>JAIFZK010000009.1:12260000-12600000 GCA_027481765.1 Tenualosa thibaudeaui | reverse complement strand
TCTCTATCTCTCTCGCTCTGGCTGTCTAACACACAAGTATATGCATGCATGCACGCACGCATACACACACACACACACACACACACTCCGAGACCTGCATAATGATGCCAAAGCAAAGACAGGGGCAGATGCAGGCTCACGGTGGTGGGGGCTGCTTTCATCCTCTTGCATTAGTTTCCCTTTGTACACGTTATTGTCAGTGCTCCACTCAGACCTCAAAGGCAAAGAGCACTGTTGCTTGGAATACTTTATCTGCATGGTCAATTTCTGGCATACAACCTTAATTCAGTCGTTTGCGCCTGAGCATGTTTAATGAATGATCAAAAACTTGTTTAATGATTGACCTCAAGCTTGAGATGACAGGTGATGACGTAAAACCTGCATTATTAGTCCCTCTCTCTCTCTCTCTTCTGAGTGCCATAAATGCAGAGCTGTGTCCCTCTGTGCTCAGAACATCCACTCATTAAAACATAGTACACTATGCAGTGCATCACCACAATATTCATGGGACACTATATAGGCTAGCAAATGAGAGAGAGAGAGAGAGAGAGAGAGAGCAGAGTGGCACAGGAAGTGCTGTGCATTTAGGGCAGTGAACAGGGCACTGATTCCCCTGTTAGTGATGGATGGCTGCTCAAACAGAAGCCCTCAGTCTGAAGGGGAAATAAAGGGCAGAGGGATCTGGCCATCACAGCCACGGCCACAGCCACTCAATTTTCCGTTAGCATGTGGCCCGGCTAGCATTAGCCCTCATTGGTTCGGTTCTCCTCCGCTCACTCGGCAAGTGATGGCTTTGTCATCAAAAACAATGCTAGTTTTACGAGTGCGTGTGTGTGTGTGTTGATGTTTGATTCGTCTTTGTTGCTATTCTTACACCGTCTCATGATTGGTAACTTGTTCATGTATTTTCAGTTCTAATAAAACGCCCATCACAAGAAATAACACATCTGTCCACACACGGATTAGCCACGGATTGGTCTTGACGTGCAAACAAGTCGATGGCACTCTCAGCAAAAACGATTCTTGAAATGGGCCTGTTACCCAGGTGACGCTTGAGCGTGAATGACTTCTACACTGCTGTTGTGAGAAGGGGAAAAACACACGTCCGAGACATTTTATGAATATTTCTGTCAGGTTGTTAGAGGGATAAAAAACACAGCAAGAGTATTTTCTGAATGTCACAGGTTGTTAGAGGAGATTGAGAGTAGACTTGGGGATGAATAGGTGGTTTTGAAAAAAACTCTTTCTTAAATACCTCTTTTGCGGTGACCCCACTGCAAACCAAAGCAAAAATAAACAGTTTGGGAGTGCATTTTGATTTTGTTATTGACTCACCAACAATGCACCTAAACAAAAAAACATGACCATGTGTGAATAGCATATTTGGTAAGCTGTGACCGGTAACTATGTTGTTTGTCTCTCCTTCCACAGTCTGTTCGCAGTTCTCACGGGGTGTGTATGCCATCTTTGGCTTCTACGACAGGAAGTCCATGAACACGCTGACATCGTTCTGTGGCGCCCTGCACACCTCCTTCATCACCCCCAGCTTCCCTACCGACGCCGATGTCCAGTTTGTGATCCAGATGCGGCCGGCACTCCGAGGCGTGGTCCTCAGCCTGTTGGCCCACTACAAGTGGGAGAAGTTCGTCTACCTGTACGACACAGACAGAGGTGTGTTGTTGACTTCTTCATTCTCTCCCTCTCTCGTCCTACCTCTCCCTCACCCTCTCAAGCTCTGTCTGTCTGTCTGTCTCTTTTTCTCTGTGTTTGTATGTGTGTGTGTGTGTGTGTGTGTGTGTGTGCACGTGCACACACATTCAAATTTGTCCGGAAGAGAAAGAGAATCACAGAAAAGAGGAAGTGAGGGTGTGTGCACGCGCGAGAAAGAGAGCGAGAGAGAGAGAGTTGTATGTGGGGGTAGGTTAAATTATTTGGATATGACTGATCCGTAATTGGATTATGCAAAGGCGTGGCTTGACGGACTGACTTTAAAACGTCCTTCATGCTCTCCTCCTCATCACGACCAACCTTCCGGCATGTTCACCCTCCTCCCCCTGTGCAGTCACCACTAAACTCACTGACTGTACATTAAACATAAAAACCCACTGTAGGCACTGCAGCCTACATTTGTCAGATATATGCAGAGGACGTATCTACTGTCTACCCACAAAATGATATAGCAGAGTGCCTGAGTGGAATCAAGTCTGGTTGATCAAGTCTGGCTGAGTTCAGTAAAAAGGAGAAAATGACCATTGAGTGAGATGTGCGGAGTGCAACAGTGTGAGTGTGAGTGTATATATGTTTGTGTGTGTGTGAGAGAAAGAGTGTGTGTATTTGTGTGTGTGAGAGAGAGTGAGAAAGTGTATGTGTTTGTGTGTGTGTGAGAGAGAGTGTGAGTATGTGTGTGTGTGTGTGCGTATATGTTTATGTATATGTGTGTGTAAAAGTGAAAGGCAGGCTCAGAGAAGATGCTTACACAATGCAGCTGATGGAGGGAGAGAGAGAGAGAGGGGGAGAGGGAGGGAATGTGACCTAATTCAAAGGATGGCCTCTATAGATCCTCTGGGCTCAATGAGCCTCTGTTTGGACGTTCCAGTTCGGAAGTCATAATTGACATTAGTTTAAATATCTAACTAAGCGTCAGAACAAATTCAATTTGTCTGATCCGGGGTGCTGATTACGCTGGTAGGATGTTGTCACATCATTGTTTTGTTGGTTTGTTTGCTTGTGTGTGTGAATGTGTGTCTGTGTGTGAGAGAGCCAAAGAAAGAGAGAGAGGGAGAATGTGTGTGTTTTCTGTCATATAAATAGTGCTCCTGTTAGCTGTTAGCTGGCCCTGTGTTTCTGTTCATGGGTTTATATGTTTAGCTGTAACTGTATGTGATGTTGGGCGTGGAGGTGTGTGTGTGTGTGGGGGGGTCCTGCTCATCTCTGCTAAGTGCAGAGCTGTCTGGGGAGTAACAGGCCAGCACTCATTCTTCCTGCACCACCGATCCTGGGCCTCTATATTTAGTCTGCCTGGACAGTGCAGAGGAGCGTTTTATTAGGGCATAAATGGGGTCAGATTTTGCTTTCTCTTCAAAAAGCCCTTTCATCTATATTTTACACCAGATCCTCTCTACTCCTCGGCTCTGTGCACACGCGTGTGTGTGTGTGTGTGTGTGTGTCTGTGTTTGTGTGTATCCATCCTGTTGTATCGCTATAATGATAAAAAAATCTTCCATCTTATCCCAGCCAAGGAGACATATGCCACACACAGCTCCCCTTGTCTGATATGTCATTCATTTGCAAAGTGGCTGCCCTGCACTCATGTCCCTTTGTGCTCTGCGGCTGTTGTTATTTAGCCTCACGTCCAGAGTACCGTGACCTCTTTGTGCCCCAGCCTTCTTTTTATGTTAGCATCATCAGCGTCCATGTGAAAACCTGGCCCACAAGCTGATGTTGGCCACTGGTGGATGGGATGATTAAAGAGACATGAAGGTCAAATCAAATGGGGTGTCCTCTACCTTGGCCCTCGGAAACCTTTAACCTAGATGGATGAGCTTGACTTGTCATAAGAACGGCATTTTACCCGCTAAGTGTCTTTTCAAACATTTCTCACTCTCAATCTCTTACTCTTAAAATTATAACTCTTCACACTTCTCACCCTACTCCCCCCACACTTCACACACACACATACACAAACACATCTAACCAATTTACTTGCAAATTAAATTAGACCACCTGTGATTTTGATGATGCAAGAATACAAACAAGGCATTGCTGTTCCAGATGAAGAGTAAATGTGAATAAAGGCCCTCTACACTTTTTTTTCATTACATTTACTTAACCCTTTTAATTATAATCCAGTGTGAGGTTGTTTATTTATGCAGTAAGCATTATGCATTTTGTTTTCATCCAAAGCAACTTGCAGAGACAGTATTCCTGGGACAACTTCAGATGCAGTGCCTTAATCAGATCTTGCTTCTGTTGCTTGTGATGGCTACTCAGATTTAATCAGAGCAGAACAAAAAAGAATACCAATATCAGGTGGAATATAACTACCTCCTCTCAGAGGGGGTGGTGGCGTAGTGGTTAAGGAACCTAACTAGCATGCTGGTAGCCTGGTTTGAATCCCGGCTGTCACCGTTGTGCCCTTGAGCAAGGCACTTAACCCTAAGTTGCTCTAGGGGAGACTGGCCCCAATGTAATTGATAGTAGACAAATGTAAGTCTGCTAAATGCATAAATGTAAATGTAGTCACCGGTGGGACTCCTGAGTGCGGCTTGGCCGCCACCAGCGAGCAGCCCTCTGCCATTCCACCACCCACGGCCTGACTAAGAGCCCCTTCGTCATGCCACCAGAGACAGAAGAACACGGAGCAGAGACAAGAGAAGAAGAAATGGGCCTGTGCCTTCTTGCCATTAAAGCCATTTATCCCCTCTTTTGCCTCCAGTAAGCCTTCACTCCAAAGCCTGCTGCTACAATACCTCTCCTCTCTCCATTCACCATGGTGATTGGGGGAGAGGTAGCAGAATCGGGTCAAGGTTTCAACACCGCCATTTCCAGACCAAGCTGCTTCCATTTAAATAGCCTTGGGGCGTTTGGTCTGCCATGTCATCAACAGGATAGAGCAACCATGTCACCCAGTGAGCAGCAGCAGCTTAGCAAAAGTGCATACAGAGAAAGAGAACATTTCTAGGCATGAGGGCTCCCTCCCCATTGTGAGGAGCCTGCTGCTCTCCCCAAGGCCAATCCTGGAGACTAAATAATATCAAAGTCACATGGATCATCCCACTAGCCGGCCAAACAACCACCCCTCTGACACCATCTCTTCGCAGTGGAAGCACATGACCTGAAAAAGAGAGTGAACAGTCACCCCCAAACTAGGACCCTCCGTTGCCTTCAGGAACTGTACACATAGGGACACATAGGGAACTGCACACATAGGGAACTGCACACATAAGGACACATAGGGAACTGTACACATAGGGACACATAGGGAACTGTACACATAAGGACACATAGGGACACATAGGGAACTGTACACATAGGGACACATAGGGAACTGTACATATAGAGACAAATAGGGAACTGTACACATAGGGACACATAGGGAACTGTACACGTAGGGAGGTAAATGGTTAAAATATTGCCTGTTGCCATTCTTGGTTGTTAGTGGCTGCTAGCCGTTTGACCCAGTCAGACATAGCAGGGCATGTGATGCTACCTAAAGCTCTTCTTGACTTGCCAGAGTGATGAGCGTATTGCACTAGATAGCCTAAATGAAGGTCAGGGCAGAGAGTGATTCATGCATTGCGACGCCATCACCTGCCTCCTGGCCAGAGGCCCAGAGGAGAACGTGGTGTGCCGAACATGTTACCGTTACCTTCACCTGACCCCCCCACCCCCAACACATACACACACACACACACACACACACACAACAGACTCTTTAGTGAAAAATACCCAGCTCCTATTGAAGATCTAGTGTATGGGATTTTAAGAAACGTCAGCTCAATATAAATATGAATGGGGCAACACGGCCTCGTTCAGTTTACCATTAATCCAGTATATTCACACAGATGCTGGGTTCACAACAGGACTGAGAAGCATGTGTGTTGATCTTTGTGAAATTCTCTCCTCATGTGCAAGGAATGACAATGTCATATACAAAGACATATTCTATTTTCATATTTACCAAATATAGGGCAGAGATAATGTTTTATTGACAAATCATCCCTTCACCTTGAGTGCAGTGTTTGTGCACACACACAGCCTCTTTTATTCTTTCCATCCTAGACTTCAGAAAATTACGGTAAGGCTGTGAACTTATATGCACTCTTCCACGGGAATCTAACTCAGCAATGTGATATGACAAGAATCATTGGAGTCACCTTGTCATTGACTAGTCTGAAGAGGTAAATCTATGTGTGAGCAAGCACTTCTTGTGAGCCTTTTATGTGCCTGAAGCGTTCTGAGGTGCGGAGAGAGGCAGGGGGGGACATCTTCTAGCCCAGACTCTCTCCTTCCCCGAACCTGTCATATCAGATAGCTGATATCTGACTCGGTGTTTGGGCCTATTTAAAGCAGAGAGCAATGCTAAGTACAGAGCAGAGGGAGAGAGTGGGATAGGATGGGAGAGAAGGATAGGGAGAAAGAGAGAGGGGAGGGGGGAGAAGAGAGAGGGAGAGAAGCAGTATCCTGGAGCAGCTTAATGGAAAACTGTGGATGAGCTTTTGAAGAGCAGAGTGAAAGATTTAACCACTCTAAGCCCCCTCACTGCGAGCTTTAAATAAACAACACATCTTTCAAATAATAGATCAATTCATAGAAAGCAAAACTTCACCCTTGTTATGCCATCTGCAGACAATCCCAAAATAGAAGAAGTGTGTGTGTCTGTGTTTGTGTGTGCATGTGTGTGTGTGTGTGTGTGTGACTTTGAGAGAAAGAAAGTGTGTGTGTCTTTGTGTCTTTGTGTGTGTTTGAGAGAGAAAGAGAGTGTGTGTGTGTGTGTGTGTGTGTGTGTGTTTTGTAGTGTTGTGTGTTGGTGCACGTTTATGTTTACAGGCGCCTGTGTCTACTTTCATGCCTGTCTCTGTGTACTCCGTGTGGAGATGAAGTTCTCCCCGGAGCCTCGCCAGGCCTGATTAATCACCTACTGCTAAATGGCACAGTTGGGCTGCTTTCAGGAGCGCTGAGCACATGCTAATTAACAATGGAATGGAGGGGGCTGGGGCAGAGCGAGGGACACAAGTTAGGCAGTCAGAAGAGAAAAAGAGAGAGTAAGTGAATGAGAGTGGGGTGAAGGAGAGAGATAGAGAGATGGAGAGAGACAGAGAGAGAGAGAGGACAAGCAAGGGAAAAAATGGCTTTGATGCAGCTTCAGATCATGGGGTGTCATGTACATAATCCATCTTGTCTTTCAAAGCTTTAATGTATCAGATTTCACCTTCCTTTGTATGCATGCTGTGTATCAGAGGAAGAGAGAATGTGTGCATGCATGCATGTATGTATGTGTGTATGTGTGTGTGTGTGTGTGCATGTATGTGACAGTGAGAGATAGACTTAGACAGTGGCGGGAGAGACTGAGAATGTGTGCCCGATTGTGAGATTGTGTGTGCGAGCGCGTGTGCGTGTGTGTGTGTGTGTATGCGTGTGCTTGTCAGGAAGCCTGGAGTGCTCTAAAATGCTGAGTCACTTGGGCCCAGTGCAGTGCAGTGCAAGCAGCATGGGACTGCACAGCTGGCCCAGACCAGAGATCTCTCCTGGGTTACAGAAGATCCTTCTACACCAGTGGCACGTGTGTGTGAGTGCCTGCTCTGTGAGAGGAGAGATTAAAAAGTCTGTGTGTGTGTGTGTGTATGTATGTATGTGTGGGGATGGGGATGGTTGTCTCATGGGGTGGACAGGAGGTACTCAGATGGCCCATGCTGTTTGTGCCCATGTGCATTTCACATCCTCACACATCCCAGAAAACACCAGCTCACTGCTGCTGTGTTTGTGGCTCCTAGCTCACTGCTGCTGTGTTTGTGGCTCCCTGATGAACACCAGCTACACCGGGCTGAGTGTGCCATTGCCCCGTCTGAAAGCCTACAACAGTGCCACACTCCAGGGGGGGGATGTGGAGCTTTAGCATCACGCACAGCTGACACTCTACATTGTACACTACTAACTAAACTTAAGACAGCTACATGGCTACATGACTACAACTACATGACTGCTCAGAACCCCTCCCCCCCACAAAACACACACACACACACACACACACAGAGAGTCTGATTTACCCATGTCTGCCTGGCCTGCTCTTCCCTCTGACAGTGTTTCAGCACCATGGACAGCGGTCGCCGAGGCTGTCCTAGTTCCTCTCAGTTCTCCTGCAGCCTGAGCTACTCGTTTAATCCCTCTCTCTCTCTTCAGCCCCCTTTTTTCTGCACTCCATCCAAACTCCCTTCAGATGCAATCCACCACTGTGGGTTTGAAGCAGGGAGCCTCAGCACCCGCCACTCAGAAAAGGGATCCAGAGGCTGAGCTATGAGAGCCTCAGAACATAAACGTAAATCACTTATGATGGAGCTCTAAGGCCATGGGGCAGTCTTTCTATATTACTGTAAGTGTATACATTGGTTAAGTTTTAAAATAGTCACTGCGATATGCAAACTATCTTAAGGTAAAAAGGAGACATTTATGAAAATTATGGAGAGGACGCAATTTCGCACTGTTATGCATGAACTAGTTCAAAAGAACTAGTTCATTGAACAAGGTATTTTTTTGAGAATGGTGAACTGAATGTAACATAGTTTGCAACAAAAGGAGTTGAGCTAGTTCTTTTTCATTTTTCATGTGATTAGGAGAAAGAGTAGGCCTTTACAAGTCAAAAATGGTAGTTATGAACAGTTAGTTATGAGGTTGATTTTAAAAAGCAGTCACTCATTCTCACTCTTTATTCACTCTTTAAAGAACATGAAATGAACTTAACATGAACTAGTCAAATAAACTGTTGAATTGCAAAGTAGAATTTTTATTTTAATCTGAACTGAACTTTGTGTAGCTTTTGAAAAGTATGAACTTGCACAACCCTGTGAAGGCATGTGAGGTGTTAAATGTCAAGCAGGTTCGACTGACTGAGTCACATGTGTTTGTGCCACTGCAGTAGGTTTGGTGTTTTTGTCCACACCGAGAGAAAGAGAGCTTTGGTCAGCAGCAGCAATGTGAAAAGTAGCATAGAGATGCGTCAGAGGGGCCGTATGGGGATTAGTGACCCAAATGGGAAGCAGCTTCTTTAGAGCTTGTGTATGTCTGTGGACATTTTTAGTCATTGTGGTTGTAAGTAAAAACCTCAGCTTCACCTCAGAAATATTAAATGCATGGGTTGAGTGTAGCCTGAGGATGAGGACATAATGCTCACTCTCTCTTTCTTCCCCTCCTCTCTTTCTCTCTCTCTCTCGCTCTTTTTCTCTCTCACTCTGCTACACGGACACACACAAACACAGACACACACACTGAGCACAAACTGAAAGAACTTACGTATGCTAAAATATGCTCCTGCACAGCGTCTCTAATGTGTTTGTGTGTGGCTGTTTGTTTGCACTCATGCCGACTATTTAGGGACAGATCATCGCGTTGACTAAACTAGTCTGGACAGAGCTCCTCGCGTAAGAGCGTTTTTATTTATTTTCTATTTTTTATTTATTTTTTGCCTATCCCTCTGGCACTCAGAAAGACTGGGGGAAATTTTAAAGAGGTCAGTCTCTCCCCAAGGGACACAAGAAACACCAAGGAGACCTGGAGGAGAAGAGGAGAGGACAGGAGAGTGGAGGAACAGGAGGGGGAACAAGGGAGGACAACAGAAGAGCAGTGGAGAAGGGAGTAGAGTGCAGTGGAAAGTCAGGATGTGCTGATGAGAGAGCAGAGGAGAGAAAAAAAACTAGTAGTGCTGACTGAGGAACTGAATTGAGAAGAGAAAGAGAGGAGAGGAGAAAAGATGAAAAAAGGGGAGGATGAAGGCGATGAAAGGCAGGCAGAGTCATGGGGTGAGCGTCATGAGTAACGTCCCTGAGCAAACCCTACTGGAGTTGGCTTAGTCACATGCAAACCACTCTCAAACACATACACACACACACACACACACACACACACACACACACACACACACAACTGCACAGGCAGCTGACATTCTCATCTGAGAATCTTTAACTTGTCTGCTTGTCTGAACCCCAAACATCAACCCCGCTATGGAAACAAACGTACCATAGGAACGGACTAATTTACTGATGAGAGGCGCGTCTGATAGTACCAGTGCTGAGAGCTGGCCAGTACCTGATTCTGTCTTGAGTTTGGAGAGTGTGTGTGTGTGTGTGTGTGTGTGTGTGACAGAGAGAGAAATAAGAGAGAGTGCAGGTGTGTATATTTGGAATGTGCATTCAAGCTTTTTTGATATTTGCACATCTGACAGTGTTCATCAAACAGTTATTTGATGCTGGCCCCGCAGTAAATGCACATTATATTGGGAGTGTGATATCTCATTCCATAAATAAATGCTCTGATTGTGTTTAAAATCTCTCCCCAAAACAGTCATTATTTGAAATGTGTACTCTGTTTGCTTAAGTACCCTGTATACTGTATGTCATAACATCCCATTATTTTGTGTGTGTGTGTGTGTGTGTGTGTGTGTGCAGAATAAAAGAATCAGGATGATAGTACTGTATTTGAATAGGAAGGCCTCAAAGGTGTATACAGGTATTCCATAATTCATGCACCTGTATTTTTGGAGTACGTGTAACATGGGATGGCGGGGCATTTAAAAATAGAAAGGCTACCATACGGATATGGAATAGTCCCCTAAATGCAGACGATAAAGCTTCTGATTTCCCCATAGTACAGTGTATTTTCAACACTCACTCATTATTTAGTCTCCGCTCTTCATTTGCAGTGATTTATGGACACTGCAGTGTGTGAAGTTTTTTAAAAGCCTCAGTTTGTTTGTAAACTTGGGAGAAACTGTGTGACATGAAGAGAGAGGGTGTTATAAGACACATAAATATTTCAACACAGTTTAATTGCACCAAGCTCTGAAAACAAAGACACAGATGTGCTCTTTGAAAGCTGTGGATTAAAAGTGTTTCGTCAGAGAATGAGAGAGGGAGAGGGAGAGGGGAAAATGTCCCTTGGATAAATCTTCACTGACCTGACTGGTAATTATTTCTTTGCCCATGACAGCATGAAAAGTTAATCAGAATATGTAAAGCTGTTTTACGCTGAAGGGTTGTATAATCGACTATTTAAAGTTGCCTTCAGCTACCCATGCTGCCACAGCCCTCTCATTTAACATCAGCCATCTGTTACAAGAGCCGGGGAGTAAACCATACATCTACTGTTACTCAGATGTCCTGTGTCTGTGCTCTTAGGTGGCCATTTTGGGGAGTTTGACTGTTTGACTGATTTTGCACTGCATGTGCATGTCTCGTGCATGGCGTAACCATAGCCTATCAGTTCAAGAGGTCACAGTGACATTGTCTGTACTTTTCAAAGTGACAAAAAAAGCCATCGCCACGCCAGCTGGTTTTTGTCATTGTCAGACCAAAACTTCTCTTTGCGACGTAGAGGCCGCCTATGAATTAGCAAACATGAAGGCACATTCTGATCTGTCATAATGGGTTGTCTAATCCCTTCTAATTTCATTTCACAGTGCCAGGCTCTGTTCTGTATCCCCTGACATGTCTGTGAATATTGCGACTCTACACTGAAAGTCAAATATGGTGGATGCACCAAGTTTCTGGCTCTAAATAGCAGCTAATAGTGTCACAATCCTAAACGTCCAAATCAGCTTACATTGCTTTGGATGGATGCTCAGGAGAAGTAAAATGGAGGGCGTAATGACTAAATCTGCCTAAATCCCTATTTTCCCCAGCATTGCCTGGCTGTGTGTTTAAAGTGTTAGGCTTACCTCCCTGTCCAAGGCTTTCTGAAGGAAGCACAGTATACGGTAACCCATCGTTTCTCTGGTCTTTGCTCTAGTCCACAATACCCAAGACAGATACACACACACACACAGATGCAACCTGTATACACAAAAGAAAGCTAGCATTTCTGTATGCACATCTACAGGGGTTTACACATACAAGTGTAAGTTTGTTAGTCTGTGCGTGTGTGTATTTGTGTGTATGTGTAAAGCAGTGTGGGTCTGTATGGCATGTTTCATTTTAGCATTATAAATATTTGCATAATCACATGAGAATGTTAATGTTTATTTTCCTGCATCAGCAATTTCTGTTCCTGTTTGCTTACAGAAGAATAGTTAACTTAAAAAATGACACCAGAAAAGTGTGTGTGTGTGTGTGTGTGAGTGTGTGTTTGAGTACAAGAGATAGTCCTGTAGGAAATATTATAGAAAAATATAGAGCCTTTGCCCCTTTCACAATATTCACCACATTGTTCAGAGTTCCTTCTCTGTCAAGCTGCAATGTCAATCCAGTTTTATGAAAAGCCAATCTGTGCATGACTGCATAAAAACAGCTGCAAGCATCATTATGTCCTATCTGTGCCCTCACTGCAAATAAATATAAAATGGGTCTAAATATTGTAATTCAGGAAATGTAGTGCAAATTCCCCCAAACACTGCCTTGTGTGTCTCTTGCAGGGAAGCCAGTATCCTTGTGTGGCCATCAATACTTTATCACTGAATTCTAGGAATGGCTGCCATGTTGAATGAGCTGTACTGCACTGGATGCTTTCCACATCCTGATGCACTGCCAGTGTCGTCGTCGTTGTTAAATAATGCCCACGCTTTGATGAGGCAGTTCACCCATAAGCACCTGCCACCCCCCAATGCAGTAGAGCGTATCAGCTGGCTGTATTTCAGCAGGTTTCTTTATTTATAGCCGATAACCTTGAGTTGACATAATGGGCTCTGAAATTGATCCACCGAAAAGGAAATGTGTCACGGTGTGGTGCCGTGATGACAGCTCTTCACGGTTGGTGTTTACTGAGAGTGTCAAGGGTGGTGGACCTTAAATCAGGTGTGGGAGAGAGGATAACATCAAAAGGCTTTGAAAAAAAGACATAAAAAGTAGATGAGACGGAAGAAAAAAAAGATGAAGTATCACACCCTTCAGTAAACACCAAGACAAGACAAGATCTGCATAGCAAAACTTTTGCTAGATCACATTCATCTTGAGAAACCTAATGTGGTAATTTCTCTTTTCATCATTTTCTTGCAACTGTGAAGTGCACTGGGTTCACATCTAGTACCAAGGGGATGTCAGTTCATCTAAAACCCAACGAAAAGTGTCATGCTTCTATCTGTGAGTGAAATAGTGCACTACCAGGCATTCTGGGTGGGCACTGTCTATGTCAGCGCCTCCATTCTCCACTGTACTGTAAGTCAGTGTAGCAACAAAATGACTTACAGTATTTCAAGGCAAAAAAAGTAAGTTGTAGTTGTGTTTCTTTAAGTGGAACATGGTGCTTAGTGTTCTCTACTTTTTGCTCCCTTAGGGTTCTCTATTCTGCAGGCCATCATGGAGTCAGCGGTGGCCAATAACTGGCAGGTGACGGCAAGGTCGGTGGGCAGCATCACAGATCCACAAGAGTACCGGCGCATCATTGAGGAGATGGACCGTCGTCAGGAGAAGCGCTTCCTGATCGACTGCGAAGTGGGCCGCATCAACGCTATCCTGGAGCAGGTAAAGCTCACCTGCAGGCTTTGACTGTAACTACACATTTAGTTCAACACACAGTTGCAGATATATGCAAGTGGCATTATCAGAATATGGTCAGAATAAGTTTCGTCTATGCTTCACTACACACCTCCTCCAAAGGTAATCCTTCATGAGATGAGGCTGGACTCACTGTTCTTGTGTATGTGTATGATCCACATTCTCCATGGTGTCTCGTATTAATTTGCCGTCTTTGATTGAATGCTGGGGATTCCGTTCCACCCCCCAAACTCCCCCCCACCCTTTATTGGTCTAAGTGGATTAGGCCAGATTGCTCTTGCCAGATCTCAGCATTAGCCAGAAATCGGACTGACGTTCCTAGCAGAGACAGATGTGTCGGGGAAACTCAGTTTGAGGTGCTCCCTCTCAGGGAGTTAATGAGAGGAGGGGAGGGGGTCCACACACAGTCTGAGACTCAAGTCTCTCTCTCTCTCTCTCTCTTTCTCTCTTTCTCTCTCTCTGGAATATATGTCAGGAGAGATGTGATCACTCACTGGTGCAAGACAAAAGACAGACAGAGAAAACTGGTGAACTAAAGTGACATTGTAGCTGTGTCATATTTAAATAAAGTGTCATATTTTTTTTACAACTTTGACAATGATTGCATAATTTTGCATTGGTTGTAGTAGAATTGTGTGTAGAATTTCATAGAGTAGTAGACAGATAGATAGATAGATACTGAGAGAGAGAGATGCAATCTCAAGGACAGATTATTTTGTAGGTCACCTTACAACAGTGTGCTCCTCTGAAAATGCCTGACTATGTAAGTAGGACATGGTGTCTCACAATGGAGAGCAAGCAGACAACTAAAAATACTAAACACACTAAAAATACACCCACCTCTATCCCCTGGAGGTGCTGCCAGAGATGGCTGCCAGAGCCCAGCTGTGTGGGGAAGAGTAGGATGCTACCACAGAGGCATCAGTTCAGAGTGGAGGAGATGGACTAGGGTTGGGTGGTCCTGTGATGTCTATGTGTATGTGTGTGTGTGTGTGTGCGTGTTGAAATTCACCATTGATTTCACATATTTTAAAAATGGTGATGTCACAGTCTCTGTATTTTCTGTTTTTAGTTTAGAGTACTGTTCAAAAAGATATTTTTTCCTCTCTGTACTGAGAATAGCCTAAAGAATACCTAAAGGACCATGCTCTCTCTCTCTCTCTCTCTCTCTCTCTCTCTCTCTCTCTCTCCCTATCTCTCTCTTTGACATACAATATGACAACAGATGTATATGCTATGGGGGGGGGGGCCTTGCCAGATCTGTAGATAGCTTATTTCAGTGACAAAAACAATTTACGTTTTTAAGTAAATTTGCTATTAACTAGCCTGGGGACCATACAGTGTAAACCTTGCAAACTGAATTTAATCTGTCAGATCTATCTGGCCTCTACCGTCTTTGATTAGATGGTTATGCTCATGGTTTTTACTGGGGACTTTACCCAAAGACCAACATTTTTAAACAGCACCAGCAGCAGCAGACTGAGGCTGTACACAGTGGCTCAGTGTTCTTCTTGTCATCCACAGCAGGTATCATTGCCTGCATGGGCTGGTCACCTGGTGAGCTGCACAGGCAGGCTGGCCAGGGATTCATTAAGAATCAGTTGAGAGGAAAGAGGATGAAAAGAAGAGAAGAAAAGATGAGAGAGAAAAAGAGAGAGGGAGAGGGAGAGAGCAAAGGAAGAGAGGAAGGGAAAATAAGGTGAATGTCTGCACCAGGGAATTCAGTCTCTAAGGGGAAGGCAGCAAAGCCGACAAGACCTCTCTGATCACGGCAAGAAGGAAAGACAACAGGGGAGAACTCATCCGCGCATTTGACAGCCCTTAACAGGGAGCCAAAAACCTTGGACAAAGATGTGAAAGTCTTGGGAAAGAAAAGTGAACATCAACTAGTTCCCTTAAAGGCTCCACTTTGAACTCCTAACTGTTGTAATTACTGTTATGTCCTTAATGGTACTACCTGTACCCCTGTAATGACGAGTTCTTTGTAGAAGTCCTGTTTTGGTGACCTACTTAAAAATAAAGGATACTCAGAAGGAGCCTTCAGTGCCTCAAGCAATAACCTTGACCTTTTACTTCTGTGAGGTTGATGATGATACAAAAAAAATACCCCTCTTGCCTGAAATTACTATTCTTGGTTTATGCAGGAGTGTTGCATGCTTCTGCAGCATCGATATACTGGCTTTGTTTGTGTGCAAATGTGCCTCAAATGGGGTTGAGTTTCTCCCTGTTTGATATAACAGAGTGTTTTCTGCTGAAAGCCCATCTTTGTTTGAGGATTGGAATGGCGAGGCTGTCGGAGAGCGAGAATCAAGTGATGAATGCTTCCAGTTTGCGCTGTCAAAGGACAGAAATGAATTGTACTGAGCATGCTCAGTCATGGAGAAAAAAATGGTGTGTGCGTGTGTGTGGCCGAAAAGGGTGTGGGGGTGGGGGGGTTTGTTGGTGGTCAGGTCAGACACAGGAACCATGTTATCATACCCTGCCCATTCCACAGTGTTGGAACACATAGCTACACACACACACACACACACACACACCGACAGAATGAGAAAGACAGAGAGAGAGAGAGATAGTCAACTGTTATAGATCCATGCCTGCCAGACTGTCTCCAGCTATAGTAATTAGAATGGATTCCCCAGAGTATACTTAGGCTAATGGGCTAGCAGCCCAGAGGAGAGAGAGAGAGGGAGAGAGAGAAAAACGGAAGGCACAGACACGGGGAGAGGAGAGGAATGAAAGGCCGAAAGACAAAAGAGAAAGTGATGACAGAGGGATGGTTTCAAATAAGACAGCACTGAACCTGTCCCCCACCAGGGACAGTCCAATGAAAGGACAGGCCATTGGCTCCAGCTATCATCAGTCGCTCAGTCAGGGCCCTGCAAAAGGTAAACAAAGGTGTGAATGAATGAATGGATTAATGCATAAAAAACAAAATCCTGAAAACAAAATCTGTGCTACAGCTCTGAATGTATTTTCTCTCGTCATTCTTTTTCTCTGCCCTTGCGCCGTTTTGCAGATGCTGTTAATGCTATCAAACTTAACTAGGAATTAAAATATAGATGGCTGTAAGGTTAACCAGGTATCAAAAGATAGCTAACCTACCTTATAAACTGCTTATATATACTCCATCCCTGGTTTTAGTGTATTGAATCCACCAGAATTCACCCATGCATGAAAGAGAGGTGGACAGGCAAACAGCTGAAGCTGAAGTGGAGCCTGGGCCAGATAAATAATAGGAGTTATTCAACACCTTACCTGCACATATGTCTGCATTTTGGCAGCGGGAAAAAAGTGGAAAGGAGGTAGGGAGGGGGGCAGTGCTGCAGACAGTGATGGCCCAGCCTCACACTTAGTGGGGCCACAGGGGGCTGTGAGACAGCTCACACAGGGAGAGAGCAGGGCACTGCAAGGAGTCAGTATGAAGTACACAGTCTCCTGGGCAGCATCTTACAGGTGGTGAGACTGCCCAGACTTCACAGTTATAGCGATGTGATAAAGACGCATAGGCCTCGCTGAAGAGAACGAGAAGAGTGTAATAATCAAAGCACTGTGGGAAAAGACAAGAATAAATGCAAATCTTTACGTATAGTTTTACTCTCTTATACTTGCTGTAATTTCTTAGAGTGCTTGTGCAAAGACTAAGAAAGATGTTCTATTATGTAATAGATAGGCATGCATTATGCATTATGCCTTTATAGTGTGTGTAGTGGGCATTCACGTACATGATCCTTCATCTGGGATTTGTCTGTTTCAATTTGCTTGCTTGGAAAAAAAACAAATGTTGCCTTTTGGTGAAAAAAATCCATATGTATCCACAGCAGTGAGGGAAGCCTGGCATCCAGCATCCCTTGCTCTCCCTCCTACTGACAAGCTCTCTTCCCCACTATACTCTTACCTGCTACACTCAGGGCCTCTGTGCGTGTGTGTGTGTCTGTGTGTGCGTGCATGCATGCGCGTGTGTGTGTGTGCAAGAATTAATGTGTGAGAGTGAGTCCAGCAACAGTGTAGGATCTGGTTAACTCAGAGACATGCTTGGTTAGGCATTAAATACTGTATGATACACATGCACATCACCATGCCTGTAATGGAATTACAGTGTCTGTAGATTGAGGGCAGCATGAATTTTAATGGGCTCCATATGGATTCTAATGAGTGGGTCTGAGTGTGCATGCGTATGTGAATACACATGATGGATGTGAGCACAGTGTGTGGGGGTACGTGAGTGGTCCCCGTAGCCCAGGGTGTTGATTAGCAATAGCAGTGTAGCACTAGGACAGGAGTGTGTTTCAAGTGTACTGGCCAATTACAACCATTGTTTTGTTTTCGTTTTTCATTTTTTCTCCTCCCCACCTCATTTTTTTTGTTTGGACTTGGCAGGAACAGTAGAGGTATTATTTATTTATACAGAGGGTCAAGATACAGGCTCTTTGATTTTTATTATTTATCGACCAGCTGTATCTTTACTGTGGCCAAAGCCCTGGTCAGTGATCTCAGTGAGACACTATAAAAATGATCTGGCCAGTATTTCAACAGGACATATTTTCTAAAGGGTCTAACTTTATTTAAGATTAAGAATGTTTCAGAAATAGAAGCAGTAGTTATTATGTGCCTGTCAGTGCATGTGAGTGTGTGTGTGAGAGAGAGAGGGGGGGTATTTATTGGCTAGTAAAGAACACGCCCTGAGTTGAGTTCAAATGAGGTTAGCTATTATGCGTTGGCTAGTAAAGAGCTAACCCTGAGTTGAGTTGGAATGAGTTGAGTTGAGCACGAGGAGCATGGGGAAGGGGAGCCATCTGTGAGAGCGGCAGATGACGGCCCTTTCTGGGGAATAGGAGGTGGAGCGCCACACAGACACCCCCCCTCCCCCAAAAAAATATTTACCGAGCAGCCACTGCACTCAGCCAATTCAAGCAGCAGCAGGGTTTAAAAGCTGTGTCTCTACACACATACACTTACACGTACATACGCATCGATGTGCACATACACACACATGCACATACAAGCACACATATGAATGCACATGTAATGCTCACACACACACCCCACTCCCGTGTATAAACATAAAAGATACACACAAACTTGCACAGAGACACTGCACAGACACATGCATACACACATCACACCGCTGCTCTCTCTCTCTCTCTCCTTCCCACTAGTTCTCTATTAAAAGACTTACTATAAAAAGACCTGCCTTGCCTCATGGTAACATTTTAGTTTTGGTGTAGTAGAATTGTAAGTACAACCTAGTTTGTTTACAAGAGCACTTGCCCTGTGAGCTTAAGCGTTTGTGTGTTTGTGTGTGTGTGTGTGTATGTGCGTGTCTGTGCATGTACAGTAGATGAGAGTGAACTGGCCAGACATACCCGTGCGTGTGTTAGACATACACACAACAAAGCACACACACACAACACACACATACACACATACACACACACAGATGTCCAGCCCCAAACACATAGCACAGCACCTGCACATCTGTCCACAAACAAGTACATGGCCCTTAAGTAGAGGCAGACGTTGAAGGCAAAAAAAAAAAAACTTTCGAGTTTGTTTTGTTGTATCTGTACACTAAAACCACCAGGCTTGATAGTGACACCTCTGTGTTTTGTAATTGGAGTTGAAAAAGTTTGGGCATTTTGGACATTTGGTGTGATTGATTGTGGGGAAAAGTAAAAACTAGGACTGGAGCTCATTCCTCCTGAGCGGTGCCTTCTCCACCCCTGCCACAGCAGAACAAAGGAGAGCACATCCCCATGCCTAATTCAGAACAAACGCACAAGCCAGAGCGCTCGTCTAAATCCTCCGCACTCTTAATGAGGAGCTGGGGAGGAGAGGAAGGAGGCTGAGGCGCATGCCACCACCGTGCCGTGCCACCGTGCGTGTGTGTGTGCGCGCGCGTGCGTGCGTATGTGTGTGTGCCCACTGCCGAGCGAGAGCGGAGAGTCTGAAATCTTAATGGGATTTGCACGCTCGTGAGTTTCAGCGATGCCAGGGAAGGGCTCGCTGTTCCCAATCTCCCCCTGCCACAATGAGGCCCGCTCCAAAGCCTCACCCAGCCCCGGCCGCAAAGACCCGACCGGGATGAGCACGCTGCGGCAGGCTGGGTTCACGATTCATGAATATACATACCGCTATGGCTTATGCGTCATGGAATGGCGTTTGTGTGTGTGTGCGTGTGCATGTGTGTGTGCGATTGCTTTTGAGGATGGATGCGAGCGTATGTGCACAAACTAAGAGAAGACTCTTATTAACTATGTGCAAATGTGCATGGGTATGTGTGTGTTCACACACATGACTGTGCCTATGCCTGTTGGTGTTTCTACATATATGAGTGACTGTTTATGTGTGTGCAGTTGACCATGTCACATATGTGTTGTATGTTTTTGCATGTGTGTGTGTATGCGTAAGTGTGTGTGTGTGTGTGTGTGTGTGTGGTGTATTGCGTATGAACATGTTGTTGTAAGCTTGCGCTCCTTTGTTCTTTGGAGACCTTCCGTGACTCGTGTCGAGTTTTAGTCCCTGCCTGGAGGCCATCGCAGCTTCATTAAGTCATGTCTGCGCTCCTGCTTTCACTCCCAGGGCCTCGCTCTCCTCTCTCTTCTCTTTTCTGCTCCTCTCCCTTCCCTCTTCTCTCCTCTCTCGTCTCTCCCTTCTCTCTTCTCCCTCACTTCTCTCTCCTTTCCTCGCCCTTTCACGCCAGGGCACTTTCACTGCGCGTCTTTGTTAAGGGAGTTCTTAAAGCCCTGTAATCTGGCATGTGAAAAACGTTGCAGAAAAGGAAAGAGGAAAGGGATGAGAATGGAGGGTGGGGTAGACAAGACCAGTGAAGGGGAGAGTCTTTACTGTAGGAGAAGAGAAGAGAGGAGAGGGCAGGGGAGGAGAGGAGATTTCTGGCTTTCTTCATATGTGTATGTGCTTGCTGTTTTTTGAAGGAGACTTTTGTGGAGGCATTGCGTGTGTTTGTGTATGTGCGTGTGAGTGTGTGAGAAATACACGTGTGCTTGTGCAGGCGTGTGTGTGTATGATGTATTATGTGATTTTACCGAGGTTTGGTGTGCGACACGACACGTTATTGAAAGTGGGAAAGTGTCGAGCAGAATGACATCTATGCGCACCATGTCAGTGTAATGGGATTCCTTTCGGAAATTACTGGAAAAGCATAAAAGGTAACCTTGAGGAACACGTGTCCTGGAGACACTTAAAAAGAAGAAGGACACCCTAAAGGAGCATTTGGAGAGACATCAGGAAGAGCGAAGCAAGGAGGATGGATTTTGTACGACACAAAAACAGGATTAAACCTGGATGATGCCCTGTAATGAGATCAATAGAAGTCAGAGCCAAAGATAACAACTCACAAGTACACAATCAAAATTTGAGGACAAAAATATTAATGGGATTAAAAATATAAGGGAAATAAAATCCATTAGAGGTGTGCACGTGCTGCGTAACTTGTTTGTACATTGACTTGTTCTTGCCCTTCAAGGATTCAAGTTGAACTTGTGAAAAGACTTGCTTGTAGAATGCTGTGCTTTTTAATTGTTAGAGGAGTAGGAGAAAAAGAGTGGAACAATGCCAAGGCTTGCTCCTCCACATCAGCGGCAATGATAAAAATGTGAAATGCTTCTTCTTCTTCTTCTTATTCATGTCTCCATCTTTTTGTCTCTCTTAAAGGTGCCCTGCAATACTGCTAATGTCAGAATTGCAAGGGACGAAGAATTAAAAGTGTTGGAATATTTAATTTCAAAGGAAATGAAGGAAGACATTGAGTATGATGAACACATCCACCAGTTGCTTGGACACTGTAAAAAGACATTTCGCAACGGTATGCTTGTAATGTGTAGGGTTTCACACTAGCCAACATAACCAATTAACTGCTTCGTTATCACAAGGTTACTGTTACAACCACAGGTTAACGCTTACAATGCCCGTTGTATTCACCAAAGTTGACAAGTCATTCTTTTCTAAATGCACTGGACGCAGAAATAATAAGGCACGTCTCCAAAAATTCACTGCAGCCGATTGTCCCTAACCTCCTGATACTTAGCATCAACGAGACATTGCTGTTCTGCCTGTTATCTTTATTTCACGGATATTCAGTGATTCAGATTCTGTGAGTTAGGATTTCATTGGGTGGGCACTAATCACTGAGTATGGATTGGGCAATAATGCAGTGCCATCCACCAGTAGCTCAAGCTTGGTCTATCTTGCGTAAACTTGATCAACTTTTTGGATTAGCCTAATTTCTTTCTATTGGCTGTAGCAGACAACAAAGATTTTATTACATTTTCACATTAAGACCTATCATATTTCAAAAACAAGTAAAAATGGTTTTGTGTGGCAGGGCACCTTTAAGGCTCCTCCACACTGCCAATGTATGATGCCTATAATTTAATGAATTCTGTTTGGATGTCAGTGTGTCTGTCATTCATAAAGTCACTCTGAATTCACTTGTTATCACTATAGTGTGTGCTGTGGACATTGTCATATATACTTTATATATTATAGTATGTGCTGTAGACATTGTCATATATACTTTTTTGCCAGAGTCACAGTTTATTATATATAAGTCTTTTTCACGATGGTCATTATTGTTACCATTGCCAATGTGTGGCCGATGCTTTACTCTTGATCTCTCTCTCTCTTTCTTTCTCTCTCTCTCTCTTTTTCTCTCTGTCTGTCTCTCTATCATGCTGTCTTTCTGTCCCTTTCTATGTGATGTATACACATAAAAATATTTCCTGACAAAGAGTTGATAAGAGGAAATCAGTCTCTACCAATGGCATTTTTTGCATGGCTACAGATCTGATTTTATATTACATTATATAGATTTATATTATATTTTACAGAATTTAAGAAAAGTAAGGTTTTTATGACCATGCAAAACAATTCCTGGATCTTTTATTATAGTTTATGAAACACTGGGGCAAAGTTCAGAGATCATATACAGTATGTTGGAAGTATGTATTATTTTTCAGTCCTCAGTGCATTTTTGTTCTCTATTGACTTGTGAATCAGCTTCTGTTGTCTGAGGCCGTCAACAATCGAGGACGGCAGCTTAATCATAGTGGCAGATCCGTTTCCACTGGGCCTGAATGGGGGATTATGTCACATTCTGCCACTTGTCTGTTTAGCTGTGGTGCAGTAATCCCAGCCGAGGCTGTTGGAGAGCACTGCTTTATCATCACTACCACCCAGTCAATGAGAGCACAAATGTTAAACTCCAGCTCTGTGTCATCTGGCTAAGGTTCTGATGGAGCATTTGGACTGGCATGATGCAAAAGGGGTTTCCATGGAGACACACTCACAGGAACTAGAATAACGTTGAAGCACTCTTGCCCTGCTTTTATTATCCAAATCATTATAAACATACAAATAGTGCTTCTAAACACATAAATGCAGAACGATTGGGGGTAATGTGGTGGAAATGTGCACAAGTAAGTAATTCACTTTGTCATTGAAGGAAAAAGTTGTGTGGTAATTCATCCAGTCTGCTTTGTTCAACAGGTTGTCACATCAGGAAAGAATGGCAGAGGGTATCATTATATCTTGGCCAATCTGGTGAGTGTCAACGTCTACTTGCTCTCTTGAAATTCTAAATGTGTAAAGGAAGAATGCTTACACTATATAAAACACAGAATTCACCTGTACATTTGTCTTTATGTTTTGACTATATGAATGATCTTAAAGTAAAATAATTACTGTAATCAAAAGTGATAAGATCAAAAGAGTGTAACATATAATGTATTTATGTATTTATGATATGTCACTATGACTCAAATTGCCTGTATGTGTTCCTGCAGGGCTTCTCTAACATGACTCTAGACAAGGTCTTCTCTGGGGGAGCCAACATCACAGGCTTTCAGGTCATCAATCCTGAGAATCCCATCGTTCAGCAGTTCCTCCAGCGTTGGGATCGGCTGGATGAGAGAGAATTCCCAGAAGCCAAGAACACACCACTGAAGGTGCAATATTATAAACAATAAAACAATATGCACCTCTCTCTGTTCCTGCCTCTCTCTCTCTTTCTTTCTCTTTCTTTCTGTCTCTCTCTCTCTCTCCCTCTCGCTCTCTCTCTTTTTTCTCTTTCTCTCTCTCTCTGTGTACATGATCTCTTGGTGTAACCACATCTGTCTATGCATGATCACTTGTCTTTGATGGTCACAAGTCATGTCAATCTTATGCAGTACACATCTGCGCTGACTCATGATGCCATCCTGGTGATCGCCGAGGCATTCCGCTACCTCCGGAGACAGCGAGTGGACATCTCTCGGCGAGGCAGCGCGGGTGACTGCCTGGCCAACCCTGCCGTACCCTGGAGCCAAGGCATTGACATAGAGCGGGCTCTCAAAATGGTAGGATGGGACCCGAGTGCTGACAAGGACATCTTAATGCTGTCTGAAAAAAAAAGATGTCTTGTCTATCTGGATTTATTGTCAGTTACTGTCAACAGAATTTGTCCTGTCGTTCTCCCAAAAACTATTTACTAGTTTGTAGTCCAGTCCATTTCTTCCGTTGTCATTGGTCTGGTTCAGTACGTAGGGTTAGTGGGTTGTTTTTGTACCAATGTTGTTTTGTACCAATGAAAAAGATATTACTGTAGATCCTCTGTTGCATGACAGGTTCAGGTTCAAGGTATGACAGGCAACATCCAATTCG
This sequence comes from Tenualosa thibaudeaui, assembly GCA_027481765.1. Lineage (NCBI taxonomy): Eukaryota > Metazoa > Chordata > Actinopteri > Clupeiformes > Clupeidae > Tenualosa > Tenualosa thibaudeaui. Next base: position 12,576,148 of record JAIFZK010000009.1, on the reverse strand, counting down.
ACAGCTTCGGTCGCAGGTCAAACTTCACCATTGATGTTTATGAGATGAAAACTGGTGGTGCGAGGAAGGTAAGTCAGGCTTGCATGACAAGTGTGCGCTGCAGAAAGGTCAGCTCTGTGGCAGGTTAATGTGATACACATGATTGCATGCACGCATCATCTTAATTTAACCTGCCAAGTCTTAATTACCCACTGCAGGCAAAAACAGGGTATCTGCTGACCAGCTCGCACACATACAGACACACACATACAGACACAAACACACATATACACACAAACCAACACATACATACAATAATGAACACACACAGAGGTGTTCTGCCCTCTCTCTCTGCTCTCTCGCTCACATAAACACAGCACACAAACACTGATGACACAGAAACACACTCTCCTTCACATCTCATTTCAGTTAATTCTGTGTTGTCAACATTACTGACAAGCCAATACATATTGTACACATCAATACATATTAGTAGCTTCTCTCATTTAAGGGGAGATTACAACAGTCCAGCTTACTGAATTAACGTTTCACCTAAAGGACAAGCTGTCCGTGCGCCCATGTAAAACTTTTGCCTGAACAGTGCCTGTTTTTTCTTGTCAATAACATTGATATTTGTGTCACTCACTTTCAGATCGGATACTGGAATGAATATGAGAAATTTGTTTTTATAACGGACCAGCAGGTTACCAACGAGTCCTCTTCTGTGGAAAACCGAACAATTGTGGTCACTACTATTATGGTACACTTTCCAATGATGATTTTAAATGTTTCACCCAAATAATTCTGCCACTCAAGGTCAAGGTGTCCATTGTTACATTCTGTCCTGGGAGGGTAGAACCATTTTCTTTTGAGTTGCTTTCCATCCACTCACTACATGTTGAAACAGTCGATGCACAAGAGTGTTTCAACTGTATACGTGTGGGTGTCAAAGCATTTTGATTTCTATATTCCGGTGGCCTGTTGTAGCAGTGACATCACAATACGGGCTTTGGTAATGACATGTGTAGGCTAGCGCTCTCATTGCATCTAAAAACCAAATTCATACTGTTGCATACATACGTAAGTAGAAGCTTGTTTTCTTCCTCATCAAGTAAATGGTGAATGACTTTGGATTCAATGTGAACCAACAATCCACAAAGGAAAAAAATAAGAAAAAGAATACAGCAGGATAATGGCAATGGTTCTTTGCAGACTGGAGACACAAAAAATACCACAGCTTTGAGAAGGACATAAACAATCACTGTGCTTTGTGCTTGGTGCTTTTTATTCATCCTGCTCAAAACCCTTTTTGCTGTCTCCTGAAGTTCTGTGCTGAAGTATGATACCTGGGTGCTATTACTGTAAGTCTGACATTTTCAGGGGGAGTGGGGTTAGAAAGGAAGTGATCACCACGCCAGGAAGGAAAACGTTACACAGAATGTATGAGATGTTAAGTAAAAAGATCAGAATGAAAAGTAAAAGCACAGGATCTCCAGGGTAGGTAATTATACTACAGAAAGCATCAGGACCCTTTATGTAAGAGTAGTTTTATGATTAGCTTCAAGAATAGCATTGTTATGCTTTTCTCTGTGATTAGGTCAAGAGAAAATTAGGCTGACGAAATTCTACCACAAAAGCTGTGCATCATATCTCTCTCTTACTCTGATAACATACTTAATATGAAGGAAAACATAGATACGATGTGCAGGACTTTAAGCAAATGAGAGGACAAAAATATATATGAATATGCTCTAAAGGTACTAATTACAGGCATATTAGAAGCAGTTACACCTAAGGTGCAATGATTTGGGGAAGTAATTATAGCCATTACCAGAGAGCATAAGCTTCTGTTTAACAGCCTCTCTAGAATTAAAATACTTTAGAAAGGTAGTGTGGGGAATGTGGATAATTGTAGGCCAGCCAGCCAGTGTAATTAGATTCATAAGCCACAGTCATTATTTAAATGTACCATAAGGTTCGCCTTATCTTACATTTAAAGGAAATGACATTCCTTCTGACTCTGCCTACGATGGTCTCATCTTAGGCAAATTCAGAATGTGACAGATTAGACAGACAGACAGAAAGATAGACAGACGGACCGATAGTCGTTAGGACACGCAACGTAAATGAGGAAGCAATTCATTGACTCCACAGGAAATAGATTAGCCCGTTGTCTTGCTGACATTTGATTTCGGTGGATGGCGTCTGCATCGTCCTGCGAAAGGAAACAAACGAGCCTGCTTTGCGCATCCAGTCCGCATTGCATCGCAGGTTTCCGTTTCAATCCCACCCCCCCACGTGCACCGCGTGGGACAGATACATTCAGCACAGACTATAGAACCATTGCACCAGTCATTCCTGCTCACCCTCCACTCCCAAATTGCTCAAGCATCTAGTACTCACTCCTCCTGACCCCCCCCACCATCACCACCAGCAGTACCTCTGCAAAGACTAGCACGCACTAACCCCCCTCTGCCCCGCTTTGCCTCCAACTCAGCTTGACTCTGCTTTACTTGTACTGACTAACACTGAGCCTGCAGTCATTGTCTAACACGAGGATAAATGCATCCTATTTTTTATTATTATTGTTATTATTTTTTTTCCCAAATGCTGCCTTTAAATTATGCATTTCTCTCCCCCCGTCCCCCTCCTTGCACACTGTATTGGATGTTATGGCAATGTCAAATTTCACTGCACACAGCAGTGAGCTCCAGTCACTGCCATTTACTTTATGAACTGGAAAAAAAGAAAAAATTCCTCCCAATCTCCTTCTGTAGCCCTCCACCCTTTCCCATGATAGCCGCCTCCACACCCCCCTCCCCTCCTCTTCCTCTTCCCCCTCTTCTCTACCTTCGTCTCCTCTCCTCACTCCCACACTAAGCCGAGGCAAACCAAATGCACTGTCCGCCTGCATCTGTGTCCCAGTAACACCCCAGTAATTGGAATCCAGTTGACTTTTTTTTTTTTTTGCAACTGCACTACGCTATTGGTCTGAGCTATGTGTCAGTGCAATGATGGAGACTGGATGCATTTGGCTGTGCACTGGGTTAGCTTGTTTTGTCATGGGGCAAGCTGTGTTTGTGTGTGTGTGTGTGTGTGTGTGTGTGCGCGCGCCTGTGTGAGTGTGTGTGTGTGTGAGTGTGTGTGTGAGTGTATGTACAGTATGTCTGGGTGGGTAAATATGTGTGTACGTGTGTGTGTGTGTGTGTGTGTGTGTGTGTGTGTGTGTGCGCGGGTGTATGAGTGAATCATTGTGGGGTCCACACTTTTTTTTGTTGTCAGTCCGGGTCGGGGATGTGTGTATAATTACATTATATGTAAAAATGTATGCATGTAGATGTTAGTGTATAGTGTTATGTGTTTAATGCAATGCTGAAGTCATTGTCTATGTTTTTGAGTTCACGTCGTAAAGCATGCACGCATGATCTCATAAGCATTTACAAATAGGGACATTTTACTAAATGTTCTCACTTGTGTCTTTATCTTAATGTTTGGCATGTATGTGTCTGTATGTATGGATGTGTCTCTCTTTGTGTGTGTGTGTGTGTGTGTGTATGTGTGTACATATGTGGATCTGTATGTATGCGTTTGCATGTGTGTGTGGATAGATGTGTGTGTGTGTGTGTCTGTCTGTCTGTCTGTCTTTCTGAGTGTGAGTGTGTGTGTGTGTGTGTGTGCATGACAAACTCAAGCCTACGTTTGATTAACAGGAAGCTCCCTATGTGATGTACAAGAAAAACTATATGCAGCTGGAGGGGAATGATCGCTATGAGGGCTACTGTGTGGACCTAGCCTCAGAGATCGCAAAACATGTCGGAATTAGATACAAACTGTCCATCGTTGCTGATGGAAAGTATGGGGCCAGAGACCCTGAAACCAAGACCTGGAACGGGATGGTGGGTGAACTGGTGTATGGGGTAAGTCTAGACCTGGTGGCGCTTTTTACTACCCAGGTGGACGAAACATTTAATTTGACATGAAGCCAGAGACACTCAAACCTTTCATTTTCTTGTCAAAATAAAAGCCAAACAGGAAACACACACGACACATAGAGTTAGTAGATTTGCTTCTGGTTAACAAGCCTTTGTAATGTTTTTATGCAATTTGGAAAAGATGCAAAATGACTGTTGTTATTGTTATTGTTTATAGTTGCATATTTAGAGAATATTTTACACGTTTTACATCACTTTGTGATAGTCTTGATGTTTGTGCGCCTTCCACATCATCACATACAGTGCACTTTCATCACTCTCATTGACATTTGCTTCATATATATGTACATTTCAATGGCGTTTTTTGACCTGGAAGTGATTGTGCGTGACCATTTTAAGTGTCCTTAAGTGTTGCTGGCTTCACACAGGTCTTTTGGTCTTAGGGCCTCTTTTCACTGCAGTGTCTAATCCACTGTGTTGCGGAGCTCCACTTCTCTCACCGAATGAACTGGCTGCTTCTTGCATCATACCAGTCAGTGAGAGAATTAGAGCACTTTTAACTGTCTTTGTCATAGATGGGGTCTGGAGGGGATGGTGAGAGAGAGAGAGAGAGAGATGCTTTATATAGAGATAGGAAAAGAAAGTGAAAAGGTGGGGGCGGCGATCGGCTTGAAGGCAGCTCGTCGGCACCCAATCATTAATCCCCTCACTTCCGCTCGGCTTTTCTACCATTCATACACAAATCATTAGCTTTTGACGTGGGGTAGCACTGAAAGAAGTGTGTGTGTGTGCTTGGGTGGGTGTGTGTGTCTGTCAGTGCTGAAGGGGATATTGAGAGTTAGACTACAAGACAGGCAGTGTGGCTGTGCAAGTTGTGAGTGTGTGTCATGATTTGTTTGTGGGTCTATGTCTATGTTTGTGGTTTGTTCCATGTCCGTCTGTCTGTATGTGTAATAACTGGGAGCAGAATATCACCCCCAGCTTTATTGGATCCTTATTGCATGGACTTTAATGTGTGGTTTAATGTCCACCTACTGTAATTTACATGGAGATCCAGAGACCTCCTTAGTGAGGAGGTCAAAACCTTATGTCTTAATCTGTGAGCAGTCGCACAATGGTCTTTAAAATGGGCGGAGATGTCCATGCCAGGGCCCATATGACTTAACGGTGTCTCTGCTCCGACCTCTTAACGAACACAGCCTAATCAAAATCTAATGGCCAATGGTGCACCTGTGTATCTATGTTTAATGAGCTCTTGAGTTATGTTTTATTTGTGTCTGACAAACAACAACGCCTTCCATGGAGACAAAGTAAGAGAATATGCTAAACACAGGGGAGAAAAAATTATACTTTTGGGCAGACTAACATAAGACAAAGCAGACTCCCCTTAACATGTAATGCTTCACTGAGCCACGTTTGTTGGTCAGCAGATTTATTTTGCCCAGCCCCGATCATGCTCATGTGACCACATGATGTTTGTACTTAGTGCACTGCATTTGTCTTCATTATGTATGACTAATACACTGTTTGCTTTTGTTCGTCCTCAATGACCCAGAGCAAATAGCTCCTATAGGTTTTTTTTCAGCGAAGTCTAGAATCTAACTGTACACTACAAGAGTAGATGAACATATTACAGTATTTTTTTACTGCAATACAGAATTTACTTAAGTATTGTAATGAAGCTGTGCATTGCTATGCGTTTATTTCATTATAGGGCCAGCTCTGTTGTGTCGACACGTTGTATTTTATCGGCGTGGTCTGCATGTATGTCTGCAGAGGTTTACTGTGTGATTGACCACCTCATATTTTTCCAGAGAGCCGATATTGCTGTTGCCCCTCTCACCATTACTCTGGTGAGGGAGGAGGTCATAGACTTCTCCAAGCCCTTCATGAGTCTGGGCATCTCCATTATGATCAAGAAGCCCCAGAAATCCAAGCCGGGGGTCTTTTCCTTCCTGGACCCGCTGGCATACGAGATCTGGATGTGCATCGTGTTCGCCTACATCGGCGTGAGCGTGGTGCTCTTCCTGGTGAGCCGCTTCAGCCCCTACGAGTGGCACCTGGACGAGAACGATGAGGCCAAAGACCCCCAGTCCCCGCCCGACCCGCCCAACGACTTTGGCATTTTTAACAGCCTGTGGTTTTCTCTGGGTGCCTTCATGCAGCAGGGATGCGATATCTCGCCAAGGTTGGTGCTCAGTCAGCCACACTCTCCATTATCACTCCAGCACCTCCACCCATTTCCACCACCTCCACCCCCTTTGCATTTTACTGTCTCACAGTCTCACGCAGTCACTGGCCCATGGTGCATATATGTTAGTGTGGATTCCATCTTTTTTTGCATGTTTTTGATTTTGCATCTTCATCCGTTCTTTTGTTTTGGTCTGTTGCCATGACATCGCCGTTGTTGTCAACGTCCTACATTTGCCAGATTACAGAGGCTTTCTTTCTGTTGCTCTCTCTTTAATATCTCTAAATATTCCGTTGGACTTTTTGCAACCGAGTCGGTCACCTCTTTGAGATATATTTGGGTTGCAATGTAAGCCGTTTTAGCATAGCGCTGTAGCCTGTGACTAACGCAAGCAAACGCCTGTCACACACAGGTGATGCAGTTAGGTCTGCATGTGCCCCAGTTCTTTTGAGCCGCTTATTTGAAAAACGGGACCCAAAGCAAATTGGTTATTATTTATCAGGCTGCCCCTCGCTTTTCCTCCCTCTGTTTCTCTATCTTCCTTTCTGCTCTTTCGTTGCTCCCTCTCTCCAATCCTCTCTGACAATGCTATTACCTTTCTTTCATTTATTCCTTTTTTATTTCTCTCTCTTTCTCCCTCTCTCTTCCCCATACCCTTTCTATTTTTGTTAGTTTTGCCCTTAGTTTTGCTCTTAGTTGTCCTTATTCTGTCTTTCTCGCTTGCTCGATTCTCTCCCCCTCTCTCTCCCTCTCTCTCTCTTTCTCTTTCTTGCTTTCTTACTAAACTCCTCTCTGACTTTTACTGGCATTGCCTGCTGCATGTGATGCTGTGCATCCACTCGAATTGCTTATATTCACCATGTGTTTGACTGTAAAATGCACAGGGTGATCACTCGCACGTTGGTGTGTGTGTGTGTGTGTGTGTGTCGGTGTCTCTCTCAGTCTCTCGTGCATGCCTCTTGGAGGGTTACCGTGTTTTTGCTGCATATTCCCCCATTTTACGGTCATCTGCCTGGTGCATATAACTCATTTTACAGTGGAAGACTGATCCAGCCCACAACTTTACCCTCCTCTCACCACCAAAACCACCCCCAATCTTCCCCCACCACCACCACTACCACCCCACTCCTCTTCCATTGCACCAGATCAGACCTTATCACCATGGCATCATTGCACCATAGATATTGTGTGCACAGTCTTCGTTGTCACTCATTCCATCCATTGTCATGGTCACCAGAAACTCAGACTGGCATTCAGTCTCATTCAGAAGTCAGAGCCTGAGGCGTTGTTATTGTTGGCTCGTCTCAATTGTTGGGTTTTTTTTTTAACTGTTGAAATCTTCCATCTCATGGAGCTTTGTCCTCAGAAGACAACTTAACAACCACCAGAAAAAAAATAGTTAAAAAAAAAAAAAATCCACCAATGCATCCACAAATCCATTCTTTGCTGTTAAGGTGTATGGTGTAAGGTGTATGTGTGTACATTTAACATGCAACTCTGACAAATGCACTGCCTGTGTATCTTTTAAAGACTCTAGCATAGTTTAAGACATATAACTTATAAGATGAGCCCATAGCCTAGAGAGGAATACCTAAGTCGGCAAAGATGGCCATGTTATTTGGCAGGTATCCATTAGCTGAAGCCTGTCTGTGTGTCAAGTGCTCTGGTGCAAATCAGAGCCTTTCTCTGGAGACAGGTGAGTGGACCAGCATGTCCATCCTGCTGTATCCTGTCCTGTTCTGTCTGTGTGTATGGCCTGGGAGGAGGTTGGGTGACTACCAGAGGCAGGCATACAAGGATGAAAACCCTTGTAAACTTTCAAGAGTTCTTTCCTTGATAAATATCACTGGACTCAAGAGGACTAAACTATGATTTTTTTCCCCTAACAAAATGGTGCTGAAAAAACAGGGTCTAACTCAAAAGTGAGCCTCTTGCTCTCCTGCCTATTTCTCTCTCTCCCTCTGTCTTTCTTGCTGTCTCTATATTTCTGTCTTTCTCCATTTCTCTCTGGCTCTCTTTTTTTCTTTCTCTATTTCTCCATCTTCCTCTCTCTCTCGCTGTCTCTTGCTCTCTTTCTCTGTCCTTCTCTCTCTCAGATCTCTCTCAGGTCGTATCGTTGGAGGGGTGTGGTGGTTCTTCACCCTCATCATCATCTCATCCTACACTGCCAACCTGGCAGCCTTCCTCACTGTAGAAAGGATGGTCTCCCCCATTGAGAGCGCTGAAGACTTGGCCAAACAGACAGAGATTGCCTATGGTACATTAGACTCGGGGTCGACAAAAGAGTTCTTTAGGGTGAGTTGTGTTGGGTAAAAGTCTTGTGTTGTCTTCTTGTGTTGTCTTCAGTAAGCTTTCATTCTTTCTCTCGTTCTTCATTTCTCTTCATGTCTCCGTCTCTCTTTCTCTCTCCTCTTGTCATTTTACAGTGCATTTAATTAAGGTTCAGTCAGACTGATTAATAACCTTTCTCTAACATTTTGATTCTGCAGGGAGAGGCACACTTCACGCCTACTCATGTACACACACTTACAGACATACCGCTCACTCCCTACACACACGCACACACACATGTACGCACAAACTTCACTTGACTTTGAACAACAAACTGAATGTTAAACACAGTGATGTGCAGATACAAGACATCCCCTTTCATTTATATCAAACCAGCCTGCTGTTAATGTTGTCTGTGTTGACAAGATGCCATAACGTCATTAGACATTAGATGCTCTCTCTTCAGACTTGTGCATCAGTGGATGCAGTGAACTGTGAAAAGTAATCCCTCAAAAGTTACTGAGAGGAAAATAGCTCTCATATCAGTAATGCATAAGGCCTACAACAGTTACACAGTGAAATTGATCATAAATCAAAAACTACAGGGGCTGCAACGGTAGCTGTGGTCGGCCTCATTATAGCGTGCTGTACCCGCAGACACATTGTGCATCTGTAACTGCCATCAACTGTGACTAGAACACATTTTTTTACAATCACATACCATCATACGGATATATACTGCAAGATCCTGAACTGCAATAACCTCAGTGCATGTATGGTGTTGTGAGCCTATTAAGTCAAGTAAAGTTGGTCATTGCAACCATTTGCAGTATGTGTTGGAAGATGAAACAACATGGCTTCCGTTTGACAGTGTACACATACCATGCAGATTACAGATCATTGGCACGCAACAGCACATTTTAAGATGGACAAATGGAAATTGAAAGAGGTTTTTTTTTCCAGACAGACACAGAGACAGACAGGCAGACAGAAAGAGTTTAAAACGGTCTCAGGTCATGGTCAGTATTATCAGTCTTTACCATCTAGCTCAGTCTCCGCATCCTGCTCTTATGGCGTTTGTAGTGGGGCTGGCCTGTGCTAGCCATTGGGCTGGCATTTAAAATGACCCCCCCAATGACATTTACAGGGTTACTGTGGAGACATCCATTTATGTCACTTCCTTCATATTAAACAGCTTCCTCTCTGACCTTCACCTGGAAAAACATTGCTCTGGCATGGCACACATATTCTCTCTCTCTCTCTCTTACATTTTCTCTCTCCCTCTCTCTTTCTGTCTCTCCTCCTCTGTATATTTCACTCTTTCTTTCAACCCTAAAACATTTCCTGTCTGTAATCCATTACAGATTATATGAAAATTATCGTGTCTATGCACAAAAATGGCACACAGTGTCACATTTGTGATGATAATCTTGTTAGAGTATATTAGTCATTTTTTTTACTAATATACTCTGAAAAGTGATGGCTTTAAAATTGCACTCCATTGTATGCAGAGAATCTTGCCCCATGACCCATTTTAAAATCATACAAAAGATTACCAAAATTATCTTTGTTGTGTAAAACAACAACAAAAAGTCTGGATATAATTGTTTTGGATTCAACAGAACAAGAAACAAGAGCTCTACTGAATGAACAAAGATCAACCATCTTATGAATCTATAATTGATTAGGGAGCTCTACACAGTGTTTGCAAATGTTTTTTGAACACCATTTTTGCAACCTGCCTTTCTATGAGTATCTCTTAGGAAAGGCAAACCAAAAGCATGCTCCCTTGTGGCCAAATCTTCAAAGCGTAAAATGCTATTGAAATAAAACGGTGACACGGAAGGCACACAAAAGACTTAACCAGGAGGACTTATGATGGCATTTCATGGCTATAACAGACACTAGAAGCTTTTTTCAGAGAGGGCTCTGGGCAAGTTCCACTGGGAGAGGTAGTGAAGTCATGAGTTTACAGAGAAGCATTGCACAAAAGCTAAGTTTATAGAGCTAGAGAAGGATTTCTTTCCTTTCTCTCATATAGTTTTCCTGTGTATTTTTCTCTGGTAGCTCTGGTAGCACTTTTAGGGGTTAGTTGAACAGGGATGTATTTCTTAGTCAGTCTCATTATACATCACTAATCAATGAGACAATTCTAGCACAAATTTTAGCCTTGCACAATTTTATCTGGCAAAAAAATCAAGGCAGGGAGGACTATACATTGACATTTTAGAATGTCAAAGTCAAAGATTCTTGATTACTGACCACCTCACAACCTGTCTCTGTCAAGGCTGTAAGGTTTTATGTTTGCTGTGTTTACCAACCTGTTCAATTTTAGCTCTAGTAAGATAGTGATTTTGTTTTATTTCTTTTTTTTTTTTGGTTTGTGTAACAAAATAAGCTTATCTTGTGTGACATTTTTATGTGTTGTTCATTTCACATAAACACAGTTGTCTGTTTCTCTGGTATACAAGGATACAAAAAAACTTATTGTCACATGCATATGGTTACTGAGTGTAAGAAATGCAGTGAAATTGTGTCTTGTTTCTCAGCCTATTTGTGCATGGGTGTGTGTGTGTGTGGGGGGGGGGTTGTAGGAAGAGGCAGGTTAAAGTACATATTCTTACCTGGCCTTTTCAGTATATGTCTTGATTTGTTTAGATTTTTTCCCACGACAGCTAGTGCACAGATCAGTATTTCAGCACATCTTCTGTACAACTCTCCTCCCGGTCTCTCTTCTCTCTCCCTCATATCCACAGCGCTCCAAAATAGCAGTGTATGAGAAAATGTGGTCGTACATGAAATCGGCCGAACCATCAGTGTTCGCCAAGACCACGCCCGACGGAGTCGCCCGTGTGCGCAAGTCAAAGGGCAAGTTCGCCTTTCTGCTGGAGTCCACCATGAACGAGTACATCGAGCAGCGCAAGCCCTGCGACACCATGAAAGTCGGCGGCAACCTGGATTCTAAGGGATACGGCGTGGCCACGCCCAAAGGCTCGGCATTAAGGTGGGTGGGATAATATAACAATCCTCCATGTTGTTATAGTATTCCACCTACCCTGATGTCTCCTGTGTTCATATAATTCCATGCTCACTGTTTCTGTTTCTGCCGCATCTCCACTCCCTCTGCCCCATTCTGACACACATGCCACCTGTCATACTGTTTATGTTTACTGTTACCATAGCCACTGTTCACAGTATTCTGTCTGTTGGTGTCTGTAACAGCTGTCAAAGGTAGTTCTCTGGTTACCTTTTGTTTGTGTTTTCAAACAAATCACACAGATTCACAGTATCTCATCACGCAACATGCATACACAAACATGCATTTGCCCTGAAAGTGAAAACATGCTTCCTTCACATAGGGATCCTTAAGGTTATGTTTTCAGTACCATTTAACCTCCCAACCCCCCACAGACCCCCCCACCCCCCCAACACACACACAACTTTTTTGCCACAGTTAGATTATCACCATAGTACACATATTTCATCATCGTCATGATGACCATCCCACATACCTCTCATAAGCCCTCGCTGACACTGTCCTGCAACCATCTTGTCTTATCCCACCTCCCTTGTGTGTTGAGGTAATCAGTTTGACAGTGATTTTGTCTTGTGATTTTAATTATGCATCACCTTTACATTTCAGTTTTAACTTTAAGTTAAAATAGTTTTTTAATATCATTAATTTGTACCTCTTGCAAAATTTTACCTTTTTGTTTACCAATATTTAAAATTAGTTTGGCTTTTTATTCGTTTCATTCTTATCGTTGTTGTCTGTCGTGCCCCCCCCCCATCCCTCTCTCTCCTGTCCACCCGACTCCTCCCTGTGTACTCTCCCTAGTTTCACTTGTCTCTGTCAGCTCCCTAGTCCAGTTGTTTAGTGTTTGCTTCTAGTTTAAGTCCTATGCATTTCTTCCTCTTCTGCTTCTTCTTCTTCTTCTCTCTGTTCTTTCTATTGCATTAAGCTGCTCAGATTTCTGTGCCGAATGTTTAACTTGCATGCTGTTTGTTGCTGTTCCTTTCTTCTCTTCTCGATGACAGAGTGTCCCCATCCCGCACCCTTCACTTCAGACCTCCCCCCATGCCACTTTTTCCGGATCAACACTTTCTTTGCTTTAGAGAGCACATCTTACTCTCACCCCCTATCTCTTCACTCCAATGAAATTAATTAATTAACCAATTTGTCCTTCTTGTGCTCCCCTTGTGAATCATTGACTTTTTTACTCTATATACCACAGCTTGAATACTTCTATTACTCTTATTACTACTAACATTCTGATATATTAGATTTCTCACGGACCTGTTCATTTTCTTACAAGTCATGTTTTATCGTTTCAAGAAATGCTGTTAACCTGGCAGTACTTAAACTGAACGAGCAGGGCCTGTTGGACAAATTGAAAAACAAATGGTGGTACGACAAGGGAGAGTGCGGCAGCGGGGGCGGGGACTCCAAGGTCAGCCTCAATGTCACCAAAAACCGGGTATCTGAGAGAAGAGTAATCGGCAAGGCTGTTTGCAGCTTTTAAAGATGGTACACTGGGCAAATCAACAGCCTTAACCAAGGCCAAAGTGACAGATTTGAAGAAGACACAAAAATAAAAATGTGTAGCTTTTTGCATTTTGTTATCAAGCAACTAAGATCAAACTGGGAACCCTTTACTTGGCTAATAGAGGAAGAAGAGCAGTAAGTAATGCTGTCATTATGTCTATCAGTCCTCAAGGCTGTTAGTCAGACTCAAGTGGAAAAATCGCACCTTTTGGTGCCCCCAGAGGTTTGTGTGTATAGATGTGTGCAACTCTATAGAGTTGCTGCAATTAATCTGAGTGCATCTCTTTCTAAGTACAGTATACACTTATAATCAGTGTGCATTGCAGAGATAGGATGTAGCCAAGGGGAAGCTAGCTAGTTTAGTTAGAGTATGTGGGTGTGTTTGTGTGCGCAGACCGTAAGCCTGAGTCTGGCTTGCCCTGTAGTTGTGAAAGGCAGCAGTTGTTTGCGGTTGCTTTTCTTCTACAGGGCAATAGAGGGTGGGAAAAAATTTCTGGCAAGATCTAGAAAGAAACAGCAAAGTCAGTCAGAATCCAGTATTTATATATGAAATAGAATTAAAATTAAATTTCATGAAAGAGTCAAAGCCCTCAGTCAATATGGGTAAGACCATATTGCCATGTATTGTTAGGACTATTAGACTGTAGAATGTGAATGATGCAAATACCACCACCACCACAACAGATCCGCTATCAAAGCTCCGTCATGACCCACTGTGTCCCGGCGTAGACACTGGGCACCTCTGGAAGGCTGCTGGCCTGGGAGACGGGGGGGTGCAATAGTCTAGGGATGGCGAGGCGAGCAGCGTTGTCTTGAGGGGACTAAGCATTGCAGGCAAACGTGAGAATTCTAATGACTAAGAGACATCAAGTAAAAACCATCAAAATGATCTTTTGCCCACTTTGACCCAGCACTGAAAGGAAATGCCAAGCCCTGTTGCATCCAGAGCTCTGATTGGTTGGTCTGTGATTGACAAAACCTCGAGACCAATCCACACCTACTCCCACCCTGCACGGCACAAATCCGTGAGCCAGTTGAAAGTGGGTAGAATATGACCTTGCACTTGACCTGTTATGAACTCTAAACAAATACACTTTTTGCCCTTTACATTCATGCTACATTTAGGAGCTTACACACAAAAGCAACCTCACCCTCTCTCACACACATGCTTCTCATCCACATTCATACCACACCTAGGAGCTTGCCCATCAAAACCCCTTGCCCCTCTCTCTCACTCACACATGCCCTAAGACCACATTTTCTCTCGGCCTCTACATCTACACTATATACAAAAGGCAACATGCAATGCAATCTCTCACTCTCTCATACACACACATGCACTCTCACTGCCCACAGTAGCCCACAGCAGTGTGACGGTGTATCCACTGCCCTTTTCTATTATTTTTCTTTTTTCTTTTTTATTATTATTATTTTCTTTTTTTTTCTCTTGCGTGCTTTGCTTGCACTCTACAGCCCTATGCGCTCAGCACATTGCGAGCCGCGCGGCAGCTCCATCTCTGGGCCTCTTGCTCCCGGTGATTCCCTCCTGGTCGTAAGTAGGATGGGGACACTAAACAAGACCCCCAAGATGGCTGCCCCGTCCAATCGGCAATGTGCTCAGCCTTCTGGGCTATAAAAGAAAAGGGTAGGCACAGCCATGTTATGGTATCACATTTGACTGCCACATTTCATGTTTATTCAGATCGTTTTTCCTAAAAATGCATGCACTTGTACTTTAACACTGTGAGCTAAATATATTGTATGTAATAACCACTGAGAGAGGGTGTATTTAGGGGTTGACAAAAATTATCTTAATTTGTATCCAGCTGTTTCATTTTGTCCTTCAATGAGCTCTTTTATGAAAGCTTTTGGCCAGATATTTCATGCAGGGCACAGCATCAATCTTTACACTTCTAATTAGTTCATACTTTGCTCAGATCTTTAATTGAAACAGTATTTATTATGGAAGAGAAATGGGACACGTCAAATGAGTTCAGTGTAATGTTATCATTATAGTTTAATAAGTGGTCATTTTAATGTTTGATTTTGTACATATTCTTGCATGAAGTATTCATGGACCCATTTTTTTTATTTGGGTTAGCATTTTGTTTGTCTTCATTATGATGTCACTATCTCTTGTTTCGTTTTTATTTTCTTTGATTTACTTTGATGTACTTTAATCATAGATGTGGTTTCAAAAGCCAAGTTAATACTGTATGTGAGCCAAACACCCACAGTAGCACAAATGAAAAACATGTCATACTTCCTGTCCTTCACATATCAGAGTACATTCAAACTGAAACCTTCTTTTTATAATACCTGAAGTGTTTTGGTGATTTGCTATGCTGTAAGCTTAAATGTATGTACTGTATACTGTATGTGTGTATTTTTTACAGGGCAGGGCTTATGTGACAGGGTGTTGGCTCCATGCGTTAACTGGGTGGCAGTCTATTAAATGAGGTCTGTCCTCCACTGGCTGAATGGCTCAAAGTCCCAGACTCCCCAGAGGTGTGCTGAGAGCTGCAGGTGTCAGAGCGCATTGTGTCCTCTCTCTCTCTCACTCTCTCTCTCTCAGCGTCCTGACCTGTTGGACACTCTCTCTGCAGCACAGCAGTGCAGACATGGAGCATACTGATCCTGGCCACTGCGCCCGGCCTGCTGCGCAGCCCTGTAGAGTGGCCTGTCCATAGGTATTAATATCTATGGGCCTGTCAATGCAGCATTGCCTGAGAGACAGACCCCCCCCCCCCCACACACACACACACACAAAAACACACACACACACTCTACTGAGTATGGTTACTATAGTCTACTCTATGGTTACTCTACTGAGTATGGGTTTGTAGTAAATCATTTGTTTATCGGCCCACAGCTAAGCTCCTTCTTGTACACCACTGAGTAGCCCACAGTTGAAGGCAGGGTTAGCAATGCAGGATGATGTCATATCTGTTTTATGTTTATGTTTACCTTAAGTATTTTAGAAACATTTCAGTGTTATGGAACTATAGTCCAATCATAACACACCAGAGATGGAGTTCACCATGCAGCCCCCATGGGGTTTTGTTATTGTTTGTGAAACTGGCTGGTTTCCTCTTTGTTCCAGTTCATGGAATCAGGGCTTTTAAAGAGAATAATTTTTCAGTGTATTTGGAGAATTGAGAGATGGCAGATCATGACAGTATTCACTGAATGTTCCAAAAAGTGTTATGCATTCGAAATCACTCAGCATCGCACACCCTGATTTTAATGTGTACCAAATTTTGTTTTTTAAGAAGGAAAGCTCATAGTGACATTTTCTTGCAATCATGAGTCCACTGACTGTTAAAGGTCAGACTGGACATACAAAAGCTCATTACCATAAATTAACATATTTTGAGAGGTTTAGACCAAAGATTCTAGAGTGCTTTGCTTTTAACTGTGGTTTCAGATGCAGAGCTTAAGCACTTGAATTTGCTCATCAGTATGTGGAGCTGTGTGGTCTCCCTTCCTTGCCCTGGCTCACTGTGTCTCAGCACTGCTTTGGTGAGTCTGTGTTGCAGCTGGTGCCTTCATGCCTCGCTGCGCCAACTCCGGAGTGAGCACGGCCCTCACCTGGCCTACAGCCGGTCTGGAATCAGCCGCTCGCTTGCCCAGTCCCTGGGCGTGCACGCTACGTGCACAGAAAATGTCCCATTTCCCTTTACTAGGACAAGTCCGACGATGTTAACATCAGAGGGCCAAGCAGGCCAGCTGTTGCCGTCAGTGTTTTTGCTAACTAGGTTGTTTGAACAGGCGCTTTTCAAAATGTAGCAGGGTTCCACTCAAGCGGCCATCCTGCTGTCACTCGTGAACATGACTCGTGAACATGTCTCTGCCTCTGAAAACAGCCATGCTCCTGTATCCCCAGTCCTTTGCTGTGACTTCCCATAGTGCTTAGCCCCCACAATTTATCGTTATTATTTCTGTGTCTTTTACTCCTCAGGCTGTAGAGCAGCCAATTAGACATCTAATCTAATCGTCTAATTTCATCAGACTACAGGGCATCATTTAGACTCATGTTATAACATTGTTTAATGTTATATATGTCTTGACATTCCCATGCACTCAAAGCCTGATTTTTTTTTTTTTTTAAATATGGTTTGGTATTTGTCTCACCATGGCTCATTTATGTGTTAGGTCCCCAACAGTGCCTTTAAATGTGTGTGTGTCTATGTGTGTGTATGTATGTTCTGTTCATTTGTCTTTGTATTGCTGTGCAGGGTCATTCTGACCCTGATGTAACTTCATATTATCCAGTTCCATGTTCATTGTCAAATGAAAGTGTGTATTACTGTTAAAGTAGTTCAATGGTTTGGGTAAAGAGCATAAGTACAGAACGCTAAATTTAGTCTGGATAATCAGATTAGTCATCAGACAACTTAAAACAGGCATTTTAGTTTCAAGTCCCTCTTTACAGTTAACACTTTTGAAGTCTACAGTGGTGAATACAATATATTTCCAGTTAAATACAACTGTTCATCATTTTCAGAGAGAGAATAAACAGGGGAATCTAGCAGTCATGCCGATGCCATAATGCCTTTCAAAAGAATAGCCCGTCAAAATTGCTTCCCGCTGGGAAAGCTTTTGAACTCTCAGTTATTCTGTGAAGTGCCTGAGAACGCAGACAGCAATTCTGGTTTACTTCTATTACATTTCTTCTGAAGCAATATTTGCCAAATCAATCTGATTACAAACAGTATGTAAGGGAGAACCATTTGTCAGAACCAAGAAGGTACCACACAGCCATAGATAAGGCCCAAAGACCTTCAATTAGGATATGATATTGGGCTACTTTTTTGTAAGACATTGGCTAAAAAAATTAGAAAAACATGAATATCTCTGACTGCTGGTTTTGTTTGTCTGTTAGTCAAGAAAGGGTTCCTGTAGGATCTAACTTGCGAAATACCGGTTGAAAAAAGCTACATGGATCAATTAATATTTACGAGTTAACTGCATTTTCTCTCCATATTATCATTCTGTTATTCTAGTTGCTGTATCAATTCTTCTCTTTTGGAACAGTGTGTGCCGATTACTCAAAGCGATAGAGGTAGTGCCTGGCTCTCTAGGGTAGACCTCCTGTCTGAAAGGTAACATAGTTTGACTGCTTGCTGTCTGTCATGTCATCGGGCCAGGTACCCTGCATTATCGCTTTGTCTAAAGTCTAAAGTAGTCAAAACTTGAATAACATAAAATAACATAATACAATGTTATTTATGTTATTTCCCACGTGAAGAACTCCTGTAAACCTTGCAGTATTGAAACTCAGTGAACAAGGCATCTTAGACAAGCTGAAAAACAAATGGTGGTACGATAAGGGTGAATGTGGAACCAAGGACTCGGGAAGCAAGGTCAGTCGCTGCAGGTCTTTCTGTGCTAACTGCATTCTGAATCTCATTGTTCATACACATAGTGTTTCATGACTACTACAGACATAAAGAGATACACACACGGACATGATTTGCAAATGATCCCCCATTAATCATTTATTCACACTTTTCCTCTTAAGATGGGACATGGCAGTCTGAGAAGTTACAAAAAGACCTCTTCATTATGCCAATATTATTGCCACCCTCTCAAGTAGCCCTTAATTTGCCCATACACACACACATACACACACACACACTGTTGTTATTGATAGTGGAACAGCCACAGCATGCCTTGGAAGGAATGTTAAGTATGTAATCATTTTTGTTATTACCAAACAGACCTCATTTAGATATGAAAAGGGAATTAGAACCATTTTTCTGCAGTGACATTTGCCAAAACCCTCATTGAGAATTTATTTATAGGTGTCCTTACTTATTTGCGTGGTCGTTGAATATATCAAATCCTTTAACATTATGCAGTGTGAACGAGAGACAAGTCTCCTTATCCTGACACAGCACAAACATTAGCATCTGTCAGACTCCCAACAGGTGACTAGGTGGTAGAGAGTGGAGGTTGGCAGTGGTGTTTGGAGGTGAGCTGTCATAATAAGTAGACTTGTTTATCACTCTCCATGAAGTTAAGGCATTTGATAAATCAGTCTTTAACCCTCTGGGGGACTGCAGATGTCCCATACCCCCCCCCCCCCCTCTAACTCAGCATCTCCCTCTTAGACAACTAGCCTCTAGCATAGGGTACTTTCTCATGTGGATTCCACAGATGCTCTCATAGGGTTAAAATGCAAATGGTAAATCTCTTATAAATATATTCCAATATCTGGGGGTTTGGGAGATTACAGCAGCAAAATGGTTGTAATTCACCTCATTGCAGCCTGTGACTTTACACCTTAACTGTGTAGGTTAAAAAACAATAGTGAAGCAATAGGCCGTATGCACAAAAGGAGAGTAAAGTTTGAAGGTAATAGTTCAGAAAGGGATTGACCTGTTGGTTACTGACCCGCTTCCAAAAAAAAGATGACTTCAAAGGAGACTTTTTTATTCAAGTTGTCATTTTAATATTATTGCACAAAGTGCTCCTGTGTAAAGCCTCAGGGCTTCTCTTTGAGGACAGTTTAGTCAATAGAGCTTATCGCTGTCTGCCTATCAATGTATCTTGCCTCTGGGTAATATTTTTAAGGGTATATGGGGTGGGAGAAGGCTATGACTTTTCAAAGTCAGTTTAGCATTATAGAGGGTACTTCAGCAGAAGAAGCATCTCATGACAATTCACTGATAAATGCCTGTAATGTTCATGATATGTAGTTTTACATAATTTTGCAGAGGTCAGCTTGTTATTGGTTTGTTACAAAGTAAAGTAATTGTTTTTCAATGGGACCTGCATTAGACTTGATGAGGGTCTTAGTGGGGTCTTAGACTTAGATGAGGGTGGGGGTAGGGTGGGATGTTTCTGTACTGTTGCATGGCTGTATCCGTCTAGCCCTTGAGAGTGCCTGATAAGTGTTGTCTGCCTTCTTAGGACAAGACCAGTGCTCTGAGTCTGAGCAATGTGGCCGGAGTCTTCTACATCCTGGTTGGGGGACTGGGATTGGCCATGACGGTGGCTTTGGTGGAGTTCTGTTATAAGTCCCACCAGGAGACCAAAAGACTCAAACTAGCCAAAAATGCTCAGAACTTCAAACCTGCTCCTCCAGCGAACACACAGAACTTTGCTACATACAGAGAGGGTTACAATGTGTATGGGACAGAGAGCGTCAAAATCTGATGGTACAAAGCAGCTTATAGTGCTCATGGTATAAAGTCTGTGTGTGTGTATTTATTTGTGCATGAGTTGTGTCTTTACCCAAATTGCCTTAGAAGGAAACAAATTGGTAATTAAAAATGTTCTATAGTCTAAATATTTTATTATGTCCTTTCACAGCAGGTGACTGCCAAGAAGTAGACTTGGTCAGTCTTGACTCCCCAGATACCCATGGTGAAAAGATGCCAGCAGAGTCTGAAGTTGCCTAACCTGATGTGAAAATCAGATTGCACTGACGATGCAACACAACTTGAATCATGGGACTTGAAGTCTCTCAGTGCCTTAAAGCGCTTACAGCGTCAGAACAATGCAAACTGTCACCCAACTGTAAACCCAACAAGACAAAATGGAAATGAGAGACAAGATCCTACCTACAACAATGAAACATTCACCTATTAAAACATTTGTGGACATTTTTTGAAGATGAAAAAGAGCCGTCTTGTTCCCCGGACACAAGAATGCGTCCAGTGCTGGAAGCTTCACTTTAAATCATCATAATCTCTTTTTAGCCATATTTTAATCAAGAAAATATTTAATGAAGTTATGTTGTGTTGCTTCATTTAACATTACTGTCATATTGATGATTTACTATAAATATATGTGTAACATTATAGTTTATTTTATTAAACTTAGGACAAAACATTTCTAGAATAAGAACCATAGAAAGAAACTTAGAGGTATTGCTACCCCAGTTGTTGTTTTCCAAACTACACATTATTACCCCCATACTGATAATAAATTTGATTCACTGGCTCACATTTATTGCTTAATGTTTATGACACCATTATGAAATAGCAGGCTGCAGTACCAAACCTAATTTATCAGATGCTGCTGCAAAGAATAATGTCAAAGATAAAGTATGTCTAAAATGTTTGTGCCATACTATCAAAATGTGTACTTTTAAAAAAGACTGAAAGAGTGAAAATTACCTCTGTACTGATGCAATCTCTTGTCCTATTCATTCCCCTAAACTGAAGGAGGACCTTTATTTTTAATATTGCTACATGAGTTTTAAATTGACTTAAGATAGCATACGTTTTGGTTGGATTTTTTTCCCCTGTGTACAAAAAAAGGAAGCTGAAAATTACAGAATCAGTCCTTAACATCTTTGTGATTTTTTAAGAGGAAACATAGCTATAATTCTGCGGAATACAAAATGTACAAAGAGAAGACCAAAACGATCAAATGTAAAGACAAATACAGTATAGTTTTGTAAATGAGGAAGAATTGTTAATGTATGTGAATATTCTTAGCTGATTTTCTAGTGAAGCCATTTTCCTCTTTTCATTCAGTCAGTCTTCGATGCATGTGAAAGTGAAAACTGGTGACTGCTTTCACCAAGTCACTGCTACTCATCTGCAGACCCTAAGAGTTTTATCTAAACATACCGATCATCAGCTCTCATCCACCTCTGCACTCTGATGCACTACTCATGCCACAGCATAGTGATTCACAAGCCTGCATGTATGGAGTAAGACAGCCTCGCTATGAGACCTTTAGTACATTTTGTAAATAAAATGACTTTAAGACAATCCTGTTTCTGTACTTTGCTTGGACTCTTAGTGCTGAAATTGCGAACAAAATTGTGCGTGTGTGTGGTTGGGGGGAGGGTCCGTAGAGTCTGCAGAAATGAGTATTGTCCTGCTGCATGTCTTGCACGGATGTTGTAGCCTCATATGGGTAAATTCTTGTCATAATATTATAGAAAATGCATGTAATATTTACTACAATTTATGGAGGAAAGACAGTATACTGTTTGAGGATCTGATGAGAGGATCTCATTCACTTATATTATGGCACATTGAAAGTTAGTGTTTTGTTGTCACTCTCAGCTAGTTACATGATAGTACATCCAATGCAGTGATGGACTGAAGGGGGAGGGGTGGGGTGGTTGGGGGTGGAGTCGGTTTAAAACACATCTTAAACTTTTATGTCATATTAATTATTAACCGTGCCCATTTTTGTTCTGTAGCTCTTAAATCAAAGTGTTACACATGTAGAACTTGACCCTGTTTTTTAATGGTTTTTAAAGGTTTTCCAAATGGTCCATGATGGGATGCGTCAAAGCGGTAGGCTAAAAGATATCCTGCTGTTGTACTTCAAATCACCACTGGAGGACACTCTTGATTTGAATGGAACCGGAGCTTCAAATCAGAACGCAGCAGAGTTTCCGTCCTACTTTGGATCACTACAAAAAAAATGGGTGGATGGGTGTGTATGAATTCACATGCTACTCATTATGTCTCCACGTAATATCAGAAACGCTCTTATTGTGACCACGGGGTGTTTTTTGTAATATTCACGTTTGTTTGACATCCTACGCAGCTGTCTACTAATTAAGCCTAATCAGCAGCAGCAGCAGCATCATCTTCGTCATCATCATCGTGGACCGTAATTGTGGAAAGAAGCCACAGAGTTGCTGGACAATTAAATTTCCCTGAGTTAGCTGAGCACGCTTTTGGATAATGCAAGAGCATAAGAGCAGAAAGCCCTGGGCCTAATAACCGAGAAACTGTGAAAAGATGACAAAGACTGCTTAATATGTTGAGTAGGCTAATGTAGATGTTCTAGATACACATCGACAACAATTATTTCCCCGCCTAGTGCCTACAAATAAAATACTAAAGAGCCATCCATTCCAAGCCAATATCGTAGAAGTTCAAGCCAAGGTTCGCTTTTCACTTTTCCACCGCTTTTATCCTCCACTAGATGTCACCCAACCACTAAGCTAAAGTGGGAGAGCCCGTAACTCTGCATTCTCTCACTAGCCAATCACTATGGTATCCATGGACTGCATAGGTTTATGGTTTCTCGTTTTTGGAAATTAACAAGAGGCTTGCGCGAAGAGACACAGGGTTTGTTTTATCCTGAAAAACAGCCTACGATGTACTATGATCTGTGATAATTGGGCTATTCTCTGTAGCCTAGGTAGACCAAGGCCTGGGTGTAAGACTACCCAAATTTCAAACTCCATTAATTAATTGCCATGTAGTCAGATGCGTGTGCTTTGCGGTGTACTCTATCTTCACTGCTGAGAACCTGTAGACAAATCGTTTCAAATCTTCATTTATTCACGACTGCTTGTAATAACACGCGTGTCCGCCCTCACCGTTGCTTAGAAACGCGCATGGTTGCTGGTGCTCATGAACGACCTTGCGTCCGTGCCCGCGCGCGCGCACCCTTAAAACAGATCCACTAAGATAGACGTTAATTAAAAGGAAGGCACAAGGATTTATAAGGGAATCGTCAGAAGCATCGCTAATAGACTTTATGGATGATAATGAGACGTGAGCCCATGGTTTGTTTTTGTGAAGAGGCAGCCGTTAGAATTATGTCGACATCGTTTGGGATTAAGACCAGACATGGGATGAAGAACACGGCAGGTAAACTGAAATGGTCTTGTTTCCGTGTTTAGCTAGACTGAAACGATTGCAGGTTGTATCGGATTAAATGCATAATCGGTAACGTGGTAACAATGTATCCTGTGGCTGAAGCACTGACTAGGATATAAGTGAAAATACTTTGATGTTTCCTTTAAGTGGTCATTTTGATTGAACAAAGGTGGTATGATGGAAGAATGAAAATTGAAATGTGATGTGCGAGAGAAATAACTGCAGTTGTGTCACTTGTGCTCACTGACATTCATTGCAGTTACACATTTTACAACCACTGTAGCCAGTGATAGTAATGGGTAGCCTTCTTGCGCACGGTATCCCGAACTAAGCATCAAAAGAGGGCGACTTACCTTGGTACTGCATCTCACCGCGCGCGGGTGGGTTGCGGGTTTAATAGGAGGATTGGGTCTGGATAGCCTACGCTCGTTTTTTTCCCTTGTGTGACATTTCATTTTGTAATCTTCATAAAAAATGTAAAAGCATCTAGGTTGCATCTCACACTGGGCTGGTGGTGACATTTTGAATAAGATATTTAGCTGAAGTGGTGGGCCCGCGCGCATCACCATATTGCACATATTCCTCTGAGGATGAGTCGTCTCAGCGTATGGTGTTACCAGATCTATTAACCTGTCAGGCTCACTTTGTTTTACTGTTTGTGTGTTTCTACTGATTTGTAGTTTGATCTGTTTGAGATCAGCACCTGTTGTGGAGCAAATGAACAGCTCACGTTCGTTCAGTCTACCATAAGATGGACAGTTGTGATTCTGAATGAAAGTCCACGTTTACATCGTCATAAAGCAGCATACATTGAGCGGGTGAACATTCTTGTCAAAATAGTGGTGTGTTGTCGACCAACCTTTATTGTTAATTTTTTTTATTTTCATGTTGTAGTATATTTGTAATACTGGTTTAAAAAAGGTTCAATATTGCATCAATTCATGTGACCTCGCTAGTTGTTAATGCAAATGCTATTCAGGACAGGTTGCATCGAGGACCGTGCGTGAATTCCATGTTTTCATAATTAGATACATCCGCATAATTTATCCTCCAAAGATCTCCCCATAGCTTTGCGCTTAAGTAGCGTAATTACAGGAAGGAGGTTCTTACCTATTGGTATTCATGTCTCGTTTGGTACTCTCCACCGTCTCCCCCGCCGTGCGTCCAAGGAATACACACACACACACACACCTATGAACAGTCAAGACGGCCTTTAACGCGTGTTGGTCAAACCACGCTAGGATTTTCTACAGTTATAGGCTGTAGAAAATCCTAGCGTGGTTATATCATATAGTTATATCGTATAATAGATGCAGTGGAGAGACATAGAGCTAAATACACACGTGTCCAATGTCTCGTGCGATATTTCAAAATCATGAAAAGTCAATGTGTCCGGTTTCTTAGTGGTTTGGTTCGGAATGTTTTTGGTGCAGGTGACAGCTAACAATGTTTGTCGGCAGATATTTGTTTTCTTTCGTCGGTCTGAATTATTTCTCTTGTGAGTTCTGCCTGTGCCAAGCGGTAATGTCAATAATATTATCAGTCCCTCACCCGAGGTGTTGTTGCATTCTATATCAACAAGAGACCTTTGCGGGTGGCCATCGATTTCAAATAAACTGCCTTGTAAACATACATTTGAAAACATATGGATTTACCACACTTTGAGTGTATCTTGCCAGAGTAGTAGCCTATGACAGGGTTGGATTTTCAGGAACAGACCAACTTGGTCCAATCATGTAGTATACCAGTATATCAGTGCTGTTTAACCAAACACACACACACAAGCAACGTCTGACAAGGTATAATACAAAATAAATTAATTATTATTGAGCGTTTTGGCCTACTCTGTGCTGCAGGATCAAGAACACTGAGGGGCTGTTTTTGGATGCTGAGGCTGATGTCTTAGGTGTGCGTTTCCCAGTGCCTGCGGTTAAATCATGAGAGGGTGTTGTCACAGCAGTACTCGTCAGATACTGCCCACTCAGCAGTATATTCAACACTGTTTACATTTTAAACACATATGGTCAGGCACTTTTTTTGACAGTGTCAGTGTCAACGTGGATTTATGTCAGACTGTGTGCCAGGGATGTCAAGATTCTCTGTTATGAAAAATTAAGTGCACTCGAAAATACACTCATATTAGGTGTTGGCACATGCTCTGGTGCATGAATATGCACTCAGTCACACGCACACACACACATACACACAGACACGCATGCATCCACACAGACACCCATGCATCCACACACACATACATTCACACAAGCAGCATTAGAACAGGGATGTCTTATATGGTGTGTATCAGGGGAAAACCTCTTCATAAAGCTGCCCACAGTCTGGTACTAGTCATGGTGGGATGGTACATCGACATCAGTGTACAGATCTGTGATGAAGTTTGTGCACACATTGGCAATGTAGTGCACAAGGGTCCTTCCCATGCACCAACAACTGAGAAGTGACATCAATGTGTGAAATATTATTGCAATTTTCAGTTTATTAGAGTCTATGGTTTATGGGCAAACTTCCATGCTGACAAACTAAATCCAAAATGGCTATGTCAATATAGACCCTTTTCCCCTTTTGTCTCTCAGGGCTCAGGTGTTGATGAGGATAGGAATGGGAAGTGATCTGCAATTGTGCACTGATGAATCAATGGCAGCAGCCGTGTCAGGAACACCCAGTCGCAAGAACAGCGTGTGCCTTGGCCCGGTCAGAGGTTGCATCCCGCTGCAAGGTTAACGACCGTTAGTTCCCATCTCGAGTGAGAAGTGGAGTCAACTCAGCACGCCTGTGTGTGAGTGTGTGAGTGTGTGATAGTGTGGGAGTTTCTGCGAGGGATATGCGGTGCTCGTGTGTGTGCGTGTGTTTGGGTGAAAGAGCACACAAGTGAGGGTGTTTTTTTTCTGACAGTGCCAGCCAACCCAGTACTGTTCACTGGACCTCTCCCACCACTCCCCCCCACCCCCCGTCCCCCAACGCAAACAAAAACAACCCGACTCGTGAACGTCGTCGCTGCCCCCCCCACACGTGCGGCACGTTTGACCATCCTGCCCCGTACCATGTGGCAGCGCCTGATGAGTTCTCGCTGCCTGTCGAGTCCGCAGCCGCCCAAATGCCCAAGGACTTGCCCGCCTCTGCCGCCGCTCGCCCTCGTCTCCGTATGGTTCCTGTCCTTCGTTGGGCAGGTCGCCAGAGTGAGTGGTGTGACCTACCAGCCGGCGGTGAACACACAGTACGGCCGGCTGCGGGGCATACGGGTGCAGCTGCCCACCGATGCCCTTGGACCCGTGGAACAGTATCTGGGCGTGCCCTACGCTTCGCCACCTGTGGGTGAGAAACGCTTTATGGCCCCAGACGCCCCGACCACCTGGACGGGCGTGCGTAATGCCACGCGCTTCCCGCCCGTTTGCCCGCAGAACATCCGTAACGCTGTTCCTGAGATCATGCTGCCTGTGTGGGCCACCTTCAACATGGACACAGTGGCCACCTACCTGCAGGAGCAGAGCGAGGACTGCCTCTACCTGAACATCTATGTGCCCACACAAGGTGGTGAGTTGGCATCTGCATGTTGCTCAGTCTTTGTCTGTTTCTCTTTATCTCACACACTCATTCACAGACACACACACTGGTGCAATCTTGCACTAAAACACACGCACACACACACACACACACACAAACACAAACACACACTGGTGCATTCACACACACACACACACACACTAGTGTACTCACACACACTCACATATAGACAAATGCTGTGTCTGTCACCATCAGTGATGGTCACCATCCTAAGAATATGAAATGGTACCAGGCAAATAATGGAGGTATTGCGTATTTGTTCACATAAAATCATTAGCCTCCATCTTTCAATATTGTTTGCCGTGACTAACACTGGGGAAAATTAGTCAAATGCACCAGTCCATTGAGCAGTGCATTAGTATATTTGCAGAAAGTAGGCCTATTGCAAGGTACAGCATTTTGGAGGACTAAGCTTGGTAGTTCCATCCATTTCTTTAGTCACCAGAAAAAACAATATAGTTGCAGGTTTGGACCCAGAACTGAAAAAAGGTACCAATTGGTGCTGCCACCAGACATTAGGTACCAATACCAGTACTGATATGAGTTCAAATCAGAATGTATTCAGCCCTAATGCTCATAGACAAATACACACATACATGCAAAACACACACCATTTAGTTAATACACACCCACACAGATGTGTGCATCCACATACTCAGTACTGTTTTTATACTGCTGAAAGGCAATCTGTGAAAGGCAGATCTGTCCATTTATTGAAACGAAGTGCTCAAAAAGTCAACACATTTTGGATTAAGGCTGATTTTCTTGACTTGCACTTGACATCGTGCTTTCTTCTTCTCTCCCTTTGTGATTCTACTGTCCCTCCAGGGGCCAAGAAACAAATGGAGGAATCCCCTGATAAGGACAGCGAGGATGATGACGGTTCGTTCTTTTCACCTCCCTCCCTCCAGTTCAGCTCTTTCCAGTCTTCTAGCCACATTTTTCATGGCTGTCATAAATATTCAAACATATCTAGCTTTTCCACCTCTTGCATCATGCTCACCTCAAAAACATGAAAGTAAACATGTAGGAACACAAATTAAACATCAAGAGTCCCCGTAGCCATGAGCATCGCATCAAAAAATCACCATGAAAACACTTCTGAGCGGCAGCAAGCAGCCATCATTCTGAAGAGCACAAAACACAAAAAACACAAACAGATTTATTTATAACGATGCCATTGCGTTTGCAGGACTCCGAGAAGCGCGGGATGATCCAAAGCCTGTGATGGTGTTTGTGCATGGAGGGTCCTACATGGAAGGGACCGGAAACATCATGGATGGAAGCGTGCTGGCCAGCTATGGGAACGTCATCGTCATCACCCTGAACTACCGCGTGGGTGTGCTGGGTGAGTAGACAGCTGGACAATGTGTTGGCAAGATGAAGTGGCTCCATATCTTTAATAATTGTAGAAAAGACACATTCAGCATGTGAAAGGCCTCTCCCCCTTTTGAAATCTCCTCAACGAGTCGCAATCACAAAGCAGTCACCTTTCAAGGAACACCAGCATTCAAATAGATTAAAAAGATGTCAGCAGAAACATTCCCCGATTAAGAGATCCTAGAAGCCTCACAAGATTATCTTTCAAACACACACGGTCTCGAGGATTGCCAATTTACTGTAAAACAGATAAAAACCTTTTACATAGACAGAGTAATAAGAGATATTTTTTGGGCTGAGTGAATTGTTGAATGGTAATGGAGGTGTTTGTGCTTATATTCAAATGCTCTGAAGGGGCACAGCAGAACTTAGGTTTGTAATCAATTCCAGGGTTCCTAAGCACAGGGGACCAGGCGGCCAAAGGGAACTATGGCCTGCTAGACCAAATCCAGGCCCTGCGTTGGATCAGCAAGAACATTGTGTACTTTGGGGGAGACCCCAAACGCGTTACCGTGTTCGGATCCGGGATCGGTGCCTCCTGCGTAAGCCTCCTCACACTGTCACATCACTCGGAAGGTAAGTTATTCCTGTAAAATCATGCTCGATTTCCAATACGTTTCAACAGGAATAGACGTTGTTTGCTGGACATACGGTATGCAATGCAACTGTCTCTATGGAAGGTCTATGCAGTGCATGTTTAACTTTTGAACAGATGTCGGGGTCCTGTACTGCAGTACTGCAGGAGGTCCTTTGACATTAAGCCAATTATGTGCAGCTACTGAGAAACTTGGCGGTTGCTATTCCTCTACACCTCACTATTCTACACCTCCACAACACCTACTGTAGGTCCCATAGTACACAGTGGAGCAGACATAAGTCTTATCACCCAATGCAACAGGAGGGCCATGTGGTGGAGTAATTGTGAGAGCATATGGAACGTGTGTCCCCCCCCCATCCTGGCGCATCGACTGACTGCACATATAAGAGATTAGGCCCCGACGCTAAGGCCTGGGAACAGAATCTCTGCTTGGGGGAATTAGTGGGAGGAGCAGGAAAGGTGTCTCACACACACACACCTCCCAACACACACACGCCCCATCACCGCTCCCTGCCGTCTTCCCTCCTATGTCCTATCAGTAATCAGCCTAAAAGCGTCGCGCTCCAAGGCGAGAGGCTCCTCCCCTCCACCAAAAGCTAATCGTATATTACGCAAAAACCCAGTGAGCTCTTACTCTCCCCTAGTTGGACACAGAATAAAAAAATGAAAAAAAAAAACGCCACGCTCCATCAGTTCATCTGCTTTGTTTATTTATGTGTTCACGTGTTCGGGGGATTTAGACACACACACACCCTCAGCTCTGAGGGCACAATGGGTGGTTGGGGTGGGGTAGGAGGCCTGAGATGGAGGTAGAGGAAGGGCTGGAGATGTGAGGAGGACAAGGGGCCTCGGAGAGAAAGAAGAAAGGCTGGGGTGCAGTGGGTGGCCAGGATGGGCTTCAGGAATGGGGGGTGGAAGGGCAGGGGGTCAGGAGGAGGGAGGGAGGGAGAGAGAAGGGAAGAGTGTTGAAGTGATGGAGTGAGAGTGAAAGGGAAGTGGAGGAGCGAGTGCAGAGGAAGGTCAGATCATGATAAATAGAGTGGGTGGGGAAGGGGCGGGGCGGGGTGGGTAGTGGTAGTGGCATAGCGGTGGCGGTGGCGGTGGCGGGATCAGTAGCGCGGCAGCGTTCTACCTCCTCCTCTTCCCCATGCCGGGCAGTCACCTTGCCCGCACATTGCAGCAGACACCACTGATGTATGGGCAGAGCAAATGACCTCGCAGAGGTAAAAAGCACCCAGCCCATTTAATGTAGATCACAATCTGAATTACCATGTGGGTTCTGTCCATGGATATATATGAGATATGCTGTAGAGAATGAGGTTGTGATGACCTAGTCAGTGAACTTTCACTTTTTATATCCTTTATTCAAATATACTTTGCTATAAAGTCTCCATCAGATAAGTCTACCGAAATGACTGTTTAATCATGTAATTTTACCAGGTGATTTAGCAGTAGCACATGGATGGTAGCGTAAGCATTTCATTTCTCACTTAATGAGAGATGACAAACTGAGGTATTGTCAAGGAGTTAATGTATCCGTTGTATTACCAAACATGCTTGTTGGACCAGAATATTTTACGATGCCTAATTCCCATAAAGATATAGACTTTATTTATAAGTTTTATTTATTACTATGAAACATATTATTTGAATTTGCTTTCATCAAATGTCAATAAATCTTCAAATCTGGTGTGTAGTACATTTCAGCCATACCCCAGAGTTTGTTGAAATGTCTTGATTAGTTACAGAGTCGGATAATTACTTCCATTTACTCTCTTTGACATTTCTTGGCATTTTTACTTATCTATATGGTGTACTTCCTCTGGGGAATGTTAATACACACATAGAGTAGAGACCAGGAAGCATACATTTTTGCTGATAGAACATCTTTCACAATTGATTTTGACTTGTCCTTGAAGCATTTGCCAATTAAAAAGGACACTGAAATCTATTAAATGTCCTAGACAGGAATGCAGCCATCACGTCCTGCGTTAGCCTTTCAAGTTTTGATTGGACATACCGTATGTTCTCCTTTTTGTTATGCATTTGTTGTTGTACGTCATTGCCATTGTGTGACTAACATTCAAGAATTTGTGCTTAGCACAATACCTTGCTATGGATTTCGTAGTTTTTGAGGTAAAAAGTTTCACCCTTAATTATTTCCATACAAGCATTTCATCGCAGATTGCTGCACTTTCCCAATACCTGTGATATTAAGTGCAATGGATTAAGCATGTTTGCATTTAAGTCCCCCCCTCCCGCTCCGCCTAAATAATTCATAACATTAATTCATAACAAAACAAATACTAAGGCTATGTGAGAGACTGTGTGCACCGAGCCAACTGAATTACGTGTGATGTAGTAGTTCAAGTGTAAGCCTTCTCCAATTAAACCTAATTTATGTAAAGTGATTTCTCATACTAATGCCGGAGCCCTTCCTGCCGGTTAGCCACGCTCTGGTAATGGACTTTGAAGTAATCTCACATCTCCTGCGCCTAAGGCGGCTCACAGGCTTCTGATTAGTTCACCATGAGCAACATACTCCTTCAGAGATCACACATGTGCTCTACAACATTTTTGGACCTTGCAAGTGTGTGTGTGTGTGTCTGAGATTTCTGAGTGTCTTTGATCTCTTTCTATCCTTTGATCTCCATCAGCTATTGAAATCAGTATCACTCAGCACTTGTTAAATATCTTTTGTTCTAGTAGTTTTTATCATACTTTTGCTTTTCACTATCCTTTGTGTACGGGTTGGGAAAGTGTTTTGAAAAGTATAGATTTGACTGATGAACTGTGAACTCATTTATATGGCCTCAGTGTCTGTTGAGAATCCAGCATCTCTACTGGGGAACTGCCTTCTAGAAAAAAGGAAGACCAAGATTTGTTGAACTGAAATGGACAGTTGCCCATACATGGATTAAACCTTAATCTTAGATTTAAAAAAAATCTGTGAAAATCTCATTTGGAAAAAAAAAATCTTTTTTTTAGCCCAGGACTCAGATTAATTAATCCATGCATGGGACAGGGAAACTGGGGCTGTGAGTGAGGAATGAGTGCGGACCCCCGGATCACCCTCATTAGTCACCGTTATCTCTGCTTCTCTCCGGTCGTCTGTCCTCAGGCCTGTTCCACCGCGCCATCATCCAGAGCGGCTCGGCCTTGTCCAGCTGGGCTGTCAACTACCAGCCGGTCAAGTACACCCGCCAGCTGGCAGAGCGGGTGGGGTGCAACGTGCTGGACACCCACGACCTGGTGCTGTGCCTGCAGAAACGCAGCTACCGGGAGCTGGTGGAGCAGGACATCCAGCCGGCGCGCTTCCATGTGGCCTTCGGGCCCGTCATCGACGGCGACCTCATCCCGGATGACCCGGAAGTGCTCATGGAGCAAGGTGAGTTCCTCAACTACGACATCATGCTCGGGGTCAACCAGGGTGAGGGCCTGCGCTTCGTGGAGGGTGTGGTGGACCCGGACGACGGTGGTGTCTCGGGCTCGGACTTTGATTACGCCGTGTCCGACTTTGTGGACGGCCTGTACGGCTACCCGGAGGGCAAGGACACACTGCGCGAGACCATCAAGTTCATGTACACGGACTGGGCCGACCGGGACAACCCAGAGACGCGCCGCAAGACGCTGGTGGCCCTTTTCACCGATCATCAGTGGGTGGAGCCTTCCGTGGTGACGGCCGACCTCCACGCTCGCTACGGCTCTCCGACCTACTTCTACGCTTTCTACCACCACTGCCAGAGCCCCATGAAGCCAGCCTGGTCCGACGCTGCCCACGGAGACGAGATGCCGTACGTGTTTGGCGTGCCACTGATTGGACCAACGGAACTCTTCCCCTGTAACTTCTCCCGCAATGACATCATGCTCAGTGCTGTGGTTATGACTTACTGGACCAACTTTGCCAAGAGTGGGTAAGTCATAAATGTAATCAATATTCCAGTTTATATTGGTGAATCAGACAAATTTTTATATTAATACATTTTTACTGTATTATTACCATGTGCTTGTGTAAAATGAATTGGAATTTGAAATAGAGAACCAGTTAAGAGAAGGATCAACACCAAAACACACTGACAAAACAGACTTAAAGAAACCCTGCCATCCATATGAGATGTTTGGAACTGCACTGAGTAGTGTCTGCTTGTTGGGTCGTTGGAATGTCAGCACTGCAGTGCGTAAATAGCACTGAGCAATTAGACCAATGCTGTAATCAGAAACAGAATAGAACAATATACGGTAATATTTTAGTTTTGGGCTAGACAATGGACCAGTGTTAGACAGTTTAAAAAAAGTTTAGGTTTAAATGCACTGGAGTGATTACCATGTGATTCCCAAGTGTTTCTCTTGCCTCCTGTGTGCAGTGACCCCAATAAGCCTGTGCCGCAGGACACTAAGTTCATCCACACCAAGGCCAACCGTTTCGAAGAGGTCTCCTGGTCCAAGTACAACCCCAACGACCAGCTCTACCTGCACATCGGCCTGAAGCCACGCGTGCGCGACCACTACCGCGCCACCAAGGTGGCCTTCTGGAAACATCTGGTGCCCCACCTGTACAACCTGCACGATATGTTCCACTATACCTCCACCACCACACGCGTGCCGCCGCTCCAGACCACCCAGAGCCCGCGCTCCAACCAGCGCTCGGGCAGCAGCAAGGTCCACTCACCCAACACCAAGCAGCCATCGGCATCGACCGCCCACAACGGGGAGGGAGCCCGCGGCCCGCTCGTCATCGCCAACCCGCGCGACTATTCCACTGAGCTGAGCGTCACCATCGCGGTGGGCGCCTCACTGCTCTTTCTTAACGTGCTGGCATTCGCAGCCCTTTACTACCGCAAGGACAAACGCAGCCGACAGGATACGCCGCCTCAACCCACACCGCCCCGGGGAGGCCAGACCACTTCGTCCGTCGCCGCCTCGTCCAACGACATCAGCAGCAGCCACGCACCAGCCACCATCAGCGGGAACCAGGAGGTGGGCGGGATCGGAGGCGGCGGCCTGTGCGACACCTTGCGCCTGACCCCGGCATCCTCACCCCGCGACTACACTCTGACGCTGCGACGCTCGCCCGATGACATTCCGCTCATGACGCCCAACTCGGTCGCCATGACCCCCAACTCCATCGCCATGACGCCTAACACGGTGACCATGTCACCCAACACCCTCACCATGACGCCCAACTCATTGATGGGACATCCCAGCATGCACCCCTACAATACATTCACCCACGGCTTTAACTCCACAGGTCTGCCCCACTCTCATTCCACCACTCGGGTATAAATCTCTCTCATTACCCATAATACCACTCAAATATCACCACTTTGGTTGTGTCAGGGTGCGTACTATGAACTGAGCTGACTTTTGCATCCAGGTAACTTCAGCAAAAATCACTGATCTCTAAACAACGCGTTGCTTTTAAAACAGAAGATGCTCAGTCAGCAGTTACTCCTGAAGTTTCCTGAATAAGCCTGCAGTCTCACTCCATAGCGCAGTCCTCAAGGGAGCAATGCCCCAAGAAACCTTATCAGTAAAAACCGCTTTCATGCTATCAGAACTCCTCATTGTGTTATCTTTCCTTCTTTGTGCCATACATGACCTGTATATTGCACCATCTGCTCTGAATTCATATGCCATTGCCCGCTCACTGATGCAGTGTGTTATTGTACTAACTGAAAATAACGCTGAGCTCACAGTATTTAACCTGCTACCAACCTTTAATTCATCACCATCCCAGCCCCCAACTAGCCCTGTGGGGGAGCCATAGAGTTCACCTTGCACAGTGTAAAACCATTTTTAATGTTGAAAAAACACAGCTAATAGCCCACCTTTCTGGATTTTCACTGAATAGCACTGACTCTGTTCGGACTGGTTTTCTTGTCAGTTTGTCTACTCTATCGTAAAGACTCGCTGCTCTGTGAAAGTTTAGCAACCGATGAAGGAGAGTTGATTGTTGGCGAAAGCTCACCTGCAGATTGGACGTTGAAGGATCTCTCTGAACTTTCCGGAGCTTTATAGAAGGCCATGGACCCCTAGGTGCTTATTTTGAGACAAGAAGTTGAACTGAATAAAAATAATGAATCACAGCCCCTGTGCTGACGAATGTAGAAGAACCAGGTCAAAACCGTGTATATATTTATATCTCAAAAGCCACTCAAGTGTGCCAAGCTTTCTATTGGACGTGAGGTGCTGAAGTGCCAATCCAGAACTTTCTGTTGTGCCAAACCCAGAACACTGCCTCGGAACTCTCAAATTACTGCTTTGCTCTGTGATGTTACAGTCGTCATCAAATCTACAGGTATAACAGAGGATCTCTGTAACAACATGCTCCTTGTCTCGTGCACGGCAGTGGAAAGCTGTAAACTCTACTCTTGCTGAGGGTCACATTGTAAAAGCACTGCAATATATCAGTCATTGTTCTGTAATATCTGTACAGCTGGTTTTTAAAATAAGTCCACCAATTTTTTTTTCTTTCTAGGCTTTTCCAAGCTTCTACATTTATGTGCATCAAGAGAGGACATTTGGTCAGAAAACTAAAACCCACTCAGTATTTTACAGGCATTTCAGTCATGTGTGTATGTGCGCGCGTGTGTGTGTGTGTGTGTGTATGTTCATGCAAGTGCAAGTTTTCTTTTTAAGTTTCTTGGGAGGGGTATGACTCAGACAAGAGAGTAACATGGGAGGAAGGGATGGTGCAGCGTTTGAAATGAGTATTTGAACTGCTGACAAAAATCGTCAAATTAGTTTGCTGTGAAAATGCACAATACGCCTCAGTAGCTGTCTCCTTCTCATCGTGTGGGAGTGCATAGAGAGACACAAACTGGGAAGGATGGCTGGGGGAAACAAAGCAACGAAAGATGAGTGAATGTTTTTATTTATGCTTTTTGAAATTAATACATTTGTGTGAAATGTCTTGCGCAAGACTAATTATGTTATAGTAATGCTGTGTTGTATCGTCGATTATTATATCTCTGATCTACTTTTCATTTTTTCAATTTATCTTGTTAGTTTCATGTTTCAGTGGTAAAAAGCTGTCGAGGATGACACCTCAAAAGCTGAAGAGACATAATTTGCTTTGCTTGAAAATATTGCCCTTTTCGTATCAGATATGTTTAGTCACTG
Source organism: Tenualosa thibaudeaui (assembly GCA_027481765.1). NCBI lineage: Eukaryota > Metazoa > Chordata > Actinopteri > Clupeiformes > Clupeidae > Tenualosa > Tenualosa thibaudeaui. The sequence continues at coordinate 12,539,958 of JAIFZK010000009.1, read as the reverse complement.
CTTTTCTAGTTTCTTATGAAACATAATGAATGTGCAAATATATAAATATACATATAGGGCTTCTTCAAGGGTATTTATAAGGGTGTATAGAATAATGTGTAAACTACCTGTATTAGTCAGACTTAGATGTGTCCATGGGTTGCATATCTAAGGTTTCCACAAACGAATTGTTATTCATCTCTGGGCTCAGCAACTGTGGAGAGCCCCTCCATTTTCTAGGTTCTAAATAAATTATGGAACCTTCAGCTATGGCTGTACTTTACAGACACCCACATACGTGGCTACTTTTTTTTTGGCGGGTAAGATGGCTCTCTGTCCCTCTCTCTTTCTCTCTTTCTCCCTCTCTCTCTCATGCACACACACAAACACATTTTCTCTCTCTCACACACACACACACTCTCTCTCTTTCACACACACATACACAAACACACACGCACACACATTCTCTCTCTCACACACTCTCTCTCTCTCTCTCTCTCTCTCTGTCTCTCAGTAACTTGGAGCCTATCTCCTGTTAATGAGGCACTTTCACTAGCTGTGGGTGGCTGAGTATGAATCACTGTCAGCCCAGACTGATGACATAGGACTTCAAAACAGGAACTGAACTAATATGTCAATTGAAATACCATGGTATACCATTACAGTGTAAATTGATTACTGCTCACATGATTGACAGTGATTGTAATAACTGACTTTACAGACATGGGTGACTTGTCTTGCCAATTATTAATTTCAGAATCATTTAATGTCACCAGGATGCTCAGATGTTCATACTTTGTGCCAAGCTGAAATGTTTCTTTAAGAATCAGCTGTCAAAATAACTGAGGTAAACATGGTCATTTCTCTCTTTTTTATACACTGTTACATTTCTGTCCTGAACTTTACAGTAAACGGTTTGCTTACATTTACGTTTATGCTTGCTGAGTCTGAATGGTTTAATTTTTCCCAGGTCAGACCATCTCAAAGAGAAACACACATACACTCAATTCAGTTTTATTTATATTATATTTATATTAGTTAGTCTAGGAAGAATCCTTGGGCAGATCCACGACTCACACAAACACACACACACTTCTTGGTAATGGGCTAAGGAAGATACAATCATTTTCAGTGTTAGAAAATGAAACTCTGAAAAAGCCCTGTGTGGGGCTTCGGACTGACACAGTTGTCATGCACCACCAGGAGAATAACTTCATAAAGGAATGGATCAAACATCTGTTTAAGCTGCTCACATGGATTGTCATGGCACTGGAATGGTCTGCATATACACAAAACTGAGTCAAAACTATTCTCTTTCTCCTCATTAATGATCCATCAGAATGCTCCCTTTAACTGGCATTCAGCTCTCCCTTGAGGTAGAAAAGAGGCCCTGGGACCCGTAAACAGACTTCTGATGAGATTATATTACTTTAACAACATCAAACTTTACCTGAGATTCAGTAGCATGTACATCTGGCAAAATCTGCTAGCAGTTGCCTGGCAGCTATACAAAAGTTTTTATTAATATGTTTTGAATATTAACTCCAGAAAATGGCTGAATGAGTGTTAGGAAATTTTACCCCCAAGGACCCCTTTTAGGCATTAAGTTTTAATCGCTATTAAACTAGAATATGTGGACTATATTTCAATCAACATACAACTTAAAGACAATGATGTTAATAAGAAATAAGATAAGAAATAGGTAGGTCATAAGAAATAGGTAGGTCAAGCATTATGGCACCGCTCTCTTGACCTGCTTGTCGTCACTGGTGTTTGTGTGTGTCTTGTGTGTTCGAGTGTGTCAGCTGTCACAGACACCACTGGGGTCAGTGTGTTGGCCGGTGTCGAACGGGGTTCTGATATTTTTATCTGCCCGTTATCAAAGGGGCTGGAACTAGAGGAGTGGGGTGAAGGGGTTTGGGGGGGTAGGAGGTGGCCAATGCCCTTCAGAGGGGCCATGGTGCCCGTGTTTACTCTAAACACACACTGGTCCTATTGTGTGCGCGTCAGGGCTTTGCCACCCATTCAGCCACAGCTGGAGTCGCCCCCTCAATGTGCCCTTGTTCCCGCCAGCCTCCACTTCATCACTGTCACGCCGCCGCGGTGCTTGCTGCCGCAGTCAAGCTCTCGCTCACTCTCTCTCTTTCTCTCTCTCTCTCTCTCCTTTCTCTCCCTCAGTATCTAAATCGCTCTCACTCTTGCTGGCCGTCCTCGAAAGCGGCGAAAGAGCTGGCGACCTGCACCGCCCCCTGTGTGCTAGCTCAGGTGATGAGATGAGGAGAGAAAGAGAGAGAGAGAGATGGGGAAAAGGCTAGCATCGGCAGTACTGCGGGAACGACTGCCCCAGTCCAGTAGTCACTGGGTTTTACAATGCAGAGTTACAGGCACAGTCCCAACCTCCAGAGCGTTCCCTAATTACACAGGGCGACTATTAACACCTGACAAAAATCTGTGTTGTCAGATATTTTGTATAGCATGGTAAATGGGAAAACTGGACGGCAGAGCAGATATTTGTTCGTGTTGTTCTGGCCATTGTCCAGCAGTGAAGTGCTTAGGTATCAGGACTGCAGAACTGTGCAGTAGAGTCCTGTGGGTCTGCTGCTGAGGATTGATGGTTTGATGGTTCTATAAACTGCTTGTACTGTTCTCTTGACAAATGGGACTCCATGGCATCTGCTTTCAAATACAGTCCAGCGGCACAAGTGCATCCATTATACATGTTTTTTGACACATACAAACTGGACAAATAATGCTTGGGGTAAATAATATAGAAACACGACCCTATTCTAGAAATTTATGGACTGCAGTCTAGTGACAGTTTTCTTTCTTAAGATGCTCATATAATGATGCAGACCAGTTTTTGGTTGTTGTTGGAACTGCCCAGGATTATACGTGGAAGTGTATCATCCCCAGTGCCACAGCCATCTGTATTTTGTGGTCATTAAAAAAAGCCTTATCGGAGATATCCCAAAAAAATCAGAGGGCTTGGTCTATGCTGGTGTTGTGGCTTTTTCCCTGAAAAAAAGGGGCGTTGTGTCTTTAAGGTCGGTCCGGGGGGTGAGCCAAGGGGGTCTGTCCATTGTTTTCAGGACAAAAGCTCAAGTCAGAATCATAAAAGAGAAGTGAGAGATTAAACTAATCGCCATATCACAGGCATCAGACACGCCAGGCTCCACTAGACACAGGTCACCTCCCACCTCCACTCCACTCTGCTCATGGGTAAGTTCCACCTGCACTCGACAGTGCCACACATAGCACAACCTTGATTGGCCAAACCAATTATTAATATGGAGTTCTTTTTGTCTGATACTCTGTGTTTTTTTATTGATTTTAATTTGATCATTTATCACCATTGTGTAGGGAAATGATTTTGGGTCACCTGCATTATATACATTTTTGTCAAAATAACTTATGGCCATTTTTGTACAACACCTGTGGTGACCTAGAAGCAGAAACTGATGGATTTAACTTGAAATAGTGTTCAATGCAATGCTTGCAGTCATTCAGTTATTTGAGCTGCAATACAACTGCTTCAGTTTTATCATTACGCTATTGTTCAGATTGCTTTAGCATGTGCTGACCTTAATGTTATGTTTGCAAAATTCTAACAATTGAATAGTGAACTAATAGCGCTTGCTGTAAAAACGAAAGGTCAAGGGGTCAGATCAGGTTCGAGAAGAGAATTAGAGAGTTAGAGAATTAATCACTGACACTTTCTCTCACCATCTTCTCCTTCTGCCTACTCACTCACATACACACAAACAAACCTGCACAGGCTACCGCAGGCAGCAGAAGTACGAGTATATCACTGGAGATCTGTGTAAAACCATTCACCGCAATGAGGCCAGTGATTGTTTTCGTATCGACTATCGAGACATTAGAATGAAGTAGAGTCCATGAAAGTGAACAAATGCGACACAGATAGTCTGTGAGGTATTGTCTTAATTACCTGGCAGTGTCTGACAAAAAAAATGACAAAATATCTGTAATGATTTTTCAATCAATAGAAATGCTAATTTGGCAAAACACCTCCATAAACCTTGAAAGTGTGTTTCCCAAATGAAGGGAGGCACCCAGAACAGTATTGATTTTTTAATGGGCACCATCATTTTGGACAAGGCCAGACGAAAATAACTTTTACGCCAGTCCATCACAGCTTCCAGCTTATTAATAGCATTATATTACTACTTGCTTGTTAACGCCATGTGCCATAATGGCATTGTATCTTAAGGGGCATACAGAAGAGGCTCGTAGTTAAGTTGGTTATTTATGCAGCTGAAATGAGATTTTTGTCCTCTCGTTCTCTTTCTCCTTCTTTGACCCCTGATTTGACCTCATGCCAGCTCACCCACTCAAGAATGCATTAACGGACACACACACACACACGCACACACACACACACACACACATACACACACAGACACACACACATGGAAACACAGAAAACAACACAACACATACAATGCTCTACTGTCACCCGTGAAACACTATGACTATGCTGCTACTATTACTACTACTTGTACAGCTGTTGGAGCTGATCACGGCTCATTGCTGCACACTGTTGCTGTTTTCTGCCCTTTGGTGAAGAGTGGCCAGGTGCCTCATAATTCAGCTAGGTCTGGATTGCCCAGCTGACAATAGTAGAGTTTTTTCTGCTTTTTTGGATGATGGATATCAGGTTGTACTAGATGATGGATTGGACGGATATGAAGTGGGGTGTGAAAGTGTAGGTGTGTGTGTGTGTGTGTGTGTGGATTTGGGATGGCACCGTGGCCTACTTACTGGTGCCCTCATTGCTTGCCTTTGTTTCACATATACAGACACACACACACGCACACACACACACATACACACACACACACACACACACACACACACACACACACACACATACGCCACTGCCACCACCTCCTAGTTTTGACAAAGGCATTGTGTCTCTGAGCACAAAGGGGACATCTTTCCACAGCTCCCCACCGAACACAAGCCCTCTCCACCCCCACTCCCACCCTCCTGCACCTCCTCCTTCTCCTCACCCGCACCAGCCTCGCACCAGGAACCCCAAGAGGGAGGGCAAAAAGCACAGGGAGAGTGAGTGACTGAGTGGTATGCTGAGTGGCATCTTGGAGCGAAGACACTGGGCGGCAAGATCAGGGGACCTTTCAAACGCCTTGGGTTTAACAGCAGAAACCTAGTTAGACCGGAGATACAGAGAGCAAGGGGGTGTGTTAAAGAGAGAGAGAAAGAGAGAGAGAGTGAGAGAAAGAGATCGCAACAGGACAAGAGTCCAGCCTGGTCATGTCTTGCTAAAGGGGATCGCACTGCTCTGCACCTGCCCTGGAATAGCCTGGGAAAGACCTCCGGCTCCGAGGGGGGAAGCTCTCACTCGCCACTAGAGGAACAATCTCTGGCCGACATTGGGACGCTACGTGTGACCAGCCACAGGGACACAGATGTTTCCAGTAAAGCAGCCCTGGCTATGCAAAGCCTTAGGTGTGCCCCCTCTGCCCGCTGCCCATCGCTGCCCAAAGCTTGCTGTGCCACGCTGACGCCACTAACAGACATGGGTGCCGCTTGCTCTGGTACATGCTGGTGACTGTCTGTGCCACGACGCCGGCCCCCAGTGGGATTATCTGGTGCCTCCGCTGCTTGGTTTAATCTATTTTAGTATATCTATTTTTTTTTTAAATAATTACTGTTACTACCTGGGGATGTTTCATTTGGACACGCTATGCTATTTAATTTTTTCTCTGAGTGTGTGTGTTTCTGAGCATTTCAAGGCCTTGCTCTCAAGGTGTGCAGAGGAGTGTGTGTGCTTTTGATGAGAAGCGGGTAGAAAGGGCGTGTGTGTGTATGTAAGTGTGTGTGTGTGTGTTTGCAAACTGTTTGTGCATGTGTGGACTGTGTCCTAAAACTGTGTAAGACTGTGTAAGACTGTGTCCTGTGTGTGTGTGTGTGTGTGTGTGTGTGTGTGACTTGAGTTTAACAGCTGAGAGTTGCCTTTAGAGCTTCTATTGCTATTTGACAGAGTGCATTTGCCATAGGAATAGCAGCAGTGAGATTTTACTGTGACTCCATTCAGTATAGAAATGTGTGTTTAAATGTGTACTCGATGACAAAATTATTCAGCTTCCTGCCTCGAGCTGTAGATCTAAAATGTTGTCAATGTTTTCAGTTCACTGGTTCATAACTCAGAGGTGATGAATCACAAAGATAGTTCACACTAAATTGTAGTTTGTCTGGCAATGTGAATATGGAAGTGTTTTTCACTGACTGAAAGGCCATTATGTGTCTTGTTAGAGTCTAGATGTGTGTGTGTGTGGTCTGTGCGCTGGGTGCGGTGGGTGTGATGATCTACTACTCCCCTGCAGGTTGTTACGACTGCTGCGTGCGCTGTCTGGGGGCAGTGCCCTATGCCAGTCTTGCTGCCACCCTGCTGTGCTATGCGGGCACGGCACTGTTCTGCGTCAGCGCTCACCAGGCGCTGGCACAGACCGAGGTCCTTGTTGAGATGCACTTTGCGCGGAACATCCAGGACTACGTTGTCTTGGCATCATTGTGAGTTCCACAGTCCATTCACATCCATGCAAAAGATTATCTAGGGTGAAAAAAGTCTGTATCTTTTTGACACTCATCTTGTGTGTGTGTGTGTGCGTGTATATGCACATATCTGTACACATCTCTGTACATATCTGTATGTGTGTGTGTGTGTGTGTGTGTGTGTGTTTGTATGTATGTGTGTGTGTGTGATATGTTGCAGTATTAAGTACTTCCAGTTCGTGATATACGGTCTGGCCTCATTCTTCTTCCTGTATGGCATCCTGCTGTTGGCCGAGGGATTCTACACCACCAGTGCCATAAAGCAGAAGTTTGGAGAGTTCAGAAGCACACAGTGCAGTCGCTGCTTAAGTTTGACGGTACGCATATATGTGTGTATCGGTGTGTGTCTTTAACATTCAGCAGGCAGTCTATACTAGTTGTTCTACACTTGACATCTGAACTCCCGTTTGTAATGTGACGCATTATTTACCACCTTGACCTGTAATCTCCATAAATCAAACCGCTAGGGTCTTCTCCTAGGGTTTTGAATAAATATTAAGTAGGTTGTGGGTGGACTGGTATGTCTGTGTCATGACTAACATGGCCTCTTCATTATTTCATATTCACACATATGCTCCCACTTTCTGTGGGCCCCCCCCCCCTCTCCAGTTAGTCATTGTGACATACATCCTTGCCATCATTTGGCTGGGAGTATTCGCCTTCACCGCCATTCCTGTGTACTTCTTCTTCAACATGGAGGACACGTGTCACACCATCAACATCCTGTCCGAGACCACCACTAGCATCAACCAGCATGCCTGGGTTTGCATGGATGCAAGGCAGTATAGTAGGTTTCTCTTTAAATCCGACTCAGTGCATTTGCTTGTGTGAGCATAGGACTGTGTGTCTGTGTGTGTGTGTGTGTGTGTGCATGTGTGTGTGTGAGTGTACGTGTGTTCGTAGGTATTCATGTGTGGGTGTGCATAGGGTATGCGTAGGGCTGTGTGCGAATATGTGTGCGTGTGTACACATCTCTGTACATATCTGTGTGTGTGTGTGTGTGTGTGTATGAAAGAGAGAGAGAGAGAGAGAGAGAGAAAGTGTTTGTAGGTGTCCATGTGTGGGTGTGAACATGAGCACATGTAGCCACTAGCTGCTGCAGATGGCTACACAGGTATAGGCCAGGGCAGCCTGCTCAAGTAGGCAAACCATGCTCTCTTTTTTTCACAGGTTTACTTCCCTGGCATGCTATGCCAGGAAAGGCCTGTGGGATGACGCTGGCAGCCATCTGCAAAACCAGCGAGGTAAGAGCAGTCCATCAAGCCAAGGACACCAGCAGTCTTACGCAGAAAGAAAGCAAATTGGCAGTAATTGGCTTCGCTGAGTGTGGTTAAAGATGACACATATATTCCTAATGTACGTTGTCTTGTGTTGATAGTTCTTCTGGACCTATGACCTGTTCATCGCTGCCTTCGCCGGAGCTGGGGTGACTCTGCTGTCACTGGTGAGTAGGGGAGAGAGAAAGGCCAAGGCAGCAGGGAAAACATAAAACATAGCAAATCCAGCATTAAATATATAAAGGAAACACCAGGCAAAACTGTCATGTCCATAACGGCTACACAATGCTGTGGTATGGTATGATGTGAATGATTATAAAATTTAAAGTTGATAAATTTGAGCATCACTCTTCTTGGTTGTAAAACTAATTTGATGAAAATTTTCACATAATCATTTGCATCATACAAATACCATGACATTTTGTTGGTGTTATAGATGTGACAGTTTGTGTGCAATTGCCCATAGTAAAAATTGGGTTTAGATTAATATCAGTCATTGCAACTGTGTTTTAATTTATAATGTATAATGTACACATTATTGTTACACTGTGTTGTATTGAGTCTGACTCTCTAGTACAGTAATTTAGCCTCAAGCTGTAATAAATTGAATGATCAATCATATAGCCATAGGGAGAAGAAGGATTTTCAATACTGTTTATGTTGGTCATTAACATGAAATGATGAACATGAAATCATAATTAAGGCTATGTGTTTAAGTGTTTTGTCTTGTGCTCTCTCTCTCTCTCTCTCTGTCTCTCTCTTTCTGTCTCTCCAGTTCCTGTACTTGGTGGCCACCACTTATAACTATGCAGTCTTGCGGTTCCTGGGAAGGAAGGCAATGCGTTGCTAGGTGCCTCATCCCCAGGCACTCTGTCTTGCTGCCGTGCTTTGCTCTTTGTTGTCGGCTATTGGGTCCATTGGGAAATCATAGTAGAGCTTCATGAAACTTGCTTCTCATAAAACACCTGCTCACTGGGATTTAGAAAAAAAAACATCACAGAAGTCACATCTAGTATAAAGATTTTCAAGTGCTGCACACCAGTGCAACTATCTTTGAAAGACTTATATAGTTATTTAGGACATGAACATGATCTGGGGAAAATGTGATTCTGGTACAGGGTGAAATGAAGCAGTTTGCACTTGCTTGCGCATCAGTATAAGAGTTGAATACAGCTTTTGCTCTGTCTAACATCAAGTCAATGATGTCCTGCCATGCAAGCCTGCTCCTTCCCCTTATGGCATGAGATCAGAGGTTTATGACCACTTACCACACTTTTTCCCCAACATCTGAATATTTCCTTGTATATATTTGGTTTGGACGTTTGGGGTAACCTGTATGACGGTGTATTATTCATATTGCTGCTGGATTGTTGTTTGCAATGCTGACTTTATAGCTTTAGTTTAGTACATTAGCCCCATACGTGTGTGTCTGTATTGTCTTTGTAATTGTTTACTTGTGCGGTAGCCTTAATGCTACTTTATTTAGAATGTATTACTTTAACAGTAATAAGACTGTATTAAATATGTAAATGCTATTGCCAAAGCAATGTTCAAAATGGCTCTCAAGTACTGATGAAGAGAATTGGTGCTACCTATATTTCTATCAATTTACTTTAAACCTTTTAAGCTACTATTCTTACCTCTCATTTGTCTTTTTCTATCTCTTCTCGTTTTTTCTCCCAACACAACTAATCATACTTTGGGTGGAAAGTAAACATAACTCAAGCAAATCGATTGATATTCAACTACTGTTTTATTTTAATGTAATAACAGTACAATAATGAGTGAGTAACTGACAGAATGACTTTCTGTTTTAACACACAGACATGTTGACCGGAATGTCTGAGAGTTCACATGAATGTCAGTTCATCTGCAAATAACTAAGAAGAATAAATTCACAGTTTTATTTAACCAAATGTGTTTCACATGATTATATCGTGCTTATAGAGTTTTATCTTGTGACAGTGTGGGGTTTGAATCTCTTTTCACATGAGCAAACACATTATGGTTACAGTTATATTATACATGTCTAAACAAAACTAAGTATTACATATACACCAAAACATCACAAAGTAAACACAATAAAAAATGGTAGAACAAATAAAGATCTATTTTCTTGCATGATATTCAGCATGCATTTAGCAGCTGTTTGGTTACCATGCACTCTGACTTTGAAGTTTCGATATGACTGAATGTGATGTGAGGTGCAGTGACTAATTGTTAAATGCTTGTTAACTGATATGGAAGATTGCATCAAAGCATTCTTCACAGATAATAGCTCCTTCATGATTAAACATTTTCAGATCCAGATCATCCAAATTCTTCTGGCATTTTCCACACTAAAAAGAGACAAATAAAGAAATTGTTGGTACAAAGATCCAAATGGATTGCTTTTACAGTGAGTTATGGCATGACTATTTTTGTGTATCATTTCTCTACTTATGACATTAAATAAATCCCTTGACACAGCAATTTGGCCTCTATTCCCTGCTGGATTTCAACTGTGCCATCCGCTTTTCAGAGGCCTTGTGGATCATGCTACAGCAATAAATGCCAGTCCCACCCCCTCAAAACACATGATCGCAGCATCTGTCTCAAACCATAATCTAATTACCTTGAAGCAGTCCGGGTGGCAACAGATTGCAAGGGTCTCAGCGATTATTCTGACATTACCGTCAATTAGCTCATTACAATGGGTGCACACAGATGGGCCTATAATACTGCAATACAGAAGAAGACAAATGTTTTTGAAAACATAAAACAAACATATATGATTACTTGAGTAACTAAACAAATCATTTTTTAACATTTCTATTAAGCTGAAAGCATAGTAGAAAAATGCACATGAAAAGTGCACAAAAATAATAAAACTTATGTATATGTAAAACGTATGTAATAATTGTAAAACTAATTGTAAAACTTAAAAAAATGGATTTGTCCTGATGAGAACTTGCATTCAAGTGACTTTTCACTTTATACTATACTGTAGTGCATGGATACTCACATGGTTGGCTTGTCATTAACTTTAGGTGTGTCGTTTGATGTTTTTTCAGAGCTTTCCTCATCCCTGAAGAAAGTAAAAATCACAGTTGCATGAGTTGCATGAGAATGTTGGTAAATCTGAACTATTTAGAGGAGCTTGTTATGTGTTCTTTTATATGGTGCTAACTCACAATGCCTCAGACAGTTTGACAGCATTTTCTTGGTTCAGAGCTGATTCTGAAATAGGTTGCTCTGAAGGTATTATCAGTGCTTCTGTTACAGGTGCTTCCACAGAAACTTCTACAGATGCATTCTCAGTTGGGGCCTCCACCACCTGCAAAACTTCTGCTGGTGCACTTTCAATTGGGACATCCGTTGATTCTGCCTCCTCTGAGCTCGGAGTGGACTCCTGAACTTCATCAGAGGTAGGCTCTGTGGTTTTGTCCAGCGCAGGTGTGACAGACACCCCAGTAACCTTGGCAGATGGGACTATAGCCTCTACAGAAACAGCATCAGGTGTCTGGGCTGCTACTTCTACAGAAGAGGCTTCAGCCACAACCTCTTCTGAAGCAGCCTTAGGGGTTTCATCTACAGTCTCTGACATTGCAGCTACTTCAGTTGCTACCTTAACAGCTGAAGGTTCAGGTGTTTCAGCTGTTGTCTCATTAGGTGCGTCATTAAGAGTTTTAACAGCTGCAGCATCATATGTTTGAGGCACTTTTACAATTTCATCTGCAAATGCTTTAGGCACTACTTCTAAATTTGCATCTGCACAAGCTTCAGTATCTGTGGACAATAACTCCACTTGAGCAACCTCAGCTACTGCTTCTACAGGGGCAACTTCAGGTTTGACTGCAGGAATTTCAGGGGCTACCTTGAGAGGTATTTCAAGAATTTCAGGGGCTGCATCCCCACCCATGGCTGCTGGAACCTCAGCACTTGCAACTACAGCTGTTTCAGTTGTCTCTGCAAGAGCAGCAGCAAGAATGTCTCCTGCCTCTAGAGGCGTGACTGGTGTAGCAGCAGGAACTTTAGATGCTACCTCTTTTGGTGCTACCTCTACAGGTGCCACAGCAAGAACTTTTACCTCTACAGGTGCCACAGCAAGAACTTTTGGTGCTACCTCTAAAGGTGCCGCAGCAAGAACTTTTACCTCTACAGGTGCCGCAGCAAGAACTTTTGGTGCTACCTCTACAGGTGCCGCAGCATTAACTTTTGGTGCTACCTCTACAGGTGCAGCAGCATTAACTTTTGGTGCTACCTCTACAGGTGCAGCAGCATTAACTTTTGGTGCTACCTCTACAGGTGCAGCAGCATTAACTTTTGGTGCTACCTCTACAGGTGCAGCAGCAAGAACTTTTGGTGCTACTGCTACAGGTGCCGCAGCAAGAACTTTTGGTGCTACCTCTACAGGTGCAGCAGCAAGAACTTTTGGTGCTACTGCTACAGGTGCCGCAGCAAGAACTTTTGGTGCTACCTCTACAGGTGCAGCAGCATTAACTTTTGGTGCTACCTCTACAGGTGCAGCAGCAAGAACTTTTGGTGCTACCTCTACAGGTGCAGCAGCATTAACTTTTGGTGCTACCTCTACAGGTGCAGCAGCAAGAACTTTTGGTGCTACCTCTACAGGTGCAGCAGCATTAACTTTTGGTGCTACCTCTACAGGTGCCGCAGCAAGAACTTTTGGTGCTACCTCTACAGGTGCAGCAGCAAGAACTTTTGGTGCTACCTCTACAGGTGCAGCAGCATTAACTTTTGGTGCTACCTCTACAGGTGCCGAAGCAGCAAGAACTTTGGTGCTACCTCTCTACAGGTGCAGCAGCATTAAGAACTTTGGTGCTACCTCTACAGGTGCAGCAGCAAGAACTTTTGGTGCTACCTCTACAGGTGCAGCAGCATTAACTTTGGTGCTACCTCTACAGGTGCAGCAGCAAGAACTTTGGTGCTACCTCTACAGGTGCCGCAGCATGAACTTTTGGTGCTACCTCTACAGGTGCCGCAGCAAGAACGCAGCAAGAACTTTTGGTGCTACCTCTACAGGTACAGCAGCAAGACCTTTTGGTGCTACCTCTACAGGTGCAGCAGCAAGAACTTTTGGTGCTACCGCTACAGGTGCCGCAGCAAGAACTTTTGGTGCTACCTCTACAGGTGCAGCAGCAAGAACTTTTGGTGCTACCTCTACAGGTGCAGCAGCAAGAACTTTTGGTGCTACCTCTACAGGTGCCGCAGCACGAACTTTTACCTCTACAGGTGCAGCAGCATTAACTTTTGGTGCTACCTCTACAGGTGCCGCAGCAAGAACTTTTGGTGCTACCTCTACAGGTGCAGCAGCAAGAACTTTTGGTGCTACCTCTACAGGTGCAGCAGCAAGAACTTTTGGTGCTACCTCTACAGGTGCAGCAGCAAGAACTTTTGGTGCTACCTCTACAGGTGCCGCAGCAAGAACTTTTACCTCTACAGGTGCAGCAGCATTAACTTTTGGTGCTACCTCTACAGGTGCCGTAGCAAGAACTTTTGGTGCTACCTCTACAGGTGCCGCAGCAAGAACTTTTACCTCTACAGGTGCAGCAGCATTAACTTTTGGTGCTACCTCTACAGGTGCCGCAGCAAGAACTTTTGGTGCTACCTCTACAGGTGCAGCAGCAAGAACTTTTGGTGCTACCTCTACAGGTGCCGCAGCAGGAACTTTAGTAGCTGGCTCCACAGCGATGACATCAGCAACATCTGGAGTTGTTTTTACAGGTGCATCAGAAGGTACTTCTGTAGCTACCTTTACAGGTGAAGCAGCAGGAACTTCTGGAGTTGTTTCTACAGGTGCGGCAGAAGCAACTGAAGCCACCTCTACAGGTGAAGCAGCAGAAACTTCTGGAGCTGCTTTTAAAGGTGCAACAGCAAAAACTTCTTGAGCTGGCTCAACAGGTGCAGCAGCAGGTACTTCTGAAGCTACTTCTACAGAGATGGTAGCAGGAACTTCTGCAGTTGTCTTTACTGGTGCAACAGCAGGGATTTCTAGAGCTGTTTCAGCAGGTGTGACGGAATTTGGAACTTCCTCTCCAGATGTTGGAATATCAGCTTCTTGATTCACAAGTGATTCAACTGCAGCTACAGCATTTACAGCCTTAGCAATCTTAACATCTACTTCAGCTTTTGGATTAGTGGATGTGTTGGGGCTGGAAAATACAAAAAGAAAAAGAATGTTTTGTTAAGCATGAATCACTACTATAAGCTGTGAGTCAAACAGAATCAATGTCTCAAAGTCTGTGTCCTATTTTGTGAAAATAACAGTCACTGAGTATCTCATGCATGTACAGTATTTGCAAATAGGCTATATAGTATATTGGTTTATTTAACAGAATCAATTAGACACACATTGCTTGTATTGGGTCCACTCCTGGGGTCATAGTGTTTTTGTCATGTTGTCCATACACAGAAACCTTCTCACTGGTTGATGTGAGAGCCATAATTGCACAGTATGATCATTACAAGTCATTAGTTTATCTATTCACATTAATCATTTCTGTGCTAGATAGTAATTTAGCAATCACAGGGTCCAAGACAGGGAGTCATAGGATTTTATTTTGTTTTCATAACACTCTGTCATTTTCCCTTGTAGCCATGACTATAATGTTTTATTCACCTCTTAGCTACAGTAGTACCAGGCTTAGCTTTATCTGCAATAATCACCCTATGTACACATAAATAAACATAGAGGCATGAGACCGGAAAAAGGCACAACAGTTTCAAAGTGTGATACTGTCCAGGTGCTGTGTGGTTAGGATTATGTCTTACCTTTTTGCATAGTGTGACGCACCTTTGCCTGGCGAGGTAGTCAGTTCCTCACAAGACCTGTTACAGGAGACCAGTACAACAACAATCATTTACATCAAATAAGATCATTGTCTTTGTCTGGGAAGGTAAGATACTTACTCAAACTTCTTGAGAGCTGCAAGAACATAGGAAATCTGGCGTCCAGACGGTGATTTCTCAGAACTAACACAAAGAGAGATGTAGCAGCAATGTAAAGGTCAAGAGCTTTTGTAGCTGACCAGGTCATCTTCAATTGGCCATGTACACCTGTCTTTAGACAGTTCCTGACATCTCCATGCATAACAGATGCTAGGGTGACATATGTATGGCCATAGGCAACATGTTAAACATTTTTTCACATTCTTCAGGAGCTCAGTATCTAAATATCTACATTATCTTGTCTTTTTTTACCAGCCAGAAACCAGAAATGCCAGAAAAGAATGAAACATCTGAACGCACCTGTTGTTGCTGTCAGAGATTTCCACAGGATTCATTCCTGAGTTTTTTTTGTCAAGCGTTGGTCTATGCAGGTTCACACAAACAGAATGATACATCAGAGAGAGAAACAGAAACTCTTTTGTCACTGTGAGTATCTATTCTAGACAGTGGTGTGTGTTTTATTTATATTTATTTAATTAAATTATATGAGAGAATTCAAGCTATGGTGTAAAGGACACCTTGTAAACAGTACCTACAGTGTACACTACTGGAAGCCAGAAATGCAGATCACCCAGAAAGAGACATTAAAAGCAAGAAATTAAGCAAGACAGCTTTCACTGCTCCATAGACATTATGGTGGTAATGGGCCTATTTACCGAAGTTTGGGTCTCTCTTCTGTTTTTGGCTCTACTCGGCCCTGAATCCAGCAGCCATCCGATTTCAGGGATGTGCGCACTTTGGTCGTCATAAACACTGCTTCTCTATCTATGTCTGCAACACACAGTGCACAGAAAACACAATGTCCTTAAAATCTGACAGTAGCCTGTTGAGCAAACATTAACATTAATCCCAACCCCCCAACCCTGTCACACACACACACACATTCTCAAACAAAACACACAAACAATTAGTGTGTGAGAAAGTGTTCCTGTGTCCTATACATTTAGCCCTTATGAATGAACAATATTAAGAGTGAATGTATAGTGCACAGGATTACTGACATCTAAAAATGATACATCAACAATATATTAGCCTGAATACTCAAAGGGATTTTTTCTAATTGTTTCAACTGTGTCAGGATATTAATTACACTGTAATTAAATGCTGATTATGTGAATAATTTAATCAGTATCTTTATTCTGTTTCTAAAGGATGCAGTCAGTGAATTTTGTTGAAAAAAAAAACTCCTCAAAGATTTGAATCTGACAGAAATGTTCTCCCATTTTATTAGGGATTTTGCACTTCTTGTCTTAGCTTTCCTGTCAACAAATATCCCAAAACTTCTCAACCAAAAAATCTAAATGAACACAATTATAATCCAAATTGTATCATTTTTGATTTTTTTTTTTCAACAAAAGCAATTGACTACCTTTGCTCTCCCTAGTTGATTCAATATACTGAAATGCAGTTACATACGTATTTGGTCATTCATTATGAAACAACAATATTAGACGATCTAAGGTGAGTGAACGCACCCTTTGACGACATGGTTGATTGAACTCCACTGCTATACCTGTATCAAACAGAAATTAGGAACAGATGACTCAATGTGACTGATATTTTCCCTGATCTGCATGCATCTTCATTCTGTACACATTTCACATTATAGAGCCTCTCTGTGCACTGAGAGATTTACTATAAGTGCCCTCCAGAGTTGTTTTGACAGAAATGGTCAAAACTTCCTCTATAATTCTCCTCAGTTCCACAGATCCATACATCAAACCCAACTAGTTCTTATCACCATTGATTGTATGGTGTTGACACTAAAGAATATCAGCATATTCATAGTCTGAGCACAAGTGAATACATATAAGTCACACTCTTAACATTTAAAATTATGTCTTGACATGGTTTAGAGAATTTTGAACAGGAAGTACCACATTTCTCTCTCTCTCTGTCTTTCTCTTTCTGTCAGTGGGTAAGTGTGTGTGTGTGTGTGTGTGTGTGTGTGTGTGTGTGTGTGTGTGTGTGTGTGTGCATGCTTGTAATTCATTACCATGAGTTAACTTAGAATGAGAAGAACAAAACAAGCCATTATACTATCAGGCTATAATTACTCACCTCAATTACACAATACTGCAGCTACAAATACTATCATATTAAATACTATCATAGCCTGCTGATTCTGTACAAAAATTGCATACACTACTAGTTGCTCTGAGCTTACAAACTATTTATGTCCTCCTCACAAACTCACACACACAAACACACACACACACATGTGCAGGCAAATGTTCAACAAACCAAATTCTAATGAAACAGTCTGAATAAACTACAGTTTTTTCAAAAAGGCCATACATGCAATGCAGACAGCATATACAAACTGTGTCTTACTTTGTTGTTCAGTGTGTCCGTGCCTTTGTGGGAGTCTATTGCTTGCCTCTCAGATGTCAGGGGTTTTGTTGAGTAGAGAAAGAGAATTTGCAGGAGCTAGAGTTTGGAAGTGGTCTGATTGAAGCACAGAGACAAGTGAGCATTTATCCAAATAAGACACCCCCCCACACACACCTCCTCTTTCACTCTGTAACACATGTGGCATCTTGGCCTACCAGTTCCCCCCACTGCACATAGTTGAAAGCAAAACATCTGATAGCACTGATGAAAGACCTCAGGTAAGAAACCTGTGTGTGTCTTGTGTGTGTGTGTCCTGGGGGAAGAAGTGTGCTGAAGTATGGCCGTTTTACTGGCACAGTCGTGAGGAAATGCATTTTTTCTTTTGTGGCTCACAGAGAGAATCCAGTGTTGCTTGAATGCAGTCCTGCCTTCACATTGCGTAACAGTTGCATCTGAAGAGGTATGTGGGTAATCTAAAGTGTGTATGCTATGTGCAGTCTGTGCATATGTGCCATACTATGGTCTTTATCTTCCTAGCAGTATGTCCAAACAACTCAGAACGCACATGAAATATAAATGGTGCATAATGGAGAGAAAGTGTAGTGAAACACATTGTAAATAAAATATCCATACTATGTGAAAACTATACATAACCACTCTTTCAGCATTTAACACTTAAATAAGATATTACAATGACTAGTTTGAGTCTTTCATTGGCCATGTGTTCTAAATCCTATTTACTGCTAAATATTATTTTTAAAAGCAGGCACCAGTAGTAGCAATAACAAATGAAGATCCTAATACCATGACACTCAAGACAGCACTGTTAATAATTAATATTTTTCACAGTTAATATTATTTGCTGTAAGACTGGTAGAGCCAAGGACCTGGACCTTGCTTCCCAAAGTGTGTATTGAACATAATACAGAAGCATGTATTAATGGTAAAACAAATCGAGAAACTACAATTAATCTGACTCCATAAAATGAATAGCTTGACCTCAAATATTACCAAGTAGTTTACCAGCTAAAAGCACAAGAGTGGCATGGCTTGGAGAAGAAAGATATATGAACTGGTGGAATAATGTATGATTTATTTAACAGTAAGCCATAAACTCAAATGTATGAATAGCAGTTAAACTAGATGCAAGTCATTATCAAATAAAACATAAACACATAAGATAACCAGATAACCCAAAACAACAATAAACCAAGAATGAAAAGCAATAAAACAAACCCAAGAGAGAGAGAAATAGAGAGAGAGAAAGAAGGTAGCGTAGAGGTAAAGAGAGTAGAGTCCTGAACAATGGAGGAGATGTGTCATTTATCCTCCACTTGCCTATGCCAGTGAAAGGTGTGAATTCAAATTTGTATTCAGACTTCAAAGTAATATATTTACCGATAAGGGATGAATCATAGGTAACCACAACCTAACTGCCTTTTGTTTGGGTGAGGATCAAGTCCTCAAGCTGGCGTTTAATGGTCATTGGTCTCCTATGGAGGGAAAACAGTAAGTCTTTGTGTAGGCCTGACACAGGCCAGATGAAAATGTGGATTACAGTCATTTTTGCCTTACAGCTGTAATAATGAATCTTTTTAAATTCATTATTTATGTGATTGCCCTTCTGTGAGTCAGCATGTAGGAATCCCTGTGTAATGTTACCCAGTGGGGAAGTGACTTCTTTTTTGTTGTCTTATACAAGCTACAAGTCATCAGGCTCAGTGGGTTTTGTATACATACAAAAAGTTGAAAAAGCCATTGTTAAAAAGGAACATAGTGACCTACTCTTAATGTCTTTTTAGACTGCATGTTAAAAATGTAATAGAACTGGTGTGGTCATGTGATTACATACATGTTAAAGCGAGGTCCGTTAAGGTAATCTATACAGTTGTTCAAGATGTAAATGTGGAACATGTATGTCTGTGTGCATGTGTCCGTGTAGGAGTGTTTGTGAATACATGGGATATGGTTTGGGGCGGTGGTAGCATAGTGGTTAAGAAACCTGGCTAGCGTGCAAGTAGCCTGAAAAGTTGTGGGTTCGAATTCCAGCTGCCACCGTTGTGCCCTAGAGCAAGGCACTTAACCCTAAGTTGCTCTAGGGGAAACTGGCCCTGAACAATTGATAGTTGATGAGTTGTAAGTCGCTTTGGATAAAAGCGTCTGCTAAATGCATAAAATGTAAATGTAAATGGTTTGTGTTAGTGTCTGGTTGTGTATGTGTGGTATCTAAGTGTGTGTGTGTGTGTGTGTTTTCATGTGCGTGTTTATGTGACTATACACATGCTTTCAAAGGAGTAAAAACTAGTACAGGAAAGTCATTAAATTAAATAAAAGTATTTCATAGACTATTACTGTGTCAAGAACTTCCTTAAAGTGTAATTCCCTATGTCACCACAAGAGGGTATTGTGACATTCACTGTTTATACATGGCTCTGCACTATCCTCAGAGTTGTTTTGCAAACCACTCTTGCATTACTGTAGACAAGGTATAATAAGGTCCATATTAGGCATACTGTATGGTTTGTACTCAAATAGTTTTGGTCTTTGTTTAAATGAGCATTACAGTAATAAAATGCAACCCAGGCCATTTTATTTTAAGTACAGAAGTGACCTGTGGTCTCCCTATCCCCTCTGTGGTCACACCCAGTCATATAATTGAGAATTCCTAAAATGTGATCCTAATATTTTCTTTGATTTCAGCCTAATGTTTTCGTGTATAATTTCCAAACATTGGTAGCATTGCCAGGAAACACAACATTTCCTATTGTCTGA
Source organism: Tenualosa thibaudeaui (assembly GCA_027481765.1). Lineage (NCBI taxonomy): Eukaryota > Metazoa > Chordata > Actinopteri > Clupeiformes > Clupeidae > Tenualosa > Tenualosa thibaudeaui. The sequence continues at coordinate 12,520,051 of JAIFZK010000009.1, read as the reverse complement.
AACCCATTGTCAAGCTGAACATTTTGACAGGAAATCTAGACTCTCTGTCAATCTTCACATCACTAGACTGGACGTTTTTATTTGTTTTATTTTTTATTATTTTTATTTTTATGTTTGCCATCAAGTAAGCCAGGACACAACAGAACAGACAGTTATTTTGTCTGAACAAAGATAACAGCTTGAATGTGTGTGTGTGTGTGTGTGTGAGAGAGAGAGAGAGAGACACCGAGAGAGAAAGAGAATTTGTCCCCTTTAGTGTAAGTACTACAGTACATTCTAGGGTGTTTGGAATGTTAGGAAGGAAACTGGGCCACTGTGTTTCCTGTATACTCTGAAATGGCATGGGTGCAGCGCACACTTAGAAATGCTGCTCTCACAAAGTGTAGGTACATTATCCAAAAAGACTGTTCTAAACCATAGTATGGGCTGTTCAATTTAATCTCCATTAAACACACCATAAATAGCCACTGACCAGTAGGCTATGTTCACAGAGTCCACGAAGCTCCTATGGTGTAGGCCTAATGATTTCTTTGACAAGACAAATAGGCCAGAATGATAGGGACCATTTATTGCCGAGACTTTTGCTTCTACTATTGCTTAATGTTTGAAGTGACTGATTGATTAATTGACCTTTTTGATCATTTGAAGACTGACTTAAGTCACAGTTCACACAGTGATAAGGGGAAATGTTCTGAGAATAGTCAGTCATCACTTGTTAATGTCGGGTGTTCATCTGGTATCTGTCTTAGTAGTATCTATTTAAGCAACTACACTTTACGTGAAATGTTCCTCCACTTTCTGAAAGCCTATGTATGCCAGATGGCTACATACAGTATATGAGCAATTGGCTCCTAGTCCTCACGTTTCTTCATTCATTGTTAGTACTTCTGTTTTTTCCTTGGTATTTCCTGGAATTTTCTCGCCACCCTCTCCCTATAACGCTCTCTCAATTCACACGTAGACACACGCGCACCTGTTGGTGTGTATAGAGAGTTTGTGGACACAGAAATCAGATCGGAACGTGCGTTTTTTGTCAATTAAATTAATTCGTGTTATATTCCTTTGACATGGCTAAATTGGCCTACGGCTAAGCTAAGACAATGCTAGGCCCAGCTGATCAGAGCAATTCACAATAAACTATCCACAATTTCGCATTGAATGTAGATGGGGGACGAAACCGGTACCAGTTAAGCAGGTTTTTGTTCCATCGTAATTGTTGCATACCGTATTTTACTCTTTTAATATAGCTCTGAGACAACGATGACATTTTAGTCGCAGGCCTACCTTACGTGTTTTAGCAGCTTAGGTTAGGCCTACTAGTTTTCCACAAATAATAATAATTTTTGGAATTCCTTTTCCTAACGGGTACTATCCTAATGTGATAAGGGTGTGGGAATTAAAATTTATCATTGCAGGTAGGCTGTAACGAGACGGTTCACTTTGCTGACTGATAAAATAGAAAATATTATAGCCTAATAACCAGAACTCAGCATTTATGTGAACATTCTTTTATAGGTTAGGTACACACTTTGTATATGTTTTATATGTTACTTTATGTGTGTTTTCTGCAGTTCAGTGTAGGTATTGATCAACGTAAGCTATTCGTTCATCCCTTGAACATTTTGATAACAGCTGAAACTCTAGGGCAGCGAGGGCGGGGAAATAAGTTTCAGACAGGCGTAACAGCAACAGTTAAGTGAGAGTTTTCTAATAAATCCGGCAGTAGCCAAATATACTGACTTACCCACAGGACTTAGCGCATGTTGGTGCGCTGTCGACAATTAACGCAGGGATGATGGGATTCGTTGACGAAACCCACCATCCCTTTTCCGCATGGATTCTTAAGCAGAGTCATTCATCAAATGCCGGCGAACACGGTGTAAGTTGTGTTTTTCTGTGTATAAAATATGGTCATACTGTTTTGTGAAGTTAGAAACAGGGGAGACGTAGTCTTCTGTTGTGTATGCATGCTACAGACGTAGCGTATTTTGTTGCGTATATGGTTTTATTTTGTATTTCGTTTTGTTGACAGTAGAATGCGAGTTGGTCACAAGACTAGAACTGTTTTACGTGTCAACAGTTAATATGTTGCTGTCTCCTTCACCTGAGTTGAAGGAGATTTTTTTAATGTTAAAAGTGGCATGATTAAAAAATGCTAGGTAGGTCATGGCCATGTCATGGAATTGATGGTGAGAGGTGCAATGCAATATGTCATATATTAAGTAATATCCACTTCAGTGTATGTCTCTTAGTGGTTCACATACGTTTTATATTTATTTTCACTTATTCACAAACATCAGTGCCTTCTTGGAAATGTAAACTAATTATGTTCAGTTGTGTCTAGGTGACTTGTGGCTGTACTCTATCTTATCAATTCACTTATGAAGAAGGAAGCACAGACTATAACTAGATGTGTTTGAAAGTTTCTTTTTATTTCTTCCTAGAAATCCAATAAACCGGACCAGGCTGGTCGCAGCTGTGTGCTCAGAGAGGAGTGGTATTCAGTCCAGAGGACAAAAACAGGACATCAGTCCTCATTGTTTACCTCCAGCTTCTACAGGATCTGAATCCAGTGTAGATCAAATGGATCAAATGCCAGTTCCTCCTCCACCTCCTCCTCCCCCACCTCCTCCCCCGTTGTTCCCTTCACCATCCCCCCTCGATTCGCCAAGATGTCCCAAACTACGGAAGCTGAACTGGGACCAGATCCCGAGGGAACGAGTGATGGGACGCCGAAGTGTGTGGACTGGCTCAGATGAGTTTCGCATTGACCTGTCCTCCCTGGATGAACTCTTTGGACAGAAGATGAGCCATCCCATAGGGAAGGGGAACAGGGTCAAGATAGACAGCTTCCAGGCTAATACAACCTCTCAGGCCATACCCAAGCGGGTCTGTAAGCTATGGAAAACACTAATAGCTAAATATAACTGGAGAGATGTACCGATAACAGCTTTGTGTTTTTTTTACAATGACCACATTGTGCTTCTCAGAACAGACTTCTGACATTAACTTGAATTTCTATGGTTTGGTTCTTCTCTGACTCATAACTTATTGCTCTTGTTGTCTTGGCAGGTATCAATCCTGGACGGAAAGCGCAGCTTGAACATCGGGATATTTCTGCGTCATTTCAGAAGGTTGGTCTGGTCAGCAGACTCCCTTTTCCTTCAGCCTGTTTATGTTTTGTCTTATGTAATACAGGACTGAATGTTTATAGTATGTGTCCATCCCCCTTGTCCTGCAGTAATGCACAGGAGATTGTTGAAGATGTGAGAAGGGGCCAGGGTCAGCGCTACGGGAGTGAGAAACTGAATGAGCTCTGCAAACTTCTGCCTGACACAGAGGAGGTACGTGACATGACTGTGTGTAGAATGGATGTCCCATCCCACATCCTTCCTTTCATGCCTCCCTAGACTTGAGGGTGGACTGAACTGTTTGTGTGCTGCCAAGGGTCAAGTGGGTAGGCATGGGGGTGATGAAATTTTGAGGCAAAATGTTTTGTTGTTGAAATAAGGAATGTTTTAAGTGGGTACGTGTTTGTGTTTAGGAAAAAAGGATAAGGGCATACCAGGGACATCGCAGCCAGCTAGAACTGCCAGACATATTCATGCTTCTCCTGATCGAGGTTCCCAGGTACTGCAAAGTGTTGGCTCAGCCATCTGCCAAATACCATCATGCACTATTTGGCTTTCTTATCAAAATATTGAAAACAAACACAGAAACAGTCATTAAAATGTTATAGTTTCCTTAAATATACTAAATCAGTCAGCTTCTCAGCTGTCCGCATTTTGAACTTTAGTTGTTAACACAACAGACAAGTTATTAGATCCCTTAGAGGTCAATCAGTAAGCATATCTTGAATATCATTGGCAAAGTAATGTGCAGTCTGTCTGATTCCACCCTACTCTAAACACTTACTAAATGCTGTGCCAAACAGCTATCGCTTGCGTCTTGAGGCCATGATTCTGAAGGAGGACTTTGTCCCTGCCGTGAACTCTGTCTGCAGCTCAGCCCAGTGTTTGGTGACAGCAGCGAAAGGTCAGTAGTGAGAAGCTGTGGATTAAAGTGAGTCACAAGTCTGATACTTTTGAACTTCTCCTCTGTTTGGTGATGTTTAAGAGCAATCAATAGTTTGAGGATTGATTTCACAGGATGTAGATGGACATTAATTGTTTGTTTTCACCCCCCTCCTGCTTTCTCTCTTTCTCTCTCTCCTGCTCTCTCTCTCTCTCTCTCTCAGAGCTGATGAACTGTGCTGAGTTGCACTCTATTCTACGGCTGGTTCTTAAAGCTGGAAATTACATCAATGCAGTGAGTGTATAAAACAACCCCTAATTTCCCTTCAGTGTAATTCAGTTTGCCCAAGTAATTGAACATTGAAAAAGCTTCTTACGCCTAATTATATTGGCCTAATTTATAATTATCTTCTTTGGTTTCTGTCACTATTAGGGAGGTTACTCTGGCAATGCTGCTGGATTTCATATTGTCTCACTTCTGAAGCTGGCTGAGACCAAAACCAACAAACCGGGAATGAACTTGCTGCACTTTGTAGCTATGGTAAAACAATTGCTTTGATCACAAAACAATTAAATAAAAATGTCTTACATAAATATTATCACCACATCCATATGTTATTGCCTCTGCAAAAATCCACTTTTCCTTTTAAGCATGTCATAGCAGCTACAAGTCAAAAGAGAAAATGCTGATATCCTTGAAGGATGTTATGAAGGGGAACACAGTGCAGATGAGTCATTTGTGATGTCATGACGTCAGTTGTTGACTTGTAAATGTAATTACAGGAGGCCATAAAGAAGGATCCATGCCTGTTGTCATTTCAACACAAGATCAGCCATGTAGAGCTAGCTGCAAGGTGAGCACATAAATGAATGTGGTGTGCTCCACATAGGCCTACTGTGTGTGAAAGAGTGTGCTTGTGGATGTTATGTTTGTTTCTGTTTGTGTGTGTGTGTGTGTTTGTTTGTTTCTGTGTTTCCTAATGACTATGTCTTTTCCACCAGATTGTCTCAGGATGTAGTGACCGAGGATCTTTCCCAGCTGCAGAGGCGGGTTGCTGCTCTTCAAGATGCCACTCAGGTCGTAGCTGATCTGCAGCAGCAGAATAAACAATTTCTGCAGGTAATAATAATAATAATTATTATTATCATAATAATCATAATAATGTGTTACATTTACGGTATGTAGCGCCTTTAACAAACTCAAGTTCACTTACAAGGGAATACAGACAAGACAGAGCAAAACAACAAACAAACAACAGATAAACAAAACAATCAGATACAGGTATAGGTACTTGAACTACTATGTCTACCCCCATCCAGGGCTTCGCAGTGGATGCCATGCAGCACTACAATTCCATATGCAATCTGTCCATATGATACCAGTGATTATGGCTATTTGATGTTGCATTCAGGGGGTATGTTGAAGGTTCTATTTAGAGTTCAGCTTGCCAGTGGGAAATGTTCCAGAGAGGCCTGAGAACCAGACAAATAGGAGAATTAATTTCATTTGCTCTGGCAGATCTCTTTGGCCCCTTTCCCATTGAAACAGATTTCCACCCAGTCGGAAGTTATGAGACCAGTCACAATCATTTATTTCATATGGGGCGGACTTCACATGATGATAGACAAGAGCACCACTGAAGCATTTTTGTAAACAACCACAAGCGGATGTGGATGACATAAGTGTATGTACTTTAAACTGATGACAACTGCACACTGCCTTTGTTAATCGGCTACAATTTATTTTAGCTGTTGTAATGTAATGTAACCTGGTCTTTGGAAATTAAAATTGTAAGACAAATTTTTCCACTATTTGAGGTATCCTTTATATCAGACAATTTGTTTTGTTGTCATGTACTAATTAATTTGGTAGGCTGTCATATAGTCATGTAAAGGGCGAATAAACACATGTTATTCCCACCAGCCATCCAGGACATGCATTGCACAGTTCTGGTTGCAGTGTAGGAAACCACTAGGCTACCAAAAAGAGAACCTTTACAGCATGTCATTTCTGACTAATTGCCATCAAAAAACAATTAGCATGTTCTAGTAGTGTCAGTATCTCTCTTTGAAATGTTTAGAAGGTTTTGTGTGCCTTTTACATTGCCCATTAGTTAGCCTACTAGTTTAACACCAAAATTCTCAGTGTTGCTTTACGACTAGTCACCGCTCTGACTATAGGATGCAGGGCAGAAGCTTAAGGAGGCCGAGGAAGAGGTCAAGGCGATGCTCAGCGCTCGGCAAGCCCTGCTGGACTTCTTCTGTGAGGATGAGGTGACATTTAAACTGGAGGAGGCCTGCAGCATCTTTCAGACTTTCCAGTTGCGTTTTCACAGAGCCGTGCAGGTAAATAATATTATGTGTGTCTGTGAATGATACTGTATCATCAAGTAGTGTGTTTTATAGTTGTTTTGTTTGTGTGCAAATTTGTGTGTCTTGTGTGTGTTTGTATACTGATGTTGTCTTGACAGTAATTGTGGTGTATTTTTTTAAGTGGTTTGTTTCTCCTTATCTCTGAGTAAAATGATCTGTGTTTGTGCTTGTCTTTGCTGCTCCCAGGAGAATAAGATGCGTGAGCAGCAGGAGAAGAGGCGAGCTGAGCAGGAGCGAGCAGAGAGAGCGAGAGCAAAGCTCCAAACTGCGAAGCGGCGCTCTATTGCCTCCTGCACTGCCTTGGAGGTCGAGTTGGGGGCGGAAGCCAACGAGCTAGCCGCCACCCTGGAGGCAACTTTACTGAAGGACCTGTGCCACACCTTCCATCCACGTCGCACACGGGCAGGCGCCAGTGTCCGGCCACGGCCCACCCTGTGCAGGCTTGCCGAACAGGACTCCGAGGAGACAGAGGTGCCATCCAGGAAGGCACAGACCATACCAACCCAGTCCCCCCCAGATGAACAGAAATCCTCCTCCAGAGAGTCAGAGACCACACCAGCCTCTCCCCAAATTAGGGTGCCAACCTCAGGCGTTCCACGACCCAGGCTTCAAGCCATGGGGCGCCCACGTCCCCGGGTAGGTGAGACTCACACTCTGGTCAGAGGGCTGAACTCTTACAGGAGCCTGACCCTGCCTCCCCCCAGACCACCACCTCTTAGTAGAAGCCCACAGAGAAGGGAGGAGAATGAAAAGAAGGAGAATGAGGTGGTGGAGGTACTGCCAGAGCATGCACCTGGGGCAGCAGTCACAGCAGCAGCCAGCAGGAAGCAGAGGGGGAGTCTGCCCAGGAGATGGGGAATTGTCCAGGCTAATAGGAACACTGGTCAGGCAAGCGCGCCTTTGAGTCATCTTCGTGCCACCCAGAGGACTGACCCAGAGGACAGAGGTAGAAAGGCAAACCCACTGCGCCGCCTGCTGGAAAGGGCAAAACCTGAAAGAGAGAGGAGCAAGGAGAAAGAGCAAGAGAAGAGCAAAGAGAGAGAGATTGATAAGAAAGACAAGAAACGGGAGAAGAAAGAGAAGGATCAAGTGAAGGAGAAGAACAAGCTGAAGGAAAAGAAAGATAGCAAGAAAGACAAAGTAACGTGTCCAACAGAAGACAAAATGGAGAAAGAGCAGCAGACCGTGAGCCCCAGTGACATTGTGGAAGCACTGGGAGGCCCCTCCACTGCCATGTCCAGACTTCCAGCAACGCCGATGACCATTGCTCATGGACACTGTATCCCTCGCATGTTCCCAAACTCCATGTTTACAACAGCACGGGCGCTGCGCTCAGCAGTCATCACGGCCGCTACTGCAGCCAAGTGGGACCGAGGTCGCAGCTCAACCCCCACAAAGGGCTTGGCATCCCGCATACCTACGCCTGTACCTGTCCGGGACATCTCGTAGACACGGAAGATGTGAAAATAAGCGAGTTTCCACTTCAGTACACTCTCCTCTCAGCTTACTAGCTGACTGGAACAGTATGTCAGATATGCTGTGTGGAGACTGAATTGTTTACGTAAAAAAAGTCAGGAGCATCATTTCTTCTTTAGATGCTAAAAATGGACCTCAAATCATTCAGACTGAAGGCTTATGGTCCCATTAAGTAAGCGTAAGCTGGTCTATGTTGTTCCAAATTCTTTTGTTCTTCTTCCTATCAAAAGCACTAAGCAAGCTCATACAACAGGGGTATGAATACAATGATGCCAAACTATCACTTTAAAGGCTTTCCTCATTTTATTGGAGGGCTTTGGTGATAAACACTACCTCCTCGTGATTTAAAATAGATGATGTGGCCTTGTTTTTGAATGTGTATGTGTAGTGGTTCACAAATTGAAAATCATTTTTGTATTTCATTTTGTGATGAAAAAGCAGAACCTGCAGGGAACCATATGAGCTTGTGTTATCATTAGATATTATGGATGTTAATTTTAGTGACTGTAGTCAGAAGGTCATCATTTCAAATGCAACCATCAGATTTTTGTGAAGAAATATGTGGAATATATGTGTGGTGATTGTGTTACTGTAATTAGTATTGTAAATAAGATGTCACTTAACATTTGAGTGAGAGACAGAGAGAGAGAGAGAGAGTCATGTGAAGTACACACTGGGCGTATTCCCAGCCTTGCCTTTTGAAGTGAGAAACATTGAGGAATTGAGTTTTGTTTTATGGAACGATCACAAAGGATCATAAAGTATTATCGTTTTTCAGGAAGTTTCAGAAAGAAGGAGATGGCGGAAGAGATTGGGAGGAAAACTGAACGCCTATCAAAACTGGGTGGGGAAACAGGAAAATGTGCACAGAGGGTAGCTGAGAAGGTAGCTGAGAAGTTCTTGAAAGTGTTGCATTGTGGTAATGAAGATACTTGTTCTAGAAGTATACAGTAAAGTTATTGTTAGAGTTATTTTCACATATTTGGCACAGATATGGTAAAATAAAGAATGGAACTATAAACTCCATACTGTCAGTTTTTTTTGCAACAATCTAGACACACTCCAAATATCACAGAAAGACACATACACACACCTTTATGTGGTAGCACAACAGGTTTTAAGATCTATTTTGAAAATGAGTTGCAGTTCATTACTGAATTTTATGGAGTCAAATTGTCATGTGAGAGTCATGTCATGAGATATTGTCATGTGATGAACGGCCTATTTGCATGATGGGTAGGCCTATGTGTTGCTGAAAGGCTTTTTGAAGTAAACAAGTCACATCTCAGATATCTGTGTTGGATATTTCACAAAGTGGCTCAATTTTCCTCTGGAACACTCCTACTCAGATCAGATTCTGTCTGGAAAATAGACTTTGGTACAAATTGACATGTTTCACCATCTGGAGTTTCTTCAGGTCTGTTATCAGTAACTGTTTGTGGAAATAGGATCAAGCTTAATCCACTTTTTTTGGTGACAGCTAAGCGTTTACTCAACCTGGAAAATTATTAAACTAACTGCTGAGGCCTAGCCATTAAGGATGACTTACATGAGGAAAACTGCTACATTAATGAGTAGCTATCCACTTCTGCTTTAGAACTGTATTGTTAACATAAAATAGTTTGCATGCGTGTCTTTGGATTGCAAACATTTAATTTTATCGTTGTAATTTGGCTACATACATGTATTTGCGGTTTCTCAAAAGACAAATCCAGTGTGAATCAATCCATTGCCCTGTTGTGTGAGGTCACTGAGTACTGTCAGTAGGAAAAGTATACAACACATAGGCCTACCGAACAGCAAGTTGGCAGCTAACACTAACCAAATGAGGCACAGGCACTCACCCTCAGTTTCATTCTTCTATGCCCCTGCATTGTTCTATCCAGTTAACATTAGGTGCCAGTTCGCTATGTACTATCTGTTGTATCAGATTCTCTGTTTTTTTTTTATTCAGTCAACACTCTGTACGAACTTTTAGCTCAGCTCTCCACAGCTCAGCATCAAGGCTAAAGTTAGGCTACAGTTTGTGATTCTAATCTCATACAATTTATGTCAGATTCAGTAAATTGCTTCTCACTGTCTAGGACTAGGAGTTTTTGCACTCTGAACATGTCTAGCTTTTGTAGGCTGTCCAAACTGAAAAAACAGTGACTCAGACCAAACCATAAACAATTCCTGATTCAGAATAGCAGGATGGAATGGATTGTAATACATGGGCACAAGAAAAAACACACTTGGAGCCTAATACTTGATGAACTAGATGAACAAAGGGGGGGGGGGGGGTTATACCAGAATACACAAATTTAAACACTCTCACATTATACACAACCAGAAGCCATCTGGCAAACTGGCATCATATCATTAAAGGCGTCATAGAATGGATGTCTAGAGTATTGTACCACTGTACTGTTCCCACTGTTGTTTACTTCTGGTAGCTTTCAAATTCCATATCAGAAGAGGAGACAAGACGACAAAAGATCTATCCCCACCCATTCCTGGTTTCAACCCAACAGCCCCTTTCTGGAAGATAGTCGAAACTACATTTTCCAACATCCATTAACAATGGGTGTGTTCTGAAGTAGGGAAGTTCCCCGGATGTAACTATATTTCTGATATCGAGGGAGGGCGCGATTCCTGTGAAAGGCGGTGAGTTGGTGTCTTCTTTAGCAATTATTTATTTTTTACCCGTTTTGATGTGATAGGGATACTTATTTATGTTAAACATGCTTTTCTTTTTATAAGAAGAATTAGTTTGAAGTTGTTGCAGATGCCCTCGTAAAGCTATAACATTCAAAAAGAAAAGAGCTAATTAGCTAGGCTACCTTTAGTTAGCATCCTCTTTGGGTGTTCCACAGAAACTTAACCAGCAAAGGATTCCTAGCTAATATTTACGATTATGCCTGCTCCCTTGGTAGTTTAGCTACCAAGGTACTTTCATTTCTTTTCATCTCTTCATCTGGCCTTTCATTTCACTGTGGTAACTATGTATTATAACTTATGAACATTAATGGTAGCCGTTATGATGTTCATTGTTGGAAAGTTACGCTAACGTTAACGTTAATCAAAACGAGATATCTAACAGTAACGTTGCAGTTATTTGGGATATAATGTTATGTACATGAGCAGACTTTTGTTTTGTACGGAGGATGTAGATTGACTTAAGGTCGCATATTTACGAAATTCATTTCAGTGTGCCGTGTCTTTAAAGTGTTTGCTTTCGCGAAGTTGCCTGGTCAGATAGCTTAGCCCGCTCCCTACGCCACCTCCCTAACGTTAACCACTGAGCGAGCTGTGATTTGCTTATGCTTTCGATTGCCTTTTCTTTACTTTCTGATAAAGATCCAGTGACCACTGTACGCTTCAAGCTATTTCTGATTTGCCAGATGATTGTTAACTAATTGACAAGCCATTTGTGATTGAAACGCAGTCTACTATTATACCTACACATATAAAGCTTACGGCAAGCTTGATGTGTCACGCCAAATTTAGCTATACAATATGATTTTGTTTGCTGTTGACCTAATTGCCTCTGGCCAGTTGTGATCTCACAATCTTCGTAACATAGAGCATGTGAGCACAAGTTGAGTAATTGAAAATATGTTAGTTCCTGCGTTGAATCATACCAAAAGATATTGTCATTGCTGTTTTACATAGCCTTAGTTATTTCAGACAGTGGTGCATATTGCAGCTTGGGGTGAACATTCGTTACATCTGTTTCTACAAATATGTCAAATTTGCACTGAAGTAGGTTAAAATGTGAACAACATCATCGTTAACTTGCTTACTTATTTATGGACCATGATGGATGATTTAACAGGTTGTCGTTACTTACAGGTGCCTTAGGCAGCGTCACACTTGGATGACGGCATTATGCAGACCATAAAGTGTGTAGTGGTGGGGGACGGTGCAGTGGGCAAAACATGCCTTCTCATCTCTTACACAACTAATGCCTTCCCAGAGGAGTATATCCCCACTGTGTTTGACAACTACAGCACACAAGCCAGCGTTGACGGTCGCGCGGTCAGCCTGAACCTGTGGGACACTGCAGGGCAGGAGGAGTACGATCGTCTCCGCACGCTCTCCTACCCGCAGACGCACGTCTTCATCATCTGCTTCTCCATCGGAAGCCCCTCGTCCCACGCCAATGTCCGACATAAGTGGCACCCCGAGGTGTCCCACCACTGTCCGGGGGTGCCCGTGCTTCTGGTGGGCACCAAGCGCGACCTGCGCACAGACCGTGAAGCAGTGGAGAAGCTGAAGGAGCAGGGTCTGGCTCCCACCACCCCACAACAGGGCACCGCCTTGGCCAGGCACATCGGCGCAGTCAAGTACCTGGAGTGCTCTGCTCTCCTTCAGGAGGGCGTCCGAGAGGTGTTTGCTGAGGCAGTGCGGGCCGTGCTCTACCCAGTGACCAAGAAGAACACCAAGAAGTGTGTGCTGTTATGACTGCCGTGTGTGTGAGTGGCCTGATGTCCGTGTCTGTAAGAAATGGAGGAGTGTATGTGAAGGATGGGAGGATGATGATGATGATGATGCCGATGCCTTGTTTGGTTGTGGATCTGTGTGTGTCTGTCCATTTTGACCAGAAAGACTGGAGGGTTAAGGCGGACATGATGGGAGAAAAAAAGCCTCTCTGTACACCAAACCAAACTCATACCACTAGACAGAACCAGAAAAGGGGTCCACGTGTGCCTGGAACTTGCTGAACTTCTTATGTGTTTTTTCCCCCTTTGATCTACCCCCTTTCTTTAAAGATAGATGATATTTTGTTGAGACAGTGTCCTGTGGAAGTTTTGTTTTGCCTTAAACCCCGTGCCAAAGTGAAGTCATTTGTATTGTAGCCATCTAATAGACTTTGGGCCAAACCTCACCCCCATACCTGTGCAAATGCCTTCTAGTTGGCCTTTTTTTTCCCAGATATCTGCCACTTTTTGTTTCTTTAATCATTTTATGCCCCAAGTGTAGTACAGTGCTTGTCATCAGAAGTGACAGCAATGTGCCTTCAAAATCACAGTGTGCTACTAGTCCAGCATGAGCATGGACACACCTCTAAGCTTAAAATCAGGAATGTAAAGCCTCAGTTCTTTTGGGTGTGTGTGTGTGGGGGGGTGCTTCTGGTCTTCCCATTCATTATGTTTTCTTCCAAGTACTCGAGTAATACATTAGTTCTCCTTCAATGTAGCCAACAACCCCAAAGTGAAGCTTAAATTGTTTGTATTTTTGACTATTTTGGATATTCTCAAGCTTGGGCATTCTGTCCTCTGTCCATGTGTCACTGAGCATCAAAACATCCAAGCCATTGTGTTGATTACCACAGGCAGTAACTAACCTCTCAAAGCTTTGGAAAGAATAGAGAAAAAAAACCCTTATCAGTAAACATATGAAGCCAGAAATGAGCACTTGTGAGTGCAGTCCTTTGCAGAAACATCTTTATGAGCTCCACTTATGGCATTTCCTGAGTAAGATGCATGTCTAACCACATGTAGTCCTCACTGGAAAAGTATTCATTTCGGCAAGAAAAGATTTTACTGCTTACTTTGTTTCAGATTATTTTTCAAAGATTTTGTTCTGCCACATTCTTGTGCGGATTTATTCTGTATGATTTTGATTTAGCAGCTTCTCCTATCGGATATTAATGTATCAGTACACTAATCAAAAATCATTGTCTGTGTTTATCGACACTGCTAATATTTGGTATGTGGAGATTAATGCCCTGCTATTTCCAGTGTCATGCTATAAAAGGTTAGTGCTCCCCTCAGTGAATTCTGATTAAGCTGCCAGATTTGTGGTGCCCTATTGAGAACATCCACGCATTAAATCCTCTCTTAAATCTAAACTTTATTCCACTACTGGCTCAAGAGACCAAGCAATATCAGTGATGTAATGGTTTGAGAGAATGGTCTGAGCTGACAAGGTTCTTTTCTTCTCATAGTAAATAGTAAACAAGTTATCTCAGCATCCACGACAAGCGTCTGGTTGAGGGATGTCACTTGGACAGCATTCTTCTGTTTACCCTGGCGCTGGCCTTGTGTTTCTTGGTAGTGGTGCTAAGACATTTGTTTTCATTCACAATTGTGAATCCATGCTGTTCACATGAGGCTGCAGTGTTGGCTTACTTGTTTCAAATTAGTGCATTTTCTCTCCCTGGACTCTCCAATAAGTGCCATTGGAGATTTAGCCTCTCTGATGTCCACTGATTGCCATTAGTTTTTTTTGTTGTTGTTGATGGCTGAAGAAAGTCCTTGCCCTATCATGTGTTTACCCTCTATTGTCCAATGGGTTAACAAGCTTCTGCATCCCACTGCTGCCCTGCCTTAGCAGTCTGATCAGGAAAGCCAAGAGGAGAAAAACCTTGTAACAAAGGCACGAGTCAGGAGGGCAGCAGGGAAATGCAGGCGTCGGCCCTCGTGCCAGGCCTTGCACATAGAGGGTCTTTTGAGTGGTGAATATGTGCGTATGACTCAGGTCTAACTGTCTGTTGTTATAGTCCTTGCATGGTAACTTTCAGTGACAGACCTTGAACGGTCCTGACTGGACTGGACTGGACTGGACTGGACTTTGAGGATAGCCCTGCATCCACGATGAATGACGGACACTGACAGGAGGGGACAGAAACATTGCTGCTGGTTTTCAATTGCATCAGCACTTACGGACTGAGTGAAGTAATTCATTTATTAGAAAGTACTTAATCGGTGATCCCACACAATTTTCCTCCAGTAAGAAGATGGTGATGTGGCTGTCGCCTCTCCCTAGAAGTTACATTTTGAAACAACTTACCAACAAAATGAAACCTGAAGGTTAGGACTCTTGATGGTGTAATGGAGTTTGATCCAACATTTATAAGCCAAGTATAAATACATACAAAAGTGCAATTTTTACTTAGTATGTTTTTATGTACATGTTTATGTGTTATGTTTGTTTTTGGAATTAACTGCCAAACCACCTCTGGACAAGAAGAAAATGTTTTGTACAGGTTGGATGGTAGTGAATGAAATGACAGAAATCCTGTTTCCACTTACAGAAATTGGTCACTAGATTATTACCAACTCAATTGTAGAAGTAATGTTTCAACAAGCTGCACCAGATTTGTATACGTCAAAACAACCTCCTTTTTTTTCTATTTGGCCTTTTTTATATGTGAAGGTAAAATTGTACTCAGAAGGCTTAATAATACAGGTACTTAATAATATTTAATCAGAAATTGTGTTTTGGATGTGTTTAATTCATTTACCCTTACCTTATTGTGCCACAGCAATTAAATGAGGGGTATGAGGAGGCTATTTTTCATACTGGTTGTCAGGAGTGATGGCAAAACTCTTGTATGCCAATAAAATATATTTTAACGTACATAGGTCTCTTTCAGTAACTGAATAACTAACATTGATTTATTCACAAGCAACTTCAGTGTCAGTTGTCAAGTACAAAGCTGGAAATGACTTGTTCTAAATGCTAGAAAATGTCACACTTTGAGGCACTTGATTTACTGAAACTCAGTTATTGTTTACTTCCATGTTTTGCTAAATAATATGGTAAATGGATAATGTGCCTTTGATCCACGTTGCATTTGAAAATGATGCATCGCAGTCATTTCTCTTTTATGAGTAATGATTAAAGGAAGAACTGAATTGCTCATAGATCACTCAGTGATGGATTGGATTCTCAGGTAAACTCATTGAGTATCAGAGGAACATTTTCATGCTTGCTTCATACTGGATGCACCTTGCATACTTTATTGAGATGTCAGTAACGTTGAGGCATCTGCTTCTACGGGATAAAAACAGGCCTATAGTACAGGGGTTCTCAAAACTTTTTTGGCCGGGGACCCCATATTCAGCAGAATGTTTTTCAAGGACCCCTCATAAAATGTAACCATGTAAGATTATTGCCATGTCTAAAAACATTTAGCTAATACCACAACAATTTTGGCAATAACTTGACAGTGCAGGAGCTGTTTTAAAAGGATAGATTTTTTGTCAAATCTAGGCCTACTGTGTTTTTTAAAATCCTGTTTGTTTCACATAATAATAACTAATATTCGTTTTCCTTGCGGATAACATTAGAGCCCAAGAAAAGTATTTTGACATTGATGCAATAAATTTGTCACTAATGTTATGCTGGTGTGAGTAATGAGCAAAATGTGACTGGGCTCTACTGATCTCTAGTATTTTTCTCCCCATAAGAAAAGAGTATACTTTGCAGCAAACTTTTTTACGGCCCCCCTGGCAACGTGCTGCGGACCCCAGTATGTTATAGTAGATATCATATGGGTTACGGTTTCCATTTCCTTTTCTTTGAAAGCCAACGGCAATAAGACATTTCATACCTCTCCATACTGCATTCCTATACATGTTCTGCAAATAATGTCTCCATACAAGTCTTCATTCTCAGAAAACTGATGTCACTCCCAACACTGCAGTGCCCCTGCACTCAGATCACAGCATTGTTGAGGTCCAAAATATAATGGGAAAGTAGCCGAACTGGCAGTTAGGGCAGGCATTTCTTTTTGCATTCTGCATTCATGGGCAGCTATTCAACATACTGTGAAAAATCCTATTAATTTGTTTATTTCCTTTGCTCTTTTCTCTATCACCACTAGTTCGTTAAATAACAGCCATACAGTTTTCCCCAATCTGATCACAAAATGACAACGAAGCATTTCATATTTGATCATGCGTGGTACAAGCAACAATGTACACATTCTGTCCACATCACTGCAAAGGCGCTGCAGTTCCAGTATTTCGCTTACGTCACACAAGCGACGGATGTGCTTGGAAGGGAAGCCATCACAAAAATCAAAAAGAGTTTAGACATGGGTCTTATCCCAGTGCAAAATAATATGGCATAAATATGGCATAAAGCCATATTATCGCAAATCGCAAAGTTCGCGATTTAAAAGGTTACAATATTTTGGTGGAGGTGATTGCGAACCTGTCTTCTGATTAAAGTTCAGATGCAACGATAACTAGCTAACGACGCTAGCTAAGATATCCCGCGGATTTCAGGGCCTTTTCTGTCCTCTGCGAAGAAACACAAGTAAACAAGTAACGTCAATCAATTTTACTTTCTTTAACATTTTATGAATCGCTTTAGAATTTCCGCATAGTTTGAAATAATCTGCATTTACATAAAGAATGCATATATCGTGCCATTGCAAGTTAATCTTGCCTACCATCTCCTTGCTGTGCAAACCTGCTCTAACGTTAGCCAATGTTTTCTTGGTTTTCCGGTCAGCTAGTAGCACAGTTTAATGCGCACAATGTCTATCGTGATATTTAGTCTATCGAGTTGATCATCAGCTAAATGTAATTTCCAAGTTATGGCTAACATTTGCTAGCCAGTAATGCGCGAGCACTGAAATCATGAAAGTATTGTAGTGCCCGAGCTTTTACTTTTACTGTCAGAAAACTGCACTATATTTATAGAATTATTACCTTTCATGTGTAAACTCCAATTCTTGTGCTTAGATGACGTGCATTTGTTTACATGGGGCAAGATTTAAATGTTTTTTTTTTCAAGTTTGCCATCTGCTGGTGTGAATGCGTTGTTAATTGACCTTACCTCTTCGCTGTCATTCAGGATGTCGGATTCGGATAGCGACGAGGAGCATGGTCGACCCTTTTCGCTCACGGGCTTTCTGTTTGGCAACATCAACGAGGATGGACAGCTCGAGGATGACAGCGTGCTTGACACGGTAGTTACCCTAATGTGGTCAAAATAGGGAGACACTTGCAGTAGAGCTGCACCATGTAGATATCTTTCACGTAGTATTGACAATTGTTTGTCAATGCTGATGTTACACAGGAGTCCAAGAAGCATTTAGCAGGGTTGGGGTCCCTGGGACTGGGCACGCTCATTACAGAGATCACTGCCAGTGAGGAGGACGAAGAGTGTGAGGAGGAGAAAGACCAAGCTGGAACTGATTCTGAAGGTGAGGGAACAAAACCAGCTGTCTCAGCCATTGAAGAGCAGAGCAAAGCTAACAGAATATGGAGTGACAGTGTCTCTGTGTCTGTTTTTGTTATTGCTGCAGGTTGGGTGAAAAGCACAGAAGATGCGGTGGACTACTCCGACATCAGTGAGGTTGCAGAGGATGAAACACGGAAGTACAGACAAGCTATGGGAAGTCTCCATCCTGGCAGGGCAAATGGTAGCTTGCTTACTCTTTAGCACTTTCCCACTTACATGCTGAAACCACTGCCACATCCCAGTACTGATGCCTGTACCTCCTCTTGTTCTCAGATGACGAGGATGATTATGATGCAGACTGTGAAGACATTGATGCCAAGTTGATGCCCCCTCCTCCGCCACCAAGTCTACCCACGCCAGTTAAGAAAGAAGACCCTCCCAGCCAAACCACTAATGGTGAATGAAGAATAACAATGTTTTGGCGAGCGGAACTGGGAGCTTGTATTGCTTTCTATTGACTGTCTCTCTCCTTCTTTCCACTCCTCCTGCACATATTCTCTCTTTTCAGTCGTCGGAGATGAGGGGGACGGCATCATCCTTCCCTCCATCATTGCTCCATCCTCCGCTGCAGAGAAGGTGGACTTCAGCAGCTCGTCAGACTCAGAGTCAGAGGCGGACCGGCCCTCACAGGGCCCTGGGGGGAGCGGCCCATCCATACTCACACTGCCTCTGGCAGGCATCATGCAAAAGGATGCGGCCAAGGCTCTGCCTGCAGTCACAGAGCTCTTCCCAGAGTTCCGACCTGGAAAAGTCAGTCTGCGTAGCCGTGTGTGGGCCAGTAATCTAAGGCTGGATATGCAGTATTGATGTGATGACATGGTTTTGAGAGATATTTTTTGGAATTCTTTTCTCTGTTTGTTGTGGGGTGCATCACACAAAAATTTTAATTGCCCTTCGCTGGCCAAATATGTTTCCAGTGAAGACAGTCAATATGTCGTTGAATATCCAGTTGAATGTACATGTGATGTCAATGTATGCAATTGCAATGCAATGCAAACAGTACTTAGTGCCAAATTTTTGGTAGTTGGATGGTGTTACCATCAGTGTCCTTGAAACTATAGTAATCTAGATCTATCATGGGTAGTAAACAAAATGTTTGAGTTTTTTTAACTGTTCTATCCTCCTTTGTCCAAATCTGTCTGTTCTGTGGTGTTCGGTCACAGGTGCTGAGGTTCCTTCGCCTGTTTGGTCCGGGCAAGAACACCACCTCGGTTTGGCGCAGCGCCCGGCGCAAGAGGAAGAGGAAGCAGCGTGACCCACAGCCTGGCACGCCACCTCCTGAGAGCGAGGTGCTCGAGGGCGAGAAGAAGTCCGGCTGGAGCTATGAATACGCCCCACCGCCGCCTCCTGAACAGTGCCTGTCCGACGACGAGGTCAGCATGCATGTGCACAGATGCACATATTTTTAAAACCTTGGTTCAGATTCTTTTTGGTAGCGTAGTTCATAGCACTTTTAGCATAATTTTCATACTTTTAGTCTGGAGAGTATTGTTTCTATGTAGGTGTGCACTTCTTAGAACCTATGAGTAAGCGCATGATGCTTTCTAAGATAGCAAGTGGTCTTGAGCTGTAGCATGCACTATTCTAGATTCTGTAGGAGTACATGGAATTTCATGCTTCTTGATATGCTGTCTCACTTTCTCTCTGTATCTTTTTTTGTTTACCTGGGGTCCAGATCACAATGATGGCTCCAGTGGAGTCCAAGTTCTCGCAGACGATGGGTGAGGGAGACAAGGTGACTGAGTCACGCCCCCGAGTGGCCGAGTGGCGCTACGGCCCGGCGCAGCTCTGGTACGATATGTTGGGGGTGTCAGAGGACGGCAGCAACTTCAACTACGGCTTTAAACTCAAAGAAGAGACCGCGGAGGAGACGCAGCCCGCACCAACACCTATACCTGTACCAGTACCAGTACCAGTACCAGTACTTGCTTCTTCACCTGAGGCCCAGAATGAGGTCTGGAACCTTCTTTGTGAAATTAACAAAACTAATGAATGTTAATGGAGACTTAATAGAGCTGTCTTTTTCTCCATTTCCTTTAAGTAGTAATTGAAGGAGAGCTGGTTGAAAAAGATTTTTTGCTGATCTTTTGTCTCTGTTGTCACACCTCATTGGTTGGCGGTCCTGCCTCAAATTATGTGATATAAATATATAATATATATAATATAATATATAATATATGTGATGTAAATATATATGTCTTATTTTTCGATGTCTGGAAGATGTTTTATAAATCAGCAATTTGAACAGAAATTGCAAGCCATTTGAAAGTGACTTGGGGCTTGTTTACATAATAATAATATGTTGAATGTATATAGCGCATGCATTCAGATATTTTTATAAACGGGTATTTATTTTGTCCTTTTCTTTTTTTAATTGCATTTAGACATATCCACAGAATCACCCGCCGTTTTCGGCGGGCATTTTTGAAAATAAAAACGAAAGGCCCAAACGGATGAAAAAAATATCCATTCATGAAAATATCTAGATACATGTAAACAAACCCTTAGCCTTAGGCCTAATGCAGGGGGTCTCCAGTGTTCCTTTGTTTCAGCAGTGTCCTTTTGTTTCAGCAGATAGTATGACAATGCTGTGACACATTTGTTAGACAATATACATAAGTAATAGATGTCTATATATCGCAAAAACATTGTGGGTTTGTGCTGTTGACAGGAGCAAAATGAGGAAGAGCAGGAGAAGCGGAACTTGGAAGACGAACTCTTCCTCATGGTCACTCAGCTGCAGTGGGAGGATGACATCATCTGGAACGGAGAGGACGTGAAGCACAAGGGCACTAAGACCCAGCGAGCGAGTCTGGCAGGGTGGCTGCCCTCAAGCATGACCCGCAATGCTAATGCATACAATGCCCAGCAAGGTGAGGTGCTCTCGGGTTGTTGTGTAGTATCCACTGGGAGTAAAACCATGTGGTCTGAAGCTGTGCCTGAGGACTGGACACGTGTAAGCTTACAAATCAGTTGGACCTTCTTTTGACCGGCATTATGTATGTGCATGCACTCTGTGTGTGTGTGTACACACAGGTCTTACACGGAGCATCTCCCAACTGGTTCCCCCTACTCCGCCACCCATGCCCAAAGTCCCCTCTATCTCAGGCTCCAAGAGAGACAAACATAACCAAGACCATCAAGGTATTAACCTGTGATTTTGGATATATGTGCAGAATGACTATGAAATGTAACCAGAGTTATTGCACTAATACAATGTAAGATGCAATATGTAATCATCTTATTTGTAATTGCATTGCTGTTATCTTTAAATAATAGCACAGCTGTTACAAAGAGAATGCAAATTGAGTGGATGTCAGTTTCACAGACTGTATTGCCAAAACTAATGTCTGCCGTTGTACGCTCTGTCTTTTAAAGCATCTGTTCAGGAGTTCTTTCTGCGGTCCCTGTGTTAATAATTGATTAGTGATGACGGTGTTTTATGTCGTGGCAGTGTCCCATGAGGATGATACGCCGTGGTTCTCCATCTTCCCCATCGATAATGAGGAGCTGGTGTACGGCCGCTGGGAAGACAACATCATCTGGGACGACCAGAAAATGGTCCGCATGCTGTCTCCCCCCGTGCTCACCCTGGATCCCAACGATGAGAACATCATCTTAGGTACAGATACCAATTCTTCCAAACAATTCAGCGTGAGAAGATTAGTATTATATTCTTGAATACTATTATGGGGCAGTTCCATGCAAAACTGTCATGTCTCTAATGCCAGCGCAATGCCATGGGATGGTGTGATGTGAATGATGATTACATAAAATTTGAGCATTCATTCTTCTTGGTTATAGAACTAATTTTATGAAACTTCACATAATCGCATCATACAAATACCATGGCATTTGTGATGCCATTATGAACGCGACAGTTTGCGTGGAATTGCTCTATGATAATATGATAAACTAATTATTATTGAAAGATGCAGCCGGGGAAGCTCCTCATGGCAGACAGTGTGGATGAGGAGAGTACTGAATAGATTGTGTCTTTTTCTGAACAGTTTGTCTTAACAGGTCACAATTTTTTGTTTGTTGAGTCTGAGTTTAATCATTTGTGTTTGTTTTGTTTTTTTTGTTTTTCCAGAAATCCCTGATGAGAAGGAAGAAAGGACATCCCACTCACCCTCCAAGGAGAACAAGAAAGAGACGGCCCTGAAGAAGAGTCGCATTCTGTTGGGGAAGACTGGCGTCATCAAGGAGGAGCCACAACAGGTCTGTGCTTGCCATTGGAGAGCAGATTGTACTATGGGTGGAATTTGCCATATTTTACATTGTGACAATACAGTGTTTTTTTTTTTTTGCATTTTGCCATAGTGCATATTCCTTCTAGGTGCACTGAATGTGTTCTCCTCTGTGCATTGTATATGAGAATGCAAGTAAAGTTCTGTGATCATGTGCCACATTTTCTTCTAAGCATGTCTTTTGGTTTGATAAAAAATGGCCATATTTGATGTGGATATGAGTTATTAGAATTGCATTTGCAACTCAAAATAGTGTGTTGTTATAGCATGTACATCTACTTAATTTGCCTTTGAAGCAATTTTTCGTTCAAATACACTTTTTTTTTTCTTTTCCATTCTCTCTCCCCGATTCAGAATATGTCTCAACCAGAGGTAAAGGACCCCTGGAATCTGTCCAATGATGAGTTTTACTACCCCAAACAGCAGGGTCTGAGGGGCACTTTTGGAGGCAACATCATCCAGGTTTGCACTGTAGCTTTGTTGAAAGCTTTTAGTAAACAGAAATAATTAACCTCAAAGCTAAACTTTTTGAGTGGTTATTCAAAGTATCTCTTCCATTATTTTTTGTCTCTCTCTCTCCCCCTCCATCTCTCTCTCTCCCTCTCCCTCTCCCTCTCCCTCCCTCTCCTTGTAGCACTCCATCCCTGCTGTGGAGCTGAGGCAGCCTTTCTTCCCCACACACATGGGCCCCATGAAGCTGCGCCAGTTCCACCGGCCCTCATTCAAGAAGTACTCATTCGGAGCATTGTCCCAGCCCGGCCCCCACCCGGTCCAGCCACTGCTCAAGCACATCAAGAAGAAGGCCAAGGTGTGTGTGTGTGTGTGTGTGTGTGTGCGTGTGCGCGCAAGACAGAGAGAGAGAGCTCAGTCAGCTCCAATGTACGGTTGGAGTGTGTGTGAGGGGGGTTATAGGGCCTTTAGGTACAATGCCACCATGTAGCAGCTGCTTTATGCCTTCTGAAGCCCTTGATTTCCAAAGGTGACTCACAGCACACAGCAGTGGCTTGCCACTCTGTGTGGGCGGCTTGTGTATGAGGGCTAATGTTTAACGCCATCTCCATGTTCCCTGTGCGTCACAGATGCGGGAGCAGGAGAGGCAGGCTTCAGGTGGAGGAGACATGTTCTTCATGCGCACAGCACAGGACCTCACCGGGAAGGATGGCGACCTCATCCTGGCAGAGTACAGCGAGGAGTACCCACCCCTTATCATGCAAGTTGGCATGGCAACCAAGATCAAGAACTACTACAAGAGAGTGAGTGTGTGCAGTTGCATCACCCAGAGAAAGACATGCAGTATTGCAGAGATGGATTCCATGAAGGGGAATTTGAATCCTGTTTGGCAGAAATAGAAATGGGATCCAGTTTGACTTTGATTTATGTGTCTGTCTGTCTGTGTCTGTCTGTCTGTCTGTCTGTCTGTGTGCGCCCCGTAGAAACCAGGTAAAGACCCAGGAGCTCCAGACTCTAAGTATGGGGAGACTGTGTATTGCCATACATCCCCATTCCTTGGCTCCCTGCATCCTGGCCAGCTTCTGCAGGTAAACCTCTCTCTGCTCTCTACTCTGTGTTTGTCCCCTTACCTCTCTCTCTGTTTCACACTCACACACACACACACACACACACACACACACACACACACACACACACACACGCATACACACACACACTCTCATTCCCTCCCTGCTTTTGTCTGTTTCTTTTCGTCTTACCCTCTTTCTCTCCCAGACTTTACTCTACCGCTTCCTCTCTTTCACTCACATATTGACACTATGGAACAGGTGTCTAGAGAAATGATTTTTCCAACGTGTGTGTTTAATTTCTAGGCATTTGAGAACAACTTGTTCCGAGCTCCAATCTATGTCCATAAGATGCCAGAGACGGACTTCCTGATCATCCGCACGCGACAGGGTTACTACATACGGGAGCTGGTGGACATCATTGTAGTGGGACAGGAGTGTCCACTCTATGAGGTGCCTGGTCCCAACTCCAAACGGGCAAACACACACATCAGGGACTTCCTGCAGGTAAGGCACACACACACACACACTTCTTTGGGCATTAGAACATTCACATTTCCCAAATTAATTTTTATATTAGTTACAGCCTGATATTTTGGAAAGATTTTGAGATAATTGCAAAACAATTATGAGATGTTTTGTGCTTGCTGGTTGTAATGATTTTGTGTGTGTGTGTGTTTTCAGGTGTTTATTTACAGATTGTTTTGGAAGAGTAAAGACCGTCCACGGCGTATTCGTATGGAGGATATCAAGAAGGCTTTCCCCTCTCACTCTGAGAGCAGCATTCGCAAACGTCTCAAGCTCTGTGCTGACTTCAAACGCACAGGTACACACACACACACACACACACACACACACACACAAAACCCCCAAAACATCCTGCTCTCTTTAATCATTCAGTGAATTGACATGTTGGTGACTTGCCTGCTGCTTTGTTTTTGTCAGCCAGGTGTCAGGAGAGAGAAAGGGATTCAGGCAGGGAAGGTAAGAGGAAGAGAGAAAAAGACAGAGAGAGAGAGAGAGAAAGAAAGAGGAAGTATTGAAAGGAGTCATCATGTCTCACATACTGGAACCTAGCCATGTGTCTTGCCGGTGTCATTGACCTGGATTCAGGAAGGAGATGGTGTGTTTGTGTGCGTAGGCTGTGGCTAGGGACGCGTAGCCTGGAGGAGGAGGTTGATCTCTTCAAAACCTTTTTGAAAAAAAAGAGAAAGAAATAGCTCTCCAAAATAAACAGGATGCTCTTATTTCCCTTGTTGTGTGCCTGTTTGAGCGTGTACAAAAGCCCTGTCCTGTTTGGCTCCTGGTCCTACCACTGACTTGATCTCTGCTGGCAGGGATGGACTCCAACTGGTGGGTGGTGAAGCCTGACTTCCGTCTGCCCACCGAAGAGGAGATCAGAGCCATGGTGTCCCCAGAGCAGTGCTGCTCATACTACAGCATGCTGGTGGCCGAGCAGAGACTCAAGGTCCACATACACACACATACACATGCACCACACACACACATACACAAGACAGGCCTACGCAGCACACACAGGACATACGCATACAGTGCCCTATTCACATGTCACTCTGTACATGCATACCATACACACACATATATACCCCACAGACATATACACCATATTACAGTCTATACTTACATACATACATTTGTCACACAAATCATATTTTTACATACACATTCACGTCACCCATGACTGCACACATACCAGCACACACACGCAAACATACTATATGCAGATCACACACAGTGTCACACACGTACATGTGCTTACACATACACATACTCTCATTCAACATGAACACACACACACACACACATCTGCACATACAGTAAATGAGAGAAATGTCATCCAGCCAGTAATGTCCCCTGTGGCCCACAGGATGCTGGCTATGGAGAGAAATCATTCTTTGCCCCTGAGGAAGAGAATGAAGAAGACTTCCAAATGAAGATTGATGATGAGGTAAAGCTCAAGGCTTAAAGTCAGATTGAACTTATATATTACAGTGTTTGACCTGTAGAATTAGCCACCTGTTAGTAAGATTTTATTATCAGTGATTTATGACACCCCCCCAACCCCCCCCCCCCCCAATACCACCGCTCATGATGAGAGAGATAAAATGAGTAATATAATAAAGAAGAATAACAACATTTATCATTACAAAATGACCGTTATTGACTTAGATTTGGAAGTACATTAAATAAAATGATGACATGACATAAAATTAAAAAATATAAAGTTAATAAGAAGACAAACATGTTGTAATCAGACTTTATCCTGCCAGTAAGACATCTTGCCATGTGTGTGTGTGTATGTTTGTAGGTACGCACTGCCCCATGGAACACCACGCGTGCCTTCATCGCGGCCATGAAGGGGAAGTGTCTGTTGGAGGTGTCGGGTGTGGCTGACCCCACAGGCTGTGGAGAGGGCTTCTCTTACGTCAAAGTCCCCAACAAACCCACCCAGCAGAAGGTTTGCCTCCCCACTGACCTGCACTACCTGCCTGTTTGCCATGTGCTTTGGTTTAAAGTGCACTAGTTCCATCAAAGTTGAGAATAGGCTTAGAGAATAGACAAAGTTGAGAACTGACAAGAATACAGTCTATGGATCTTACACAGGAAGTTCCCTAAAATCTTGACAGCTGCTGTCATCTGCCTCTCTGTGTCTGCTCTCTCTCTGTCTCTCTCTCTCTCTATCTCTATTTCTATATCTACCTCTCTCTCTCTCTTCTCTCAGGATGACCGTGAGCCTCAGCCAGCCAAGAAGACTGTAACGGGGACAGATGCCGATCTGAGACGATTGTCCCTGAAGAATGCCAAACAGCTGCTCCGCAAGTTTGGTGTTCCGGAGGAAGAGGTATATCCTCTTTAGACTCACAGACTTGGCAATCTTACCGTTTCTTGTTCTTTGTTTCTTGTTTTTTCAGGATAAGTTTGAAAAACAATAATAATAATAATAATAATAAGCACTGTATTTGGCACCGGTGCATCTCTGACCCCTGTGACCCTGACTGTGGTGTATGGTATGCTTGCAGATTAAGAAGCTGTCCCGTTGGGAGGTCATTGACGTGGTGAGGACCATGTCCACGGAGCAGGCACGCTCGGGCGAGGGCCCCATGAGCAAGTTTGCTCGAGGCTCCCGTTTCTCAGTGGCTGAGCACCAGGAGCGCTACAAAGAGGAGTGCCAGAGGATATTTGACCTGCAGAACAAGTGAGGGGGAAGGAGAGGGACTCGCTCTACTCCCATTAGGAGTCAGAGCTTGGCAGCTCATCACATTTCGATATTGGCTTCCTCTTGCAAAGATAATGAAATCAAGAAAAAAAAAAAACATAACTACAGAAAAAAATCACTACATTCCGTTTTGCAGTAATGTGTTGAAAATCCACCGTTAAAAACAGTTCTTTCTTTTCATTTACAGTTTAGTAAATGCATGAGATGTCTTCATGTGATTTCTTCTTGTTCCTCAGGGTTCTAGAGTCGTCAGAGGTGCTGTCGACGGACACGGACAGCAGCTCGGCGGAAGACAGTGACTTTGAGGAGATGGGTAAGAACATCGAGAGCATGCTGCAGAACAAGAAGACCAGCTCTCAGCTGAGCCGCGAGCGGGAGGAGCAGGAACGCAAGGAGTTGCAGCGCATGCTGATGGGAGAGGATGGCGAGAAGGAGAAAGGAAAGGGACGACGCAAGGGCCTCTGTAAGGCACTGTGTGTGTGCGTGCGTGTGTGTGTGTGTGTGTGTGTGTGCATGTGCGCGCATATGTGTGAGTGTGTGTGTGTGTTGATTCAATATCATAGTGTGTATTTACTGCCCAAGTGATAAAGGTGTGGCAAGGACCTGTGTTCAACACTGAGAGTGTGTGTGTGTGCGTCTGTCTGTGTGTGTTGATTCAACATCATGTGTGTATTTACTGCCCAAGTGAAAAAAGAGTGGCGAGGACCTGTGTTAAACACCGATAGTGTGTGTGCGTCTGCGTGTGTGTGTGAGAAGAGATAGATAATGTGTGCTTCCATCTGTATGTTTGTTATATTGATTGGCATGAGGCCCATTGTCCTATTTTTTGCAGTTTGTTTTCATAAATACTGCATTTTTTTTAACTACAGCAAGTGCCGTGTCCACTGGCTCTCACAAGGATGATGACACGTCATCAGTGACCAGCCTTAACTCCTCGGCGACAGGACGGAGATTGAAGATCTACCGCACATTCCGCGACGAGGACGGCAAGGAGTATGTCCGCTGTGAGACTGTACGCAAGCCGGCCGTCATCGATGCATACACACGCATTCGCACTACAAAGGATGATGAGTTCATGTAAGTGGAAGTGCAAGTTTCATTAAAGCTTAGGTTCTTCTCAGGGTTCCTCCTCCCTGTTGAACGGATGCAAATGTCTTCACTTTGTGTGTGTTCTCAAGAGTTAACATATCTGGATCTTTCAGGCAGTGTCTGTTGTTAAAGGCACTATAGAAATCAGTTGAATCATCAAATTGAATTTAGTTGAATGACACTTCTTTGAAGATGCAGTCAAGGAGCCTATCACTGACCTTTGTGTGTGTGTGTGTCTGTGTGTGTTGTTTTCAGTCGTAAGTTTGCACTGTTTGATGAGCAGCATCGGGAGGAGATGCGCAAGGAGAGGAGACGCATTCAGGAGCAGCTGAGACGCCTCAAGCGCAACCAGGAGAAGGACAAGTTCAAGGGTCCGCCCGAGAAGAAGGCCAAGAAGGTCAAAGAGAGGCCTGACCTCAAGGTAACTGCCACTGGTGACATGGGTTTCGAAGTACAAAGTTCAAATTGAATATTGGGTCTGATTGCTTGAGGTCCTGGACACACTAGATGGCTCTCTAAGGGGACAGTCACAAACAGAAATTTAATCAGTATGATCTGAATATAATCATTGTTTTGTTCATTGTCCCCTCTTGCACTGGCATGATCTTGAGCCCCAGTGCCAGCAGTGCCTCTCGGCTGACGTGCCATCCAAAGCCTGTGGGTGTTAGGATCTGTAATCAAAAAGCCCTTTAAGGTGTCAGACAGTGAGGTTTACTTATTGCCACTTTTATTTGGGTTTAAACAACTGTAGGATTTTGTTAAATTATCATAAAAATGAAAGCTGGCCCCGATATGATGATGGAGCGATTTTACAGGTCCCAGATACAACATCTGGCATTTGGTTTGTGAACAAGTACTCTGTGGGAAATCCCCTCCCTGTAGCACAAGAGATTTAACATCTAGTATGTATGTTGGAAAAGGAAGTTAAAACTAAATACTCAAAGCCTGTGTGTTTGACTGGTCTTGACCTTGACCTTTTCACTCTGTCCCTCCAGCTGAAGTGCGGAGCCTGCGGCGCCATTGGCCACATGAGGACCAATAAGTTCTGCCCGCTCTACTACCAGACCAATGCCCCGCCCTCCAACCCCGTCGCCATGACGGAGGAGCAAGAGGAGGAGCTGGAGAAGACCGTCATCCACAACGACAACGAGGAGCTCATCAAGGTGGAGGGCACCAAAATCGTCCTGGGAAAACAGCTCATTGAGAGGTACTGTATGCTAACAGCTAGCTATGCAAACATGAGTGATTGGATACCGCTGCCCTTCAAACCTGGGTCATGGTTGGTGTCCTCTGGTCTGCAGTGCTGACGAGGTCCGCAGGAAGTCGCTGGTGCTGAAGTTCCCCAAGCAGCAACTTCCACCCAAGAAGAAGAGGCGTGTGGGGACCACTGTGCACTGCGATTATCTCAATGTAAGGGAGGCTCTAAGTCTGTCTGTCTGTCAGTCAGCCTACATTTGTGCGTTTATGTGTGTGTGTGTGTGTGAGAGAGAGAGAAATGCATCTTTTGTAGTGTCTGTGCGTTTGTGTGTGTGTATGTGTGTGTGTGTGTGAGAGAGAGAGAGAAATGCATCTTTTGTAGTGTCTGTGCGTTTGTGTGTGTGTGTGTGTGTGTGAGAGAGAGAGAGAAATGCATCTTTTGTAGTGTCTGTAGAATGAGAATCTGAAATCTGTTATTTTAACACCCTTTTCCACTCTTGGTAGCGGCCACACAAGTCCATCCACCGGCGCCGTACCGACCCTATGGTCACGCTGTCCTCAGTGCTGGAGGCCATCATCAACGACATGAGGGATCTACCCAACGTAAGCCAAACACTTCATCTCTGGCTCTCTTCTTAGTGGAGATCAGTGTGTGTTGAGTGGTGGGACACTGACACACACAAGTGTCAAATCAGGGCACCTCAGCAGGCTAATTATAAGAACGCAGATTAGGGCTTGTGTGTGTGTGTGTGTGTGTGTGCCTTGTGCAACATTAATGCACGTGTTCATAAAAGCTGTCTGCATGCGTACCCACTGGGTAAATGCTGAATGAATGTGGCCGTTTCTCTCTCAGACGTACCCCTTCCACACCCCGGTGAACAGCAAGCTGGTAAAAGACTACTACAAGATCATCACACGGCCCATGGACCTGCAGACACTGCGTGAGAACGTCCGCAAGCGCATGTACCCGTCACGGGAGGAATTCCGAGAGAGCGTGGAGCTCATTGTCAAAAACAGCTCCACCTACAACGGTATGAACATCCAACATCCGTTAAACTCACACACACATTTGGAAGTGCTGAAAACAGAATGTTTCTGTTCTGTTTTCAGGAAATGTAAATTGAACAATGCATTGAAGGAGAGTTCACAGTGCTCTCTAGTTGTGACTCATAATTTATGAGCAGCGTAATATAGTGAAATAGGCGGCTTTCATTTTACTTTATGTGGGATATGTGTTAGCTATTGGAAGCCAGTGTCTTATCATGGTTGAGTTGTTTATGTCTGTCTTGCCAGGTGTAAAGCACCCTCTCACCCAGGTGGCTCAAACCATGTTGGATTTGTGTGAGGAAAAGATTAAAGAGGTAGAGTGGGACGGTTCTCAGCTTTCTCTTCCCTTTGTCCCATCTTCTCTTGTGTTTGGACCTAGCTTTATTTATTTATTTGTTTGTTTGTTTGTTTGCTTGCTTGCTTGCACTCCCTCGTCTCGCTATCTGTAGAAAGAGGATCGTCTGGTGCGGCTGGAGAAGGCCATTAACCCGCTGCTGGATGACGACGATCAGGTGGCGTTCTCTTTCATCCTCGACAACATCGTCACTCAGAAGATGATGAACGTGCCCGATGTGAGTCTCCATTCTCCATTCTCCATCTGTGTTCAGATTGCACTTAAGCACTTGCAGGAAATGCCATTGCTGGCTAATTATTTTCTTTTGTTTTGATCTAGCTATCAAGTGATCAAACCACACTTATCTAAAAGCTTCCCGTCATCAATATACGGCTTTCTCTACGTCACTAGAGGATATTTTTACACACCCATGTCATAACTGTTATTAAATATGCGATAACACTCACAGTAGGTGATTAAGCAAGTGTTGCTGTTTACTGTTGTGGATTTTTTTAGCAATTAGGATATTTGTGGTGGATATTAGCAGTTCCTATTTTTGTGCTTGTTTTCTTAGTCTTGAATTTGAATCATTTACACCAGTGTAAGAAGTCTGTCTGCCCATGTCAACATGTTTGATTTTGAATGTGTTTTCCAGTCTTGGCCGTTTCAACACCCTGTTAACAAGAAGTTTGTTCCCGATTACTACAAAGTCATAACTAATCCCATGGATCTGGAAAACATTCGTAAAGTAAGGAAGAGAAAGTCCTGCCGGTTCTCTGATTTAGATGTTGACTGCTTATCTTGATCTCCCTGAAATATATTATACATGTGTCATAGTATTGAACTTTGCATTCACTGATAAAGTCTTGTGTGTGTGTGTGTGTGTGTGTGTGTGTGTGTGTAACTTTGTGCTGGGCATGTGTTACAGAATATTTCCAAGCATAAATATCAAAACCGGGACGCATTTCTGTCTGATGTCAGCCTAATCCACGCAAACAGCGTCAAGTACAATGGTGAGGCCTATAAAGTAATCTTCGGTCACATGCTGTCCCATCTTGGTCTGTTGTGAAGGTTTATGACTGTATGCTGTAACTTCTCAGGCCCTGACAGTCCGTACACCAAGACTGCTCTTGATATTGTAAATGTCTGCAAGCAGACTCTAGCTGAGGTAAGGGTTTCAGTTTCAGTGTGTGTGTGTGTGTGTGTGTGTGTGTGTGTGTGTGTGTGTAACCTGTATTTGTGCTTGTGTTTGTGTGGTATGTTTTTAGTATGATGAGCACCTCACCCAGCTTGAGAAGGACATCTCCACTGCCAAGGAAGCGGCCCTAGACGCTGCTGACCTGGAGAGCTTAGACCCCATGACCCCAGGACCGTACACACCACAGGTAGACACACACACACACACACGCATATATATATATATATATATATATACACACACACACACACACACACACACACACACACACAGCCAACCCCCACCAGCCAAAATCCAACAGCGACGCTAATCTAGGGGCCTCTGTGCACTTTAGACTCCCCCAGCATTCGGGGCTTGGCTAGCAAACGTATAGCCCCCACTCCCTCACTCTGGCTTTATGACCTACATGGCTTCTACTGTTCTGGTGTCTCTTAATTTCCCCCGTGTCTCATAATTTCCTGCTCTCTGTGATCCTGAAATCTGAACTTTGACCTTTTTTCTTCAAGCATCTGCCTGCAATTCCTCTGCAAAGTATTTTGTATTGTTACGTATTGCGTTTGGTCTGCTGCTATCATTTTGTATTAGATCTGAGGAAGCCTGCCACTAATATTTTTTTTTTTTTTTTGATTGATTCTTCTCAAGAAGCAATTTCCCAAAAGGCCATTTTGAATTGGTATCAGACAGCATTTAAAAGGGGTGGCTGTTAATCACACAACCACAGCAACTCCCCTGAAATCTTGCATCTTAAAAGCAAACATATCTTGACCATTTATCTGCACCATGAAGCTCTGCAAGCATGCATGGATGTTTTGAGGTTTTATTTTTAGGGCTATTAGCCTACCACTAAAGGGCTACTGTCTCAGTCCTTAGACCCAGGACTTTTAAAACTAGAGCACACCAAGCCGACAGTCAGACGTTTGACTGTGTCGGGCCGTCGATTCGTGTTTGGCCCCAATTTGAGCAGTATGCACAGCTCGGACGATATCACCAGACCTCTCCCAACTGGTTTGCAGCAGATTTAGCCTGTTGCATCGGCAACAGAGCCATTAGCAGCAGTAACTGTTGGCTGGCATTGTGTTTAAGTTCTCTGACGTCTGCCTGGTGTGCGTGCACTATTAGGAAAGTGCTTTAGCTCTGCTTTAGAAGCTGTGCTTAAGTAGTGTCAAACCTCTTTGCCGTAGCCTCTCTACATTCTTATTGTGCTTTGTCTCTCTCTCTCTCTCTTCCTACTCTTGTTTTCCTTTTCTTTTTCCTGCCCCTGTGGTCCCCTCCCCACCCCACCCCCTCCTCTTCCTCCTTCTCTCTCTCAGCCTGCTGAGTTGTTTGACAGCAGTGCCTCTCTGAGTCTGCAGGGTGACGCGAGCCTCTTAGCTGAGGCTACGCTTCTACCCCCGACAGAAAAAAGAGGGGTGCAGGTACACCTCCATCTCCCTCCCAATCCCGTCCCCACCTCAATCTGTGTTTCCATGGCCTCCTTGCTATCCATCCATCTATCATCTATCCAACTGTCTTTTCCTGTAACTTTATCCCAAACTCAGTGCAGGGTCCAAGTATAGGCTAAATCTTTTAAAGGAGTTGACTCTGAGAAGAACGATAACGATCAGCAACAATAAACAAAGCTTCTGTAAGCTTGTCTAATTTCCCATCAGCCATTTCTCCATCTCCTCCATGCCCCCCCGTTTGCCTGCCCGTCCGTCTCTCTTTGTCGTAACGCAGTCTTGCGCTTTGTCAGGGACGCCACGGTCGCAGGCTTGGAGAGGAAGAGTCTGATGTGGACATTGAAGGCTTTGAGGAAGAGGATGATGGCAAGCCCAAAACACCTGCCCCCGTATGTCATGTCTTCCCACAATGTTGGCAATAGTCGTGTGTGTGTGTGTGTTTGTGTGTGTGTGTTTCTGTCTCTTTCGTCACTAACCCACCTGCTCCTCTCAGGCTGAGGATGGCGAGGGCGACCTTGACGATGATGAGGAGGATGAGGACGAGATGCTGCTTCCGCTGCGCCGCCGTGGCCGTGGAAATGACGATGAAGATGACTACGAGGATGAAGGCTCCAGCCGGCCAGCCCAAGCAAGCGTGCTCTACCAGGACCTCCTCATGTCCGACGGAGAGGACGATGCCAGCGAGGAGGAAGGAGACAACCCTTTTTCCTGTGAGACAGAGAGATATAGCATAGCAATACAATATATTACTGTATATTATAAGAATAAGAGTGTGTTTGCGTATGTGTGTGTAAAACAAAAATCAGAAGGATTCACTGGATTCTTATTAGAAAAA
This sequence comes from Tenualosa thibaudeaui, assembly GCA_027481765.1. Classification (NCBI taxonomy): domain Eukaryota; kingdom Metazoa; phylum Chordata; class Actinopteri; order Clupeiformes; family Clupeidae; genus Tenualosa; species Tenualosa thibaudeaui. The sequence goes on along the minus strand of JAIFZK010000009.1, from coordinate 12,486,079 downwards.
GTTAAGCCGTCTCATCTGCTGTCAAACAGCTATTGGCTGTTGTTGTGTGCCTTTTCTGTAGGGTGACAGACGGTACTGCACCCAACTGGCTTTAACATTTTTTCCACAAGACGAATTCCAGAACAGCAGCAGGAGCGAAAGATCAAAACTGAAACCTAAACCTGACTAAACCCAATTCCTGACTGTTAGAAATCAGAGAAGCACAATTAAAACACAACAAGAACGTTATTAGTTAGTAGAATTTGCACAAGCCAGAAATGACTTTCCTTTATGCAAGTCAGCCTGTAATGCGCATTTTCATGGATGAAATTTAAAATTATTCATTTGGAATAATTTATAATTTATTATATTTCTTCTTTTTTTAAAAAATGACATCAGCATGTTCTAAAGTGCTGCTTTGCATTAGCCAGAATGAATTCAACATATTTTCATGTTGGAAATGTGGCACCATAATTATGCATAGTAAAAAACAATTGGTCTGTTGATTGGCACGCAAAGGAACAAGACCATTTGTTAATTGCACTACATGTCAAAAAGGTTACGGACCCCTGGTGTATCGGATTGCCTTTTATTCTTCCTCCTTTCTCTCTCAGCGATCCACCTGTCGGAGAGTGGCAGTGACTCTGACCACGAGCCGCCGCCTGCGTCCCGGGTGCACCAGGAGAGCGCGCGTATGGGCATGGAGCAGGAGGAAAGCATGATGTCCTACGAGGGAGAGGGCCCAGACGAGGAGACCCACATGGAGGACAGCAACGTCAGGTGACTGAGGGGACCACAAAACGCACGCACACCACATACACCCTTAAGGTCAATTTATACTCGTCCTACTTCATTAATATGCAGACACACAAGCCCACACACACACACACACACACAGACCCTCTCGAACATGCTCTCCAAGGGCTCATGGATGCCTCCCTATTTCTCTATCCGTCAAAACAATGCAGACCCCACGGATAGGGGGAACGTGTGGTCGGTCGGCTCACTTTGTTTTGGTTTCTTACTACCCACCGTAAGTATAGTTAGCAACATGTTAGTTTAAGGTGCAAATTTTGTAAGAAGTCTAAGACAATTTTTTGGGATACAGTGGAAGGATTTCTCAATTTTACTGGGCCTATATTTCAATAACGTTTTGACATCAGCACTTCGTCAGCAGGCATTACTTTGTAGGCAGGTATGTGAGAAGTTAACAGAACAGTTGGCTGGCAGAAAACTCGTAATTTGCTCATAAATAAATAATGTGAATAACTTGGCTATTGAGTGCTTTAAGTGCTATGTCTCTATTAGCAACATTAACAAAATGACAAAGACAAAGCCAAACAACCTTTTTAATCATTGTATCAGTATGTGGGTAGACTAGTGCTAGTCCAACTAAAGTACACGGTACACGGACACATGTCGGAGAACTGTGAAAGGGAAACCTCTCTGTGAATACATATGCGTGTGTGCATATTGATGGAGTTGCACAACCACACATTAGGCTTTAGACTCAGTGAGTGAACCTTACTCCCAAAGATATGTCAATGGTGAATTCCAATGGCTTTAGCAATTTGCCAGTATGCCCCTCTCATATGGTTATACACGGACTGCACTGTACTTGTTTAGACAGAGCAAATTATGCGCGCGTGCACACACACACACACACACACACACACACACACACACACACACACACACACACACACACACACACACACACACACACACACACACACACACACACACACACACACACAGGCATACATGAACCCACACTTGGAGCACACCCTACAGACTACCTACACAATCCTACTCTTCAGTGCACTGAAACATTTAAAATCTGGTTTGACTGTGAGTCTAATTAAATGTTCATGTTGATTTTGTCTCATTCGTGGATATTCTGTCTTCAAATTGAGATTAGAGTGTGTATATGTTTGAGATTGAGATTAGATGTGTGTCCCTCAGCTATGGCAGCTATGACGAGATGGAGGCGCAGAGACAGAGACAGAACTCCAGCCTGGGCAACGGAGAAGAGGATGGCGTGAGCGAAGAGGAGGAAGAGGAAGAAGAGGACGATAGAGACGGAGGCCGGAGAGGGCCGAGCGTCCTCACTCAGGTCCAGCTCAGCGAGGACGAAGAGGATAGCGAGGACTTCCGCTCTGTCGGAGGAGACAGCGACATGGACTCTGACAACTAGACTGATTACCAAGAACACGGATGCAAGGGCAGTGCATGTACAAATACAGCAAGAGCTTAGATTTCACTCAGAAGGAAACAGGAAAAACAAAAGTCTATCCCGCTGCTGTTTTTTCTGCTTTGACTGTGCTGACCATTGTATTTCCATGAGAGGTTTTAACTCCAGCTGTTCTCCGCTGTTGTATAAAATTGTGTAAATATTGTCTTTTCTGGAAGAAAATAACTCCATGCTCACTTTTAATTGTTGATACTTATTTTTATTTTATTTTTTCATTTTAGCAGAATGTCAGTCATTCAGTGCTGTCAATGGAGTGTACTCAAAACTGTTTAAATAGCATTGGACAGTTGCCTCAGTTTAATGTCATGTTGTGCAGATGAAAATGTAAATGTTTTTTTGAAGGGTTTCATGAGCAACAATTCAGTGTATTTTGTCATAACAATAAATTACTTTTGTTACATTCAAGGTAATTCTGGTAATTATTCCCTCACATTTTTTTTCTTGGAATGTGGTTTTAAAAGAAAGTTCATAGACTTGAACAGAACTGTAATTCAAAAGATGTTTTGTAAAGACAATATATGTTTACTGGAATTTCAGTTCAGTATTGTGAGCATCCAGGACTGTAGCTGCTCAATTGCAGTGTGGTGTTTCATTCTGATGAATGGCAAAAGTAATGCTTACATAATATGACTATAATCTACCACAGTGTAAATGTTTCCTTGGTTTCTAAACTTCGGGGTTAAAGAGCACTTGTTAAGGAAATAAGTAACTGATGGTGAAAGATCAGAAACATTTTTAGAAAATTCCATTTTACCAATTGTTTTTATCAATTATTAAAGCGTACTGGAACACTTACTAATGTTTGCAATGTGAACATCTACATTCTCCAATCATGCTATGTAAAATGACAGCAGCTACAAATGTATTGCTTATATTCTGCCATAGATTACCAGTCTGTGAGGGTGTGGTGCACATAAAAACTGAACTCTTGGTATCATTTTGATTGTTCTCTGAGTGTGTTCTCTGACGATGAAGGTCCTGCTCGTGTTGGGTCTCAGTACACTGTTCATTTTGCTTGTTCATGGACAAAGTACACCTAACCGTAAGTATTTGTTATTGGTGATGACTTATTTGAAAATCTATAAATACAGGAACTGTAATCAGCTGGATTAACAATCAAAACCGGTGTAACACTCAACACTGGAAGCTTCGATGAATTAATAATTGGTAATTAATCAATTTAATGTGCCTAATGTCTCTAAAGCTTTTAAAATAAAAGCTTTGTTAAAATGAGTTTCTGAACAGAATTTTGAATTTGTATTCAAATTAATATCTGGACTGAGGACAGCATTTTCTCTGTGGTTTTGTTTGCATTAAATTGATGAAGGCTAGTAATTTTATATTTCATTTATATTCATTTCATTTTATATTTTAATTTGTATAATGAAGTATTAATAACTGACATGCTGTAATGACTTCAGCACTTGAGCCATGTGCTGATGTGGAAGACTTCACTCAATGTAAGGTCAATGAGTTGAATTGCGATAAAAACAGCAAATGTTTCTGTAAGGACCAGAAACCTTATTGTAGGTAAGGATCTCATCAACTTTGTTTATATACACAGTATATACAGTTCTCTTGTCATTCCATTTTACACGTTCGCTAATTTTTTTCCTTTCTCCACTGGTAGATGCAATAATTATTTCAATGAATGGTTCATTGGTGAGAAGTGTAATCAGAAATGGACTACTACCACTTTTGGTCTGGTCGCATCACTACCTGGACTGGCCTTAGCCGTTTTAGTGGGAGTTACTGTCTTCTTTGTTAGCAAACGGTTGACAGGCAAAAAAAACAAGTAAGTGTAGGGGACAGGAGAGAGATCGGGGGTCACTATGACTTCATTTTATCAAATCAAAATCATTATGATTTGAGATTTCTTTGGGAATTTAAACATCTGTATGCTTTCGGTTATAGTACTTAAATGTGCTGTATACATGAAACGGCAGAGCAGTGTGCAAGTCCAGTGTAATAATAAAGCTTAGTGTGCTGTTTTATTGACCCATGACTGACTCTAATGTGAGTTGTGTTGATTATGTTAAAGGAAAGGAACGTCAAATCCAGCCTTTAACCAAGAACCAGAGGATGACATGTTTAAGAACATGGTTTTTGCCTCCGACTTGAAGGTGAGAACATGAAAAGTGTGTTTCACATACCACACTGAAGAATGACTACTTACTCTATAAGACCTCTGTGATTAGCCATTTTGGAAGTTAATATTCCCCTTATACGTCACACAAAGGTGAATGATCATACATTTCCACCTTGAAGGCAGTTTATCACGGTAAAAGCAATGTGAAATAGACAGTGAGGAATATTATGCATCCATAGCACCAAATAATGACAAGAAATGCACACCCCTCCAATGATAGGAACAACCAAGGTCCCCACCAGAAAACATGCAACCACCCAGCGCCATGCCAAGCCGCGACTACGGGTGAGGCCATATTCAGTGAGCTTTTATTGTACATACTGAACACTAGTCATCTCTTTTAACGGGGTTCTGTTTTCATCTGTCATGGTCACACGTTAAAGCACCAGGATCCCTCTTCAAAACAGGCCTTTCAATCAGTCTTACAGGCATGTAGTTCCTCTACTCAATCAATTAACTGTTTTTCTCTGTAGTTAATCCATGAGCTGAATTGACTGAATTAATTGGCAGACATTCATGACATCACTAGATACTTGTGGTACAGTGTTGCCAAAAGGTAACTATTTAAAAACAATGTGTTAAAAACAATGTGTACTTTTTTCAGTCAACAAAGAGGCGTCCACCCAGCCCAAGACATGCCATCAATGGGGGGACCCCCACAATCTAACAGGCACGTGCTCTTATATAGTCCAATTGTACAACTCCAAATTAAGGCTTCTTAGTACAGTAGTAGAGTATATATAGTCTTTTGAGTATGTGAGGGAAATTTAGTCCACCTTTATTCCACCTGTGAATTAGTGACACAGTACACAGTGAGGTGAAGCACACACTAACCCAGAACAGTTACTCAAAGTAATCTGAGAACCCACCCCCTATGTGCAGCTATGGCTCAAGGATGGGTCCAGCGCCAAGTAACCCATATGCAAAGTCGTCTCCAGGGAGACCATTCTTTGAGGGCCAAAGTCCTCCTCAAGGCTACAACCCGGACTACGGCTACAGAGCCACACAACCCCCTGTGAACGGCATGGTGAGTTTTTTCAGGAGAGCCAAATAATAACATTTCAGTATACCAGTCTTCTGGTCTTCAAAGCACTGCAAATATGTTTAGTTTCAGTAGGCAAGGGCAAAAAAGAATGCTGTCTAAACTGCCAAGGCAATTAACTTGTTTAAAAATGTATTTGTTCAGACATACGAAAAGTTTATACAAGGAGGACATAAATTTATTTTTCTTTAATCACATCCATTTAAATATAGAGTATTGGATACATGGGATTGTTATTAAAACCTTCTAGAACAAGTTAATAATATGCATTACCTTGGTCTTGACAGCACAATGAAATCCACAGCAATTTTACCAATTAACTAAATGGTCTGATTCAAAAACAACCGGTGGAATCTAAGTACACGCTGTGTTTAATCATGACTGGTCTTTTGGTGTTTGTGTTTTTGTTTGACATGTTTACATCTCAGAGGGTGATGGCAGCTGACTTCCCTCAGTCATCCTTGCCACATCCACCATTTCCCCGACCAGACTACAACGCTCCCCAGAGATCCATGATGAGCGGGAGGTATTAAGGACTTGCAGTAGACGTAAGATGACACGTGGGAGCAAGAGTGTATGTGGGAGGAATTCTTTTTACTATTTAAAACATATGTTAAGGCCAACAATTTGAGTTGTATACAGTGATTGCAACTGTATATTCTGTGAAGAGGGTGTTAAGAGAAATACCTTTCCCTGCGTTGAACATGGATCATCATTTTTGACATTGTTATATCTTCCCTGCTACTTATGACTATATGTTATTGATCTATGAACAAATTCATAACCATTGTGTTCTATTCATGTGGTCTTGGGCAAAGCAAAGACCAGAAAAAAAAATATGACGCTTTAATTTCATGGGGTGACAGAAACGTCACTGAATATGGCACAACACACAATCCCAGCAACAAGCAGATTCAAGGAAACATGAATCACATCAGGGCATCTGCCAGCAATAATCACCCAAGCTACAGTATAAAACTCAAACTCCAGGAATCCTTGTCAAATAAAAACAAAACATACTGTTTGAGCCTCAATGCATTCAATAAATTCACACAGACTGTTGCATCATTGATTTTTTTTTTTTCTTATTACAATACATGGTTGTAGGTCACCGCCAGGATACTTCAGGATATTGAACATTAATTTGTCCACAAATATGGGCCGACTGCATGGCCTAAGTACATTGAAAACCTACTATGCACGGCATAACCAAACCCACTTCACCCTTCTTTGTATTTCTACCAAACCCCAAATGTAAGAAAGGCTCAAGGATTGAGGATGCACACAGAGGAAAGGGAGTTTCATCCATCACCACAAAACACACCTGTTACCCAGTGTGCCTCCCCCAAGCATTCAAACACTGCTTGCTTCTGTACCCTACACTAAACACTAAAACCCAAAAACTACCTCAAAAGGTCAATCCAGGGGACGACTACTAAAACAGTAAGATGGAAGAGCCAAACACAAACAAAACTAGAACAGAAAACGCAATGACAAAATGGCTAATAAGTCAGTAAACATTCAAGAGCTTTTGAGCAGTCATCTGAAATGGATTAAATACTTGTTGTGGAGGATAAAAATCCCCAATGACTATCCCCAACTATGGATTGGCATATTTTTCCAACTGAGCCTAACCAAGAAGGCTTGGTGTAGGATTGCTTTCGTAACATGCACCCCTGGTTCACACAAGAAGGTGGCCAGACATGCAGTTCCCCTTCAAAACGCCAGTCTTAAGGAACTGAACGCCAAGTGGCAGGAGATCACAGCGTGTCTGACACATACACACTGTCTTCCCAGGTTGTCCATTTTTATTTTTGAAAAAAAAAAACCAAACAAATCAGACACAGAAAAAAGATTTTTGTGTGCGGTTGGCATGGTGCCATGTGTGTGGGGGCACGTGGGCATGACTGGCAGTGTTAGTGTGGACCATGTGAAGTGCTTGCTTGGGGAGCCCGGTCAGCCCATGTTCTGACGATTTCCGTAGCCTCGTCGATGCGTGTCCTTCCAGTTGTCCCAGTCCCTTGCTTTCTGCAGCGCCTCCTCATCATCATTCTCCTCCTTCTTCTCCTTCTCTTCTTTCTCTCGCTCTTCAGCATCAAAGTCGGCTGGTGAAGAAGGCACAATGGAAAATTGGCAAGCAGTTTTTACATTCATTCATTTCACAACAATGTCTATATCTAAGTGACTTGCATTACAAGCAAACCATACATCATGTATGGGTTCCAACCATTTTCACTGGTGATATTTGAAGGACACTTACAAGGGATATTTCAGGACACTTACAAGGAGCACTGTGGCACGTTTCAACCTACATCTGGGCTTTGTGTACTTTCTTTCAGTACAAAAATGAGCTTTTATTTTGATGTATAGCTCGCTATATTTTATGTATGTATTTAAGTCCTTACACTACAAGGAGTTAGACAAGTTAGAGAACTGAACTATACAGCAGAAATCTATACAGCAAAGTATCATCAGTGCATTAGTGCAATAACCTGATGAACCTACATAGAGTTACATATGACACAATCAATTTATGACTTTTCCATGAGCATGGGAAGAAATTATGTTTAATCATACAAAGCCTGTTTCAAGCAGTGCCCAGTGCTTACCGGAACTGCTGGGGCCATGTGGGATGCCCTGGTCAGGCAGGCAACCCTGCCTTCTGTGTTGCTCGTACCAGTCATCAACCGTCATGGTCGCCAGGCTGGGGTAACCAGCCCCAAACACCCTAGGAACATTTCACGTTTGCATTAACTTCATGTACTTCCTTTATAGCTTACTATTTCATGACAGCTTCTGTTTATATGTTTAAAGACCTGATGATATATTTACACAAGGAAATTGCCGCAGCATAAAATATAGAGGGAGGTAAGTAATGTTAAGAAGTTTGTCGAGTGGTACGCACACAGCACTGGTGGGCCAATAGAGAGTAGTCACAAGAGACAAGTTTAAGATGTCAGACGGAAAACAACTGTACATATGTAACGTCTACTATAAATGCATTGTGTAGTGTTGAAGTTCAATAATGGTTTTGGTTCACAGATTCAACTTTGTGAAGATCAACATGATTCAACATTCACAACACAAACACTATAGTGAAAAGACATAGTACAAAGTGAGACACTAGGGGGCATGAGTACCACATGTAATTTGCAATCGTACTTTGCCTGTACAGCATCTTTTGTGAGGATGAATGGCTTCATGGGAGGCCTTCTGGGCTGAGATGGCTGTGCTGAGCTCTAAAAATGAGTCAGACAACAAACTGTAATCACTGAGTCACATGTTATATGTACTGTTTTGCTGGTTAGTATAACATGTACACATGTAGGCACACCTGCTTGAGAACGTCCATCCTCTTGAGAATCTCCATTTCTTGATCAATACTCTCAATTTCCTCAAGGGAGACAGCAATCCACTTACGGATACTGAGGATGTAGAAATCCCGCACAACCTCATCATCTGCCTGTCCACTCTCCACTGCAGCTTTGATCTCTGACAGTTTGGCCTCTGTGTCTTTCTTCTGTTTATACCTGGACATGGAGAAAATTTTGTAACAGCTTAAGGGTTTGTGGGCTGCTTTAATGCATACAACAATACCAAGTTCAAGTCCTAGAGGTCAACCGGTTTTGCACCAAAGCCTTAGACAGACATGGAAAAACATAAGACAAAGAGACAAAAGACAACAAGAGATTGCATATGACCGCATGAGCAACTGTCACCACCTGGCAGTTCTCAACAGACAAGATAAGTATGGCATTTTCACACCACTGTGTAAGTATGCTCTATGCAATGCATAATGTTTATGTGAAGGAAATAACACTATTTTTATATAACAGTGCTGCTGTACAAAACACAAACATACATGTCAGACAGGCAAAACAAACCTTTCAATTTTTGCCTGTCTTTGTGTAGCCATGGTGATGAGGTCTGCTTGTTGGAGAGGACGTGGAGGCCGATTTAAATCCTCTTCAGATGTGTCATCTGAGGTCTCCTTGGATTTAGGCAGCTCAAACTTGCTGACGTTGTAGTCCTTGCATCGCTTCAAAAAATCCAGAAAATATACACGGGCCATTTGAACTTGCTCCAAACGCTTGGACAGATTCACTTGTTTCATGGTCAAAGCGCCAAGTAGGGCAGGAAGCAACAGATACTTCAAGTCTGTGGTGGCAATCTCCTCCAATTCTTCATTTCGACTGAAAGGTAAAAATGGGGTTTGTTAAATTAAATTTCGAATGATTTATTGTTTGGCTTGTCTACTTCAAAGACCTAGAGACAAATAACAAAGTGACGGGCACGTTGCCTTACAATATGTTGGTCTAAAGAGCGTTAACTAAGCTCGGTAACCACTCATTCCATTGGAAGCACTTCAACAAATGATGAATTACGTTATTTGCGTTACCACCGAGCAGCTGACAATTATTGATTGATTTCTGATTGCAGCTATGTTCACTTGTTAGCCACAGAGCTAAAGTTAGCTTCCCCAAAATTGAGGTAATATCAATTCCTTGAGCTCTAAAGTCAGAGTATTTTAGTACAAGAAATACACATCTAGTGTTACTGTGTCAGCAGCACAGTGGATCGATAATAGTTATTCAAACATGAAACGTGACAATAAATTCAAGAGCAAACATCACCTTTAGCTAGATGGTGTTAGCTGTCTTGGCAAGCTCACCTGAATAAATCGAGCTGGGCGACCATCCGGGTTGCCTCTTCCAGTTGAATAATTCCACGCTTTACTTTCACTTGAATTGGATTGGATCCCGTAGGCTCGTTTGTAGTATCAACTTCTTCATATAATTTCCATCCACGATCTAATAAATCGGGGAGGTTGGGAGCCTCTGACTCTGAGTTTTGCGTGTGGTTGACATCTTCGGCTGACGCCATTTTCTCGAAAGTGAAAAACAACGAATACGCATAAACTTCGGCTTCCGTAGTTTCCAGTATCAACAATTTACAAGACATCCTACAATAGGTGTCAGTGTTGCACAACTAGCTTGGTCTCTTCAAAAATCAAAAAGATGTTTGTAAAAAGTAATTTTCCTAACCCAGTCCAGTAATAAGCACTAGTCAGCAAAAATAACCACTTACATATAACTAATGTAACATGTAACTAACTTACATAATTAGCCGTCCGGGATGCAGGGGGTACGTGGCGATTAAAAGTTTGGGAACCACTGACATAGTCAATCAGTCAGAGATCCTTATCTTCTTTCTACCGTTATTTGACATCCAGCAGAATACTGATTGCAAAGCATCATAGCATGTGATATCTTTTATTTTATGTGTAAATTACAGACACTGCAGAGTACTTTTAAAAAGATGTCGGAAGGATCGTGCCAATAAGCCTGTGAGTGTGTGTATGTGTGTCCGCAAACAAGACAGCCCCCCCGCCCAAACAAACAAAACAAACAAAAAACATGAAACAATTATATTAACCACATTAATATAATTATATGTATTAAGCATAAATACAGTAGCCTTGGCCTAGCCTAAAGTTTATTGCAAAACATCACAAACCTATTTTAGCACACACATGCATAAATTAACCTTAAAATGAACCAAAAAGCACATAAACTATATATCATGACATTCACATTTAATTGTGAGATGGGTCCGTCTTCAGCTTAGGGCCTCAGGCAATCGCCTTCTTTGCCTCTCTTAGGCCTGGTGTGTGCGTATGTTGGTTGTAAAATGGTTCATTTCTTTTCATATTTGTAAAGTAAACAAACAGTGTGGCTTTTTCAGCCACACACGACTAAAAGTGAACACTCAATCACACAGACAACATTGTCAGATTTTTAAGATGCTTAAGAAGAACATCACAACCCTTGTCAGGTCTAAGACAAATGACTGGGATTGAATGACCTTGGGAGAAATCCATTGTTGGGCTCTGCTTTCAAAGGTAATCTCAAGTGTCTTGTCACTGTTTAGGTAGCCTACTTGTGCTTGAATTACCATAATCTTTTTGATAACACCCAGTTTGGCATTCTTCTCTTCTTTAATACCTACAGCAGAGCTTGCTCTGTTTTACAGTTGCCTTCTACATTACCTTGAATGTTTCGGAAAAAAAAAACTGAGGAATGAGGAATTTGGAAACTGTATCTCTGTATTTCTCCACCTGTCCCTTGTTGTTTACCCCCCAGGTTGGGATGACCCTAGGAATGTGAGGGGGAGATTAGTCCTTGCTCTAAATGTCTATCTATGCATCTGAATGTAAGTGCCACACAGCACTGGCCTCCCATCAATCATTACACCACACACACACACACACACACACCACGCCTGGTATATCCCCAGTGTCCTGTAACTATGTACATGTTGAACTTATTACCTCTGCCAAGGAGGTTATGTTTTCACCAGTGTTTGTTTGTTTTTTATCTGTCTGTTTATCTGTGTGTTTGTATACAAAATAATTTGCAAAGTACTCTTTACATTTTTGGACAGATATTAGGACAAGGAACAGAAATTTTGGTGATCTGGAACACTGTCTGAAATTTGTATTGCGTCTGTGACCCCATATTGCCTTGGTCTGGAGGACTGCACTCTCTAGTTTTGTACATAGTTTACTTCCTGAGTACCTCTCCACTCTTCATAAAACTACTGCTAACATTTTATCAGGTCCAGCCCTGCTAGCTCATTTAATGGATGGGAGTATAGAATACAGGTTCATTTTGTTTGTTTAAAAACAGAGGCCCTGTAAACACAAGCCTGGCCTGGGATGAAGAGGACCCGGCATTCCTGACATATTCGAGTCAGCTGCAGAGTCAACAGCACAGCTCTTTGCAGTGTGGTGGCACCCATTCACCAGTCTCTGGGCTCAAGCACAGAGAGCCACAGGACCAGGCTGCCCGCTTATCATAGTGATCTGGGGGTTTTCCAAGTAGGTGGTAAAGTAATAAACCTGGGTAAGTTAAACTAGGGGAAGTGTCAAACCTAGTAGCGTAGCCTGCTGGCTTTGTCTAGTTAAGAGAATGACTCATTTAACAGTTAACATGTTTGCCACTACCTCTGGATTAACTGACCCAGGTTTACCCCTTAACCACCTTCTATTCAGTTCATAAGGGACTACAACCACTTGTAGCTCTCAGCTGTACACCTTGAACAATGAACTATTTCTTGGTCTACTTAATGCAGTGGGAGCAGCCAGTGTTATAAGTATTATTGAAGTACTTTTTATATTCTACTTATGCAGACTCAGAGTGAGTTAAAATCAGTTTTGAACACAATACAGGTCATTTTCAAAACAGTAATGGCCTAGTTGTTTTATCATAGTTGTCCTGTAACATACCAAGAAGGTTACAGGGAACACATTAAGTCTAAGTATTAATTACTAGGCACAATTTATTCTTTTACTTATGCAAGATGTTTCCAATCTTACCCAAAGTCGATTTATGTAAATAAGTAGGAGTGTTTTAAGGCTTTTAGTCTTCACTCATTGTGATAAAGCACTCCCTGCAAATTATCTTCAGAAAATGAAATGTTTACAATATTTAAAAGTAATTCACTTCTAACACATTATTTAAAAATTTGGAGAGTGTATTTATTTTTTTGTACATTTCTCTTCTTTCAATCCAACAACAAAACGTATAATTCAGACTGAATGTTTTTTGCATGCAGTCTGCGGATCTTTGCAGTTTCATAATTCCAATTTCATAATTTTCACCTAACAGGACCTCTGTGTTTGTAAGTGCATTTAGGTTTCATAGTGTAGCAAACACTGTACTGATGAAGAAACACAGTCAAACATCAACGTTAGTGTCCTTGTTTTTTTCTGACTGTCTGGATATGTTCACCTATTATTATTCATAATGATAAATAGTTGCTGTTAAATTATTGCAATGATGTAGTCCTTTACAAAAGGCAATAAATACAAGCATTGACATAAAAAATTTGACAGTCAAAAGAAACTTTGATTTGGGTTGTACAGTAAGCAAGTCAACTATGAATCATTTGCTCTCCTTTCACAGCCTCCACAAATGCCCCCTCTTGCCACAAGTCCTTCAGCATCTCTTTGCTCAGCAAAGGGGTTAATGAGTAAGGATCAGCCTGTTCAGAGTTGTCACTCAAGGCACATCAATCTGTGCCATTTCTGAAAAGTCTTTTCTTTGGTATCCATCCCAATTGTCTTTTTTCCTCCTTCTCCAAACAGCGTTGGCCATTCAGAGGGAACCTCTGGGACCTCTGACTGTCATCCACATGTAAACAGAACCTGGGTCATCGCAGAGCTCCGCTGTTGTTCTGTAAAACCATCACTATGGTTTCTGCCAGGTGTTGCCATGGTCACACACACACAGAGCCACAAAAGGCATGCCTTTTGCCTTGATGAAAAGAGCCTGACGCTGGGTGGATCTGATGCTTTGTGCTCTGGGTCCAGTTTGTAACCCTTTCTTTGTGCAGCTGTTGTGCCTCATTTTGTTTCTTTGCTTCCCCCGCCCCCTTCTTCTGACTCAAGAACTCACTTGCAGACATACCTTTCCACTGTTCGCTCACAGTGTTTGCAGGTGACGTAGCAGCACCAGTGATACTTGCAGTGGCAACGCTCCACCACTCGCTCAGTGTATGCATTGTAGCCTCTGCCGCAGCACATCAGACCACAGCTGTCACTGCCAGTCGATGTCTTGTTACAATCCCTGAAGAGAAGAGTAAACAGTGTATTAGTCAGTGGGGCTGTGAGATGGGGAATGACTAAGCGTATTGATTGCCTAGTCATTCCCACTAGGTGATTTAGTGGACGGTTTAGCCAATTTTGCAAGGTGAAAAGTTCAGCTTTCACATTAAGATACTGGAGGTTTTCATTACCTATCTTGTGTGCCGAAGGACCCGTGTTTTGCATCATTCTTACAGTAGTCAGGTGAGCTGACAAGGTAGACAAGTTCACCCTCTCGGATGGGGCGAACATCCAGCTCTTTGGGAACAAGTTGCCTGCGTGTGCCAACAAGGCGATGAATCACTTTTGTAGCGGAGAGGTACTTGGTCTTTAGTTCTTCTGCAATGTGACCAATATCATGCAACCCCTTCCAACAGGTTTTCACAGAGCATGACCCTGAGACACCATGACACTTGCACTTTGTCTCCACAGCATCTACCAAGACCTGTGAACATGCAAGATGATCTTTATACCCAGCATATGTACTTAGATCAGTTACAAAATTATACATCAATACAAAAATCTTGCCTTGTAATAAAACTGGTAAAGTGATGTGTAGGCCTACCTGTCTGCCCACCGCATTGTTGTGAAGATGCATCAGTCTAAACGCTTGTGGGCCAGACCTACGGTTTTTCATTGGCGCGTCAGAGAACGCGGAGCCCATCTGTAGTCCGTAGCGAATGTTGTCTCCGCAGCCTCCCCATCGGAAGTCGGGAGCGGCTTGCTCTGCTGGGGCAGGGCCGCATGTGCAACTCGGCAACTCTCCGGATGCGCAAGCCTTTGCAATGGAGTGACTCACAACAGCGGCGGCGAGAGCAAACACAAACGCCGACTCTCTGGTACCTGTAAAACACATTCCAACAGTAAGTGCACATAGGCTTAATTCTGGAGAATGTCTATTCTGTCATGGATGAAAATACTCGGACTAAATAAACCAACAGGTGTTTTTTTCCACATGTGTTAAGAGTACTACCTTTTGCCAAGTCTGGTGTGAAATGAGGTGCACTCTCAACTGACGAGCAGTTCCACCGCATGTCTTTTAAGGTGTTCTGGCAGGCGCTCTTCGTCAGTTTGGCTGCGTGCACGATGCTGCGCATGAGCTCCAGGTTGCGTCGACAGAGCTGGAGCTGGTCTGGGGCTAACCCATCAAGGAGTTTGCAGTGATGCGTCTGATTCCAACCCACTGAACTGCCATTTACCGTGAGACCTCTGAAAATAACATGTGCAAAAAACGCAAACATGGTTCATTGACATTGTTTTTTTACATGTATTTCAATGATTAATGGTAGGGTGCTACACTGATAGATCGACAGAAACCAATAACGGCACTGATTAAGCAAATGCAGTTTATCAAAACGTGACACTTACAGCCAATAGATACCAGCGCTACAGTGAACTTCCAGAGCGACCATCAGCATGAGTAGAGAGAAGTTCCTGGGCATATTGTCCACCAATCGATTGTTGTTCTCAAATGTCCTTTTCTCCAACAGCTTTAGCAGTGACCAAACTAGGCCTACTGGAGAAAAAGTGTTGTCCTAGACACAAGCGAGAGTTTCGCAAAGACTGTCTTTTAATGGGTGTTAGTGTGAAAAATAGGAGCTACTAATGTAGACAACCGTGCTTTGTTTAAACAGCATGTCCTTTTATTTGTCCGCCCTGCGTAAAACCACGCCCAACAAATTCGGCGAATAAACTTCAGGTAGGTTCATTCTGACCCGTGTGGTGTGGACTGGCTACAGTATAGTAGCAAAATGTATAGCTATATGTACAGCTATGCTAGATACGTAGACCATAGACCAACACATTACAATGAGTTTAAGCTTTTTATTTTTACATTCTTCTCTAAATAGGTTATAAAGTAGGCATTTGTTTGGCGCTATGTTTAGGCTCCCCACCAAGGAGGCCAATATATGTACCCTTACCATGTTTTAGGTAAATGATTTCACATGGGTGATCAATCACTTTGAACTAAAATAAGACTGTAGTCAGTTGTGGGGCTTTGTCCACAGATCGATACGTGGGCTCTTTTTGCAAAGAGAGAGGTCTGGTCGAAGCTGTTTTTCAGACTAGGCAACGATTTAACCTTAGGGCATGGCCTAAGCATAGGTCTACTATGTTCATGTAAGTCATAAGTAAGTCATGTAAAATATGCAATGGTTACATTTATTTACTTGTTCCGCAATTCGGCCTGATTAGTTTTCAACATTTCTTGTGGGCTAATCACTTCAGACATTGAGCCATTCAATGTTCAGACGGGGTGGTCGGTAGGTTGCCCTCAGTGTGAAGTAATTAGCAGGCCTTAGGCCTAAATCTTTTGAAGATTTATTTTGAGACGGATCTACAACATGGGGCATTTGCATCACAACTGATTTAGTTAGTTCTCTATTTATAGCCTAATCCTGGCATCGTCATTCTTTTCATAAGAACACAAAGTATCCCCAAGTGACGCATCTTCACAGGCACAAGCGGGCCACCCCACTAGTCCACATTCCATAGGCTACATTGCAACTTTGGCCACGATAAGGTCGCAGCCTGGGCGTTTCTGATTGAACAAATTGATACAAAGTGTCCGTCATTGATACAATAAATTGATACAGAAACGCAGCACATGGACTGTTATACAACCCAGATTACGGCCATATTCTGGTCATGTGCGAGAAAACTGATGTCTACATAATTTAATAGTCATAACAGACCTCTTGATCCTTAACGATTTATAAGTCCATGCGAAATGTCAGCACCGCTTTTGTGGTAGCCTAGTCTTGTTATCTAGGCTAAGCATATTTTCAGGAAAAAAACGATACCGTGAACTAAGTGTAGCATATAGTTTGCCATCAAATAAAAATCACTTTACGTTGTCGATGCGAGCGAATTGGAGTCTGTAGGCTAGTTTGACACAATATTTGATTGCCCGCTCAACTGGAAAAACGTCGAGTATTTAGCTTAGCTACACGTGTGTGACACAGGCTTTCGCCGCCATGTGAAGAAGTAGCTTTTACTTTTATTTTATATTAACGGCTATGGAAATCGCGGCACAATACGGGACTGATGAAAATGACTAGACTGATGAATTGTCGCAAGTTGCACGCGGCTCGTTGGTCTAGGGGTATGATTCTCGCTTAGGGTGCGAGAGGTCCCGGGTTCAAATCCCGGACGAGCCCTGCTTTTGGTGTTGATTTAAAATTACCGCATAAGTTGACAGTAGCAAGGATTAAAATGTTGTGTTGAAGCATATTCGGTGAAAGAGTTTAGGCCTATATTCTACGTGTGCATTGGCACTCATGTTGGGAAGTAGCCTGATCAAAAAGCTACAGTAGCCAATAACCTCGCAGCAGGAGGTATGGCCACTAGAGAGGAATTTAGATAGCGTTGTAAGTTCTCTAGCTGGCTGCCTTGAGTATCCAGTCTGTTGAATATCACAGCGTCTAAAAACCCAAAGCAAAACAATTAGGATGAGCTAGGGCTGATGATTGATGTGCAGAGTTTTGGTGCCCATGGCCACAAAACAAACCTTTTAACAGTTTGTTTTACAGATACAAATTAATTTACCATCTTAATCCTTTCATACCCGTCTCTAAATTCTACACAAGTATAAATCTGGGTATTCATCATTCATCATTCCTCATCCAGGTAGACTGCCAGTGAGCCTTGAAAGTTATCACAGTTAAACTAGAGACCAGTGATCAAATATGGGATCTTATGATTGAGTAAAAGACGAAGGGGGAGGGCAAGCGGGATAGTTAGAGGATCTTAAATTCATTATCTGTATGTGGTCTGAGAGCAGGATTAGCTGTTGAAAGGTTTCCAGGGGATATATCATAGAGAGAGGATTACTACACTTAATCACACTCATTCACACTTATAGGAGATAGAAAGAATGCATGTTTACTTAACTTCTGCTGCATGCCTTTTAAGTTCACAGTGAATACTCTGCTCAAGAAGAGTGGGGTTATCTCCAGAGATTCCTTTTTTACTCTCAATAGCAGCTGTCCAGGAGGTGTAGAAACATGTGAACAGTCCTTTGAGATGGCCTTTGTGATCTGTTCATTCTGGTTTATTCTGGTAATTCAAAACACAACACAATGAAGAGGACAATAGTTCTCAGTGTAATTAGAAATTAGTTGACATGACTTTCCCCTTACAGGTTTTCATTATGACCATACAGTTAATTTTCCATATGCACTTAGGCAAGGAAAGAGTTGCTTAATATACCAGTACTTGGTTTCACAAATTTAAGATGTGCATTTAAGTGTTTAGGCCAATGACAGTTTCAAAACCAGCTGTATTGTCATTGGAGTAAATATTCACTGATGAACAGCCTCACAAACAGGCAAGCATCAGTTTGAACTAATATGCTGTAGTTTTCTGAAACTTCTAATGAATTGTGAATTGGATATGTCTGCAAGACTGAACTGCTTTGCATTGCACTAAACAGTTTACATTCAACAGAAACTATTCTGAAAGGAAGTGAATTCTACCCCCTCCTATTGCTCCAGCATTCAACTTTTTTTTGGCCTATTCCCTTCTTATTGCGAAATGCTAGAGTCCCGAGGAAACTCCAGGGCTTGGTTATTGTGTTTGGGAAGTGTGTGAGAGAGTTAAGGTGAGATGAGATTCATGTATATGAAAGACCGGTAGTTGAGGAATGAGGGGATGCAAAGGCCAGTTCTTCCTGTAGAACCTAGTCTCAACAACCCCCCTTCCCTCAAGTTCACACTTACTCAGGCAAACACACATACAACACACAAAAACTTCAGGAAATTCTCCTGTGTTAAGATGCAAAAAGTGAAACAGGCGGCATAGCGTTCAAAGACCGATCAATTTCAGGTGATTCCCATTTTGTTAGGTACAACAGCCACCCACCAACAGCTCAATATACATACAGACCACTGTGTATTGGATGTTTAGAGGCCAGACATCCGAATACGGTCATCAAAGCTCCTAGCTTTGAGATGCATAAGACTTGAACTGGCAGAGGTGATACTGCAGTCAATGGCTTTTGCCACCGATCCCCCATTATCAAACAGGTTATACTGCTAATCGTGTGCCTTTTAAAGTTTTACATGTCTAAGCAATGCAGGGGACTACCTATTCACTATCAGTAAGCACATAATGCTTTTTCTCCCACCAATTCAAAAAAAGCAAGTGAAAAAAATAAAATATTTTCCACCTGAGGCTAAGGTGCCCTTTACAAAGTTTACATGTTTCAGTGTCATCACTGTCTTTGTTGAGAAATTTTATTAAGACTTCAGGGAAAGAGGGTATGCAATTAGTTTTTTGTATTTATGTTAAACACTAATTTCAAAAGTTAAACTGTTACCCTACCTGTTCCTACACGGTTACCCTTAAAAGTCTTTTCCCATAAAATCTAGAATTGTGACCTTGTGCCAGTTCTGCTGTATGATCACTATAGAATTGATATGTAGTGACAATGATGTATTGTTATTCACTGTTGGACTGACAGGTAGATGAATGCTGAGTACCAAGTTCAGAAATTCTGAACAGTGAAAAAACTCTCAAGACATAGCTGCAGCTGTCCACCTAGAGGCGCTGTTGCTGTTCACTGAAGATGCACTACCTGAAACTGCAAAGTAGCCCCACTTCATTCAGAAACACTAACAAATGCAAATGTTGTCATTGACTGCATCTCAGACTGCTTGGTGTTCTAACCATTGAGACACAAAGACAGTTGTATCCCACAACACTCTTCAAGTACAAAGATAAATCAACACATAAACAACCAAAATTACGGAAAGTTTAAAAGTGAGGAAGAAACAATTTAATATTATAAAAAAGCAGATCCATTTACAAAACCAATCAAACAGAATTCTATTTATGTACATATTTACACCCACAATACAGTATACAAATGTACATTATTTTCAGCACAACAGGAAAACAAATATACCATTTTACCTACAATATCATTCAAACACATTAAAATATTACTATGCAAGAAGGTTCAATGGAGAAACAGGAGAGATTAAGAAGCCTACAGGGAAGTAGGCCTTTAGACTGATGGCATATTGAAACAATGTTCATCATGTTCACATTCAAAGCTCCAATATAATGCTTTCAATGAAATGTCCTGACCTTCCCTTGATTGAGGCAAAGGTTAATACAGCTTCAGGCAAATATACTTCTTAAAACGACTCCTGATTGATTCTTCTTTCACCAGAATCACCTAGAGGGCATCCAGATTTGATACCAGCTTCTCACAAAAGAAATGGAAGAGAAAAAAATGTCCACAATGAAATCCTGCATAGGGAAAAAGGCCAAAGAGACAGTATGTTCTCCTGTGTGTCTTCTCCAAACAGAGAACACATCTCTTTAATCAAATATACTGTATCTAAAATCATTCTGTTTCCCAGCCAGATGCTGACTGGAACAATCAGTATACAACTGGAACCTGTGTGGTGAAAATAATATGGACGTAAGTATGGATGGATGCTTACTGGTAGTTCATCTGATTGAGTGGGACTTCATTATGCATCATTCAAGAGTAGTTAGACTATTGAGTTACAAGACTGTTGACTTATAGGACCATTTGACTGTGATTTATACAGCATTGTCTTCAGGTACATGGCTTAGTGGTCAGATATATGGCAGAGTATGTGGTTATATGGTTGCATTTTGAGCTAAATGTCATAATATGGTCTACATGGCCATGGGCATGATAGCATGCCAACTTCTCTGGGGCTTCATCAGTTCTTGTTGACCCGGATTCTTGTTTATGGGTGTCCATGGTCCATGGGGTGAGATAGTGTTTTAGTCTACATGAGGTGACTAAGTAGACTATTTGTAGACGTACAGTCTCATATAGGTGATGGTATCTTAATTTATACCATCTGCATTTTTTTATGCCTTCTGTTTTCTTCTATGCAACTGTGTCACATGACATGCTTCTTCCTAGCTGGCGAGCTACAGCATGCAGGCATCTCGGTAACGTCAGTTGGCACCAGCGCTTTATGATTACGGTCAAGGATTCCCAAACAGTGTGTCATGGCGCCCCAGGAGCATGGAATCCCTCCACGCTTCCAGGGCGTGGGTGAATCTGGGTGATTTGCAGATGGGGAAAGAGGAAAGGAGGCACTGGCCCATAGCCTAAGGGTGGAGCTGAAAGAGGTCAAATAGCAAACAGAGGTGGATGGCAGGGTGGGGGATGGAAGGTTCCTTTGCCTTTCCTTTATACTGAGTAGGGTGTTTTTTTTTTCAGTTTCCTAGATTCATCCCCTACAGGCGGTGGTGAAGGTCTGGGAGTCTGGGAAAGAGGTGTGGTTTGCGGTCGGAAAAGGGGTGTATGTGTGTGTGGGTGGAAGGGGGTGGGTGCACCTGCCCCTGTAAAAAGTTAAGCGTGTCCGCCAGATGGCGCCTCCCCTAGGCGGATGCTGCCCAGGAAGGTAGTGTGGTTGGTCATGCTGATGGAGGTGTCCTCGTAAACCATGCGGATGGAGATCTTCTGGCGGGCACGCAGCAGACACACCCCGGCCGTGTAGCACGTGTTGAACTTGCGCTGGCCTGTCTCGATGCTGCGAGTGCAACGCAGGAATGGCGTCTTGTCCACCATCACCTCGTAGCTCGCGATGTCTGTGAAGTTCAGGTAGTATACCTGGCAGGACACCCATACACACAGACACACACAAACACACACAAGCAGAAGCAAACACACACACACACACACACACACATATACCACGCACACACCAGATAGAAACATTGAAGAAACAGTTCTTAAGATGTCAACCAGCAGTTTTGCATTAGCTGATATTGCAATGGTGCATTAGCTACATGTATATTAATTACACGTGTAATTTTTTTTTTTAATCTGAAATTTTCTTAAATGTAAGCCTGTAGACTCCCCTTTAAAAGCTGAAACTGAATGCCCATGTACTTATGCACACACTGGTCCTTACTCGACTTCCCAAACAGGCACAGACTTTTAGGCTGCAGCTGAGAAACCCCTCACCTTAGAGTTTCAGACCCAATCCGCAATATAGGAGAGGCAACTTACATTTGTGGTTTAGAGACACAGATGTGGACAGATTTTATTTTGGAGGCAAGATGAGCAGAGAAGTCATGGGGAGGTGGGGGAGTGTAGGGGGGTTTAGATCAAAGCTATGTTCATTCAGTCTGTCAAAATACTACGCCTGTTGCAGGCACTTGTTTGGTTTCTTTAAGGTCAAAATTCGTCAATGACTGCAATATAAGATTCTGAATCGAATGCATCAAACAAGCTCAAATCCCGCTATGACCAAATCCAAATGTTTGCTGTCTGTTGAGGTTGGGACGGAATGCTACACTGATGTCCCATTAGAAGAGAAAGGTACATAATGCTTTTGTACAACTGCAGATGGTTCAGCTATTGAAAACCATGGCTGGATTCATTTGAACAAGTAATAACCCCCATTCTTTATTTTACTGTCCAAATGAAGGGGTTTGATCACTGGCCAGTCCACAACCTCTGTCTCTGTTCATAGATACAGGCATACGGATTAACTTATTCCTGGCATGAAGAGAGACTTGCACTATGTGCCATTCGCGTTCGTACTACCAATTTGACGCAGAATGGTTTCTCACTGTGCATTTCACTCTAGTGTCCAGGTCTGACTTGTAGGGACCAGTGGGAACCATGGTGGGGGAGTCCAGTGGCATGCATGGCAGGCGGAGTAGGAGTTAGGTCAAGGACCGTACTCACTTCTACCTGACTATAGATGAAGTAGGTGCCATCCACCAGCACCTCCAGTTCGCCTGAGTGGGAGTGCATCTTAAACACCTTGTGATGCATGGAGATCATTTTCCAGTTTCTGAGTACGCCTTCTGAAAGATCTCAGTGTGAGAAAAGGCAGTCACTCAACATCCGTAATAAGAGTTAAGACACACACACACACACACAATCTCTTCCATGGTCTCACTCATGATTAAAAATACTGGCTCTCCATCATTGCAAACTAACTTCAAACGTAACTGTAACACAATTAGCAGACAATAAATGCAGAAAACACAATCAATTTGGCAAACTGGGAAGCTTTTTGACTAACGTGGTTGGGTAACACCATCACTATGACTTAGAGGAGTTGCAGCCACACCAAAGCAGAGAAGGCCTTGCATGTTTTACTGAACACCTAAAATGTCTTCCATACATTCAAGTATGTTAAAATAAATGTCAGTTACAAGGTTTGTTCTCTCAATTATGTTTATAATTGGTACACAAAAAGTTTCCCCATATGCCATAAGACAAAGAAAGAAGTTGCTGGACAAATTAGAAAAGTTTCTAGAAGTTAACTCTTACCTTCCTTCACCTGTATTGTGGTCTCTTGCCCCTGCAGATGAACCACAGCTGGCTGTGGAGCACAAAGCAAATTAAGATCTTTAGGAGACCACCACCTAGTGGCCATTGTTAGGACTTTGATAAAATGTGTGTGAGAGGGCACTAGAACAGCCAAGGGGACTTTCTTTTGCTCACATGGACATTTACTCACAGTTTAATTTAATAATTAATAATTTATTTAACTCGCCAAAAAGTCAATATTATATAATTATATAATATATCTATATATTGTGTATTTAAAGTCAATTATACCTGAAAGTCTCTCAGCCGAACCTTGTCATTTCCCCCTGCACAAGAGAAGACAGAATAGGCAATAAAACACATGCAAGAGTTGTCAGTCCGTCATAGATTTACCCTGTTCATTAGTACAGGAGATGGTAAAAAATTATATTCACCACTTTTGTAAGAGGAGGATGTTGAGTTTGAGGAGTCAGTGGATGTAGAAGTGAAGGCAAGCTTGGAGCTGCGCGATCGTTTCGTACCTGACGAACCTTGGGGCCCTGGGGGACCCTGTGGCCCTGGGGGGCCTGCCGGCCCTGGAGGACCTGGTGGTCCAGAGGGCCCCATAGCGTTGGTGCCTGGAATACCTGGTATCCCAGGGATGCCTGGGGGCCCTTGAGGCCCTGGAGGGCCTGGGGGACCAGGAGCCCCTTGCGGTCCTTTCTTGCCTATCAGATAGATGATGGAAAAAAAGACTACATGTTGGCATAGCCCATGAAATTCCCATAACTTTAATTAGTTGTTTTAAGGTAACTACAAAGAAAATACACTGACAACCCTGAACAAATCTTTATTACAATGTATAATATGCATGACTTCTCAAACACTATCTGTATAAATGCACAATGATTGTTTTAATGTTTTAAGCTGAAAGACATGATGGGCTGCAGTACCTGTACCTTTTTTCCTTTCCTTTCTTTTTGCATTCCCACCATTTGGATCTACAGAGAGAGGGAGAGAGAAACAGTGGGTTTCAAAGTCTGCTTCAATTTCATGACTATAAAAACACTACATCGGTGTACAGTTACAACAGAGTGTCAGAATCTAGTCTTAAAACATGTGCACGTGTGTGCCTGGAAATAAATTTAGATAGGCTCAAGTTTGTGATGGCACCTTTCCAACGCTCGAGGATGATTAATGATAACATCTTACGACACAAGGCCAGAGTGTTGTTTTTTTATGCCTTGCAGATAAATAAACAGATTTTCATCAGTGGGTCTGTTTAATGAGGAAGGCTGGATGAAATCTGGTCCACGTTATAGAAGGAACGGCAGATACTCTCCCTCTTTCTTTCTTTCTTTCTTTCTTTCTCTCTCTCCCTCTTTCTTTCAAGTGGAGGTAGTGGTGAGGTTCTAGCCTGGGAGTAATTAGCATTTAGAGACTGTGGAATTTTACTGAATTAAAATAAAAATGGCCTCACAAGGTAGGTCTCACTAATGCCTAACGCACAGGCACACGCAGGAGCTTGAGGAAGGCAGCAGGAAAACAGAGAGAGAAAGAGAGAGGGAGAGAAAGAGAGAGAATGAGGAGAAACCTGGAAAGATTTCACAGATATTAATTTGTATTTTAAAACTCTGTTCCAAGCACATGTTGAGCCCTTAAAAATGAAGGGGGCTGGAGTTGAAGAAGAATTGTTCTGAAGAAGTCTGAAGTGAAACATTTCCCAGAACAATTTAGGAGCAGTTTTGCAGTTCAAACAGCAAAGTGCATTCTCTGGTGGTTCTGTGGCTTAAAGCATTTTAGCACGAAAAAAGTATGATTATTGTAACACCACTGAGCATCTACCAGACACATCCACTCCCATCCAATGTTAGCTGGCAGCAACAAAACCCTTCATTGTATATATGGTTAAAATGAATCCATCATTACCATGATTATGTGCAATTAGCTACTTAATTGTTAACTTCAGAAGAGAGAAATATTTCTACGCAATATCACACACACACTTACTGTTATGGTTATGGTTATGCAACATCCGCAGCAAGAGCCAGTAAGATGTCCACTAAGAAGCCCTAACAGAAATTGTTCATGCATGCAGATGACTGATGGTAATATTAATTGACATTTGTGTCAAACTAATTTAATGTGTCATATTGACAGATCTGTGTGCCCAGAGAGACACTAGATCACTCTTGCCTCACATTAGTAGATTAAGCAAGAGGAGGAAATATAGTATGTCTAATTACAAGAATAGTAACATAATGAGTCACATTTCACCTTTCATAGTACATTTGTGGGGAAGTCATTTTGCTCTTTAAAACAAGTGGGAATTTAGAATTTTATTTCACCATGGACGCTTGTGGTTCCACTCAAATAGAGGATGTGTGTGCAATTTACCCAACAACATCCACGTGTCTGTTTAAAGCTTCCATGATGAATGGTGAGCATTGTTGTACTACTGTGTATAAAGATGACAAACAATATAAATGACAAATAAGCAGAAATTTCCTGGAAGGGCCAGAGAGGTAAAAGACTTTAAAAGACACTCTAAACAGTGGCGCTGAAATAAAAGCTGGCTGTTGCATGGAGGGTTTACCACAGACCTACAGTATGAGTCAATGAAATGAACTTCTGTCCCACACCATGTGCTTGTTTAAACTGGCTGGCGAGTTGTTTTTCGCCCCCATAAGACATCATTTTGCTTTTCTTTAATTAAAGCTGGTTCTGTGCATCGACTGAGCGCGCTTCTCACGCAATATCTCTTTTTCGCAAAACACCAGAGATCAAAAGTAAGACGAACAATTTGCTAAAGACGTTCCCTTCAAATTCTGTATTCGTTCCAGATGCCTTGCGTTCGCTGCACGTTCAGTGCATTCTTTGATGTGCAAGTAAACACGGGTTGCATGGCGTCCAGTTGATCGACACAGAGCAGGGCCCTGAACCAATGGACACGCACCGAGGCTGGACGAGGGAGGCCAAAAGGAAAACAAGACAGCCGCGTCCAGCTCTTGTCTATCTTGCTTGCTTGTCCATCATGTATTAATCATGTTGCCGTCTGCAGTCCCTTCAGGTACAGTCTAATAGCACTGTAGACCAGGAACACACAGACACAGACACTCTGAATTTCAGTGAATGGTTATGAAAGATCAAGAGTACGCATACACTGAAAATGTATGTCTGTTTGCGTGACAAAGTGCTAGACTTTAGTTTCTTCTTGTGTCATCAGAATCAGAACAATCACACAG
Source organism: Tenualosa thibaudeaui (assembly GCA_027481765.1). Taxonomy (NCBI): domain Eukaryota; kingdom Metazoa; phylum Chordata; class Actinopteri; order Clupeiformes; family Clupeidae; genus Tenualosa; species Tenualosa thibaudeaui. The sequence continues at coordinate 12,459,495 of JAIFZK010000009.1, read as the reverse complement.
TAAAATTTAACCCTTTGGGCAATGAGTTGTATTGCAAGTCATTCCAAAACGATGCCAAAGTTATTGCCAGAAAACTGCCGCCATTCAAAATGTCCAATAATTAAGAGTTCACGATCACATCATCAAATGTAACCTTCAGTTGCCAACATCATAATCACATATTTGTGATTTCCATAATCAACGCAGAATTCACAAACCATACGTTCCCTGCTTTGATGCTGAGTTAAGGGCCAAAATGTTTCTGGTTTCCACTGAAAGCTGGTCACATGCTTTCTTATTGACTGATGAAGGTAAACAGCTGTCCAACACAGTTACCATGACATATACAGTGGTGTCTCACCGAGTGTGATTTATGTGTGGGAACGACTTCAGTCCTGACTTCCCTCTGTGTTTGCTTACTGTCCACAAAATGAGGACCTGTGTATATGTGTGTGTGTGTCTATCTCTCTCTGTGATTGCCTGTTTCTCTCTCTCTGTGTTCTTTATGTTTATGTCTCCCTCTCTCTCTCTTGTCTGTCTATATCTCTCTCATATGTGTGTGTGTGTGTGTATCTATCCGTCTCCCCTTGTGTGTGTGTTTGTGTGTACTGGCCCTCTCCTTCCCATTGTCTCGCTATTGGAGTTGGGAGAGATCATCATGAACAACATCAGTTGTGTGTGTGCAGTCAGTCACAAAAATGAGGACCATACATGTACCGAGGACCAAACCCTCCAACGCCACAGGAATGCTGCTCCCAGACCATGACAGGCTCTTGCACCATGCCCCTGAAAACCACACACTCAGACAGAGGTACTGGCCTTCCACTGAAACAGCCAGTGTGAAGGGTGGCAGGGGAGGTTTGAAGCCATGGAGCTGTTTTCGGAACACACTGTAGTTGGTTGCTGGGATTGTGTTTGGTCCAATTAAAGCAATAGTCCAGAATACGTTCAACCCGTGTTGTTCAGAATGATGGTCGTGTTGTTTGAAAAATTGGAAAATGTGGTACAATATAGGCCGATTAGCGAACTGGACCCTAGCACTAACTAGGGCCCCGTTCAGTAAGTGTTAACTATGTCGTACCAAATTTTTGTCAGTCTTCTTCCTACTGACAGCACTTGGGGATCTCAAAAAACAGGGCTATGGTTGGAAGGATTTCATACTGGAAGGATTTCATGCATACTGTCTATGATGTGCTCAGTGCTTTACTAAAAGCTTTGTGGTACCCAATAACCAGATGGTACTATGGCCTGTCAATTTGATGAAGAGTTTAGTGGGCATAAGACACTTTTTAAGCCACTTAAGAAGCAACCATTTCAACTGAATTTCCAATGTAACTCCCACATACATATACAAACACATACGCACACATAAACAGATGCATGCATTGAAATACATTGACAGAAGACATAGACTGTGCACATGTTCAAGCAATCACAGACATCCATTATGAACATTCCCTGTTTATATTTGGACAATCACACATGCACGCACACACACACACACACGGTGCACTGGCAGCCCATAATTCAGCTATTTGTGCAAGCAGGTGTCGCCACTTAAACATGACCTCAGCAACAGTCTCCCTTCACTTTAATGAGCAATAAATACTCATCAGCGAGGACATGGATACAAACAACAAAGCCTGTCCCATCTTGTCCTCCATCTTTCACTCACACTCTCTCTCTGTGTGTGTGTGTGTGTGTGTGTGTGTGTGTGTGTACACAAACAGGCCTACACACAAACACACATGCACACACAAACAGGCTAACACATGTACACAAACAGGCCAACACACAAACTCGCACACACTAACACACTCTCACACTTACAAAGTCCTTAGTGCCTCAACCCCCTTGAGATTTCACTTCACAAAAAGAGTACCACCCCACCCCTTCACCCCACCCCCATTGGCTCTGTAAACAGATTGTGACTTGAGGGGAGAAAAAAAAAATTGAAGTGGTAAAACGCTTTAATGAATGGAACAAATTAGCATCAAAGAGGGCCAGCATTAGAACCACATTTTCACAACACATACTGCAAAAACACATCTGCCCCGAGACGCAGAGCAAAGCAAACGCCATACTTAAGGCAAAGTGCAGCAACATAAAAGAGCTGATTATTTTAGAGAGGGATCCTGTGCCAGCTCAGGGTGAGCCACAGGACGAGGGCATGTGGATGTGGATATGGGGGCATGCGGGGTGTGTGTGTGTGTGTCTCTCTCTCGGTCTCCCTTTCTCTCTCTCTGTGTGTGTGTGTGTGTGTGTGTGTCTATCCCTCTCTGTGATTGTTGTTTCTCTCTCTCCCTCTCATATGTGTGTGTGTCCACCTCTGTGTCCTTTATGTTTATGTCTCCCTCTCTCTCTCTCTTGTCTGTCTATATCTCTCTCGTGTGTGTGTGTGTGTGTGTGTGTGTATCCGTCTCCCCTTGTGTGTGTGTTTGTGTCACTCTCTCTGTGTACTGGGCCTCTCCTTCCCATTGTCTCTCTATTGGAGTTGGGAGAGATCATCATGAACAACATCAGTCGTGTGTGTGCAGTCATCCGTGTCACTGCAGATGACAGGAAATCAGTGCATCTGAAGGATCGGACATGAAGATAGCCGATCCAGCCTGGTGCTTCGAGTCATATCATGCTCATCAAAACGTCATGAGGCATGCAAAATCAAAGCCATTCAGCTCCATCGCAGCGCTTATGCACTGATGCTAGTCAAGTGCCGTAAACAGAACTATTCCCCTGGCCCCATTCAGAGACATTCATTGTCTTTGTGATGCACTGTCGCCTTACACTTATGTCTGTTTCAATCACATGCATAGCCTGTTTCACATCACAGATTCATTTCTTAAAGTGACTCCAGGCAAGTCTGGGATTTACTAACTACGAAGCTCCCCCTACAGTCCCCATTTGTCACTTTCTTTTGTAACTTACACCAGCTTCCACAATTCTCAACAAAACATATGGATTTGTTTGCAAACAAACAAACAAAAAATAGAAACCAGCAATGGTAACTTTGTTGACTGACAAGCTAAAAACAATTTCATAAGGCTCATAATAGTTACTTTTGGTCTCGCTCTGCTGTGAGGCGGTGCAGGCATTTTATAAGTGCTGTAAATTTGTGAAGAGGCCATGGATGGAGCTAAAGCCTATAGTGACTATGAAGCTGGTAAATCAACCTAAAAAGGCATAAAATCATGCCTAGTGTACCTTTAATGCTTAAAACCAACTCAGATTGATATAGAATGGACACTGGCCAGGCAAACATTTATAGCTTCAGTAAAACTGCTATATTACAGCCAGGAAGCACTTATGACCTCTTGTTCACTACCATGCTGAGGACAAGGGGATGCCCAAATTGCTGGAAGAAATATATTAAGCATCATAGATACATATCTTACTGCCTCCAATTGAGGATAACCACAGAGTTAAAAGAGACAAAAATCTGTAAATGATCAGACTGTTGCTGATAAGAGTGGTGTCTGTGTGTGTGTATATACATATGTGTTTGAGTTTGTGCACATCGGAGAGAACAGGTATGGAGAGTAAGGCACAGTCAAGACTTTGTGGTTATGGCTTCATAACGTACTATTCTTCTTACGATGACATTCAATTCCACTCAACATATTGAATACATAGGGAAATACTCTGTAAAATCAAACTTATTCCTGTATATCTGCAGGGCTTTAACAAGAGCTCAGCAACAATAGACAGATCCTATTCGTCACAGTCGAATGCTAAACATGAGTCTGGGCTATCCATCACTGAGGCCGAACTAGACAAGAGTTACATGGGATCAAAGCTGGGCCTTATATTAAAGGAGAGGCTGGAGACACCAGGCCTGGCCTGATTTATCTGGCATGCTTTGATTTAGGAACTCCTCAATCTCTATTCTGTTACAGTAAGCCTGTTAAAGTTTAGAAATCTGTGAAACACCTGTGTGTGTGTGTGTGTGTGTGTGTGTGTGTGTGCTGTGTTCATGTCTATGTGTGTACACACTGTTCATGTGTATGTGTGTTAGTGTCCATCTGTGTTTGTGTGTGTGTGTGTGTGTGTGTGTGTGTGCTTGCATCTCTGCTGCACAGTTGAACCAGACATCTTTTATGATCCCTGTTTACAATTATGGGAGGGATTCAGAACGTTTTTGCCGTAACAATGAGCGCATGGGAAGCCGTAAATTTACTTCAGATAAAACAGAGTCTTAGCACTCAGCTGACTGACGGACACTTTTAACTCGAGGTTCTTGACGCAAGGCTCCAGTGTGGGCTCTGGGGCATCCAGTCCCTGCGTTTCCCCCTCACTGGCGTGTAAGCCCTGTGTAGGCCTTAAGACAGCCCTCACAGCGACACATCAGCACACAGGGGTCTGACAGTGACAGGGGTCTGACATGGCTACTATATAATGACTTGCTGCAGTTTGCAGCTGTTGCCATAACAAATAAACATGCTCATTACACCACTGTCTACAACAACACATACAAATGGAGGATGCAACAGTATGAGCAGCCAAACAGCCAAACACATAGCTTTGTCTTGTTGCCCTCCAAAGTTTAAAGTATTTTAAGGTAGTTTAAATTATTTAAACTTTGTTTGTGTGATGTCTCATGTGCCAGGAGAGGAGGAGGAGAAAAAATATCATTACACTAGAAATCATTTTTTCATTGTTCTCAGAAAAGAGAAAGCTGTGCCCATAACTGATTCATTTCCAACATTCCATGGTCTCTCATCATTTGTCACTTCTAATCCATATTGTCACCTTGCTAAAATTATTGCCTAAGTGATATTTTAACTATATTTTTTGACGATATTGTAACTACAATACTTTTTTAGATGACTTTGGCAAGATCAAATTTTTTTCACAAAAAAATGACTTTTGGCAATTATTTTAGCAGGGTGACGATATGCAGCTTAATAGTGTTAATGGCTCCAACCTCACAGAGATCCCATATTCACACAGACAGGTGTGGGAACCAGGTGCAAGCGACATTTCACAAACTTTACAGAAGAGCCAAAACAAAATACGACCATAGACTGACTTGTGTCTTTTTTTCATTTAGAATTATTAAGAGTTTTTTTATCATATCCTTTTGCAATATCAATTTTGACCAAATGTCACTTAAACCCATGTGGTTCTCACTGCTTGAAAAGCCATTGAGAGGAGACAGGGGCCAGCCCCTTGACAGAACAATTTGCAGTTTGTCCCACAAGTCAACCAACCAGTTCTGGGAAGACCTCTGCAGCAATTTCCCTGACTTCAGATTGCAATAGCCCATGCATCCGTACGCCACTGACACGACTGTTTTTAGCATGACTCATTCCAACCCCACACACTCAGAACGAACCAGCAAAGTACTTGGAAAGTCTATACCAAAGTCTATAGTCTATACCACCAACACCACAATTAGCTACACTTTATGCCTTCATGTCTTTAAATTTTAAATCCATGCACAGCTCTCTCTAGAGGCCATCATGGGCCACCTTTTTTATATGCTACAACACTTGATGTCCATGTCTCTCCCTCCACTATAGAAATGCGCTCTACTGCATTGTCCCTTCTGCGTCTCAAAGGCAGTGATATAGACATCGTTGTAAATGATGCATACACGAACACTTAGATTCTTCCTGCCACCACAGCACGGCACAAACTCCATGTGGGCGATTTGAGTGAAGAGCACAATGAATATGCTTCAGAGTGTCAACCTACCCATTCAAAATTGAGTTCCTTGTCCATTTCAACAACAGAGTTAAGCCTGTTTGTAATGGCTCATTGTCATGTAGTAATGTCTTAAATTGTTTACAACAACATCCTGTTCCAGTTGTTTACACAAATTGATCATCAAAGTTCAAAAAGAAACACACAACACACCATTATGAAACAAAATGAGGCTGTAAAAGGGACAGCTTATCACAATTCTATAGTGGAGTTTAGAATGTTGGTAAACATCAGCGTTCTGCCACCGGGAAGTACCTTATTGCCAGCCCTATGCGTATGCCAGTTGGCGGATGATTGTAGCTAAGCTATTATCTAACAACCACACATGAACAACCTCTAAAACATACTTTTCAGTTAACAAGATCATGATGATAAAATGTTTTTTTTTTATCTTGGTTAAATCGACATGTAGACTTAGGGTAATAGTGATGCTATTCAGTCCCATTGGAAAATACGCTATTCTTGCCACCCAACTAGCACGTTCGCTAACTTGCCATGCCCAGCTGAAATGTCAATTTAATTTTACAGTCCCAAATTCTAGAAAAAGGTTTGAGAAAAAAAACAATATTAATACCCTGGCTATAGGCTACCTTTCAAAAATTAACATTTAACAATTAACATTTTTATACAATGCTCTGTAGAGATTAAAGCCTTGCTAGTACCAGACCTACTATGGTTCCGAATTAGTCTGATTTTACAAATTCCCAAAGGATTTTACATGCAGTCAATTAATTTGACACATAATTGTTTTCTAAAACAGATACCATCAGCGCAGCCACTGGCCTTTGCTGGTATCATCCTCTGTCCGTCATTGTACAAATCCCACCCCATAAAGGACAAGAAGTTATGACTGCATCCTTGGTTTTCTGTGCTAAATAGATCTACACAGCAAATTCAAATGTTGGCTACACTCATGCACACTTAAGACACACCCATGCGCAGAGGATGCATGAGAGAGAGAGAGAAAATGAATTGCACATTTGAGCTTTTCTGGAATAATCTGTGGGATTATCATCCATGTCCTGTAAATCAATGGAACCTGATTAAAGTTATTAGTACTGGTTTTAATTATGCTTTGCTTTCAAGGGTTGTTTGGTTGTGGGTTCATCTTTTCATGCCAATCACATATTTTCTCTTCTCCTTTTTTTGTGCAAATTTCCGGATCTATGCTTCACAATGGTTTTGGGCATGTTAGGATGTGGAGTCATCTTGTTGGCAGTCACAAGCTTGGCATCTTTCTTTGCCAAGTCTGCCAAGATTTCCTGGTATCTGTCAACCTCTGACAAATACACTGGCACACCTCAGTTCCCTTCTTTATGGTGGGCGTACAGACAGAGTGAGAGAGCGAGAGAGAGAGAGAGAGAGAGAGAGAAGGGGGGAGGAAAAGGAAGACATAAGCATGTGTACTGGAAATTCAGTGTCATTCTTTTGTATGGAAAGGAGGTATATCACTTTTTCATCCAAAAAGCTGTGACATGTTCTCAGTTGTCATACGTAAATTAATTCTTTTCCACCCCTCTTCCACCACCCGCCATCACAACACAAAATGTTGAAGTGACTAAATGATTAACCTCCTCCTGAGTTTGTTTCTGGTTTTACCTTCCCCTTGCCAGGTATGAGCGCTGGGCCAGAGGAGCGCATGCCTTTCCAGTCCTCCTCACCTTCTCTCCTCTCTGATTCTCTGTTTTGATTGGCAAGCCAGCAAACATCTGCTGTCCTCCCACCCGCAGCACCGCTGAGAGAGGGAAAGGGGATCTGTGCGAACGCAAATCACCCCCAGCGAAACGGGACACTCACGAGAGACTCACGAGCCACCTGCTCGTCACCGCTCCTCTCTGACTGCTTCTTGGACCGCGCCGGCGAGCAGGAATGCCACTTGGGTAAGACGAGAGTAAAGGTGTGTAGGTGTGTGTGTGTGTGCTGAGACGGTGGGAGTTATAAGCACATTATACATGTATGCATGTATGTGCTGCGGGGTGTGTGTGTGTGTGTGTGTGTGTCGGGGGGCTCCTGATACTCAGTATAATGACAGGAGAAGCCAAACATCTGACTGCTGCACTTCTCACATACCCACATCTCAGCCTTTTCAAAGGTGCACCACAACAAACGCACCGACATTCTCCACCACCAACACCGACGGGGCAGATACCACTGGATACTGCTTTGTGTATTTTGCAGCCGCAGACACATGCACTCGAGAGATACGGAATTCCAGAGGCCAACAACACTCCCCCCATCCCAACATGTAATGTAGACCACACATAACAAATGCATGCAATTTCTTTCTGTTTTGTCAGACTCTGTTTAACCCCGTTAAGACCCCCCGCTTCCCCTTTTAAGAAACATGCACACAACCCAGAACAGGGAAAATAAATAGACACAACAGCACTTCCAACCATATACTGTACATACAACAGATCTCCTATGACACTGTTTACAGTCATGTTGCGTTGGATGCCAAAGCCCTATGTTAAACATTTAATTTTTGACTGATGTGGGAAAAGCCTGGTCTCAGGTTGGGGCTGCGGTTGTACCTTGGTCGGGGCGTTTGCTGCTCTGGCTTCTCTTGATGCGATGGACGACGTTCTCGCCACTAACATGGGAGTCCCTCAGGCTGCTCCTCCGATGGACATTGGTGCTCTGGAGGAACGAGAGGGGTGGGGGTGGGAGAGAGGCAGACATCAGAACCCTCAGTCAGTCTCCAATTCACATTTGTATGGTGTGCACAGAACACAAGATGCAAACTTACACAATCACAATTCACCAACAAAAAAAAACAAAGGGTCAAGCTAACAAATGTGGTGATATCATTAAATGCTGATATCATATAGCACAGACTTTTAATTAGCAGCAGACCAGACAAAGCCAGCTCAGGCCAACTGATGGTTTGACCACTGCTCCAACACGTTTACTTTGGGCGACAGAAATAGCGGGTATGGCCAGTGTTGGCAAAAGCCCTCCAAAGCAATACAATCAGAGGTGACTCCTTGCGTCACTGAGATATCAACAGGATTACTTCACTCGTTCCAGGAAGACTGTGTTCCTAGCTAAGCCAAGACAATTAGGAAGTGACAGGCAAATGGGTCTTACAGCTCTTTGTTGGCATCTGTTGCAGTGGCCTTTCTGAGGAGGCCTTTGACTTCCACGGTGTTGCACAATCAGATAAGTTAAGGTTCCCTCACAACGATGAGGACAAACAGACAATGATCATATTACATGATATTTAAAATGTCAAGACAATCCTCTTGTATACAGAGGAATCACTGCACAGAATGACTTCAGGCTGTGTGTGTGTATAAAAATATTAAATAGGGTGTGGGAGTATGTACATGGATGTGTATGTATGTATGTGTGTGTATGTACTAGTATATGCACGTGTGTGTGTGTGTGTGTTAGTATATGCACGTGTGTGTGTGTGTGTGTGCTAGTATATGTGTGCGTGTGCGTGTGTGTGTGTGTGCGTAGGGTGTGTGTTCCAGGGAGCTCCACTGATTTACAGCACTTAGGCATTCCTATGGGATGATCTTCCACTTCCACTACACATTACTTTCTCTGTCTATTCCTCCCACCCTCCCCCTCTCTCCTTCTCTCCCACACACACACACACACACACACATTGAATTACCATGAAACCAAACTTTTTCAGGATAAACACAGTGTGACCGTGTGAATGAGTAATTCCCAAGGCCACTTCACAGCACAAATGCAGGTGGCCAGCAGGACAGAGGGCCGTGGGACTCAATTCATCTCTCTAGACCCTGACACTAACCAACTCCCCCTCCCTTCTCTTCTCCCCTTCCACTCACACTCACTCACTGTCTCTCTCTCTCATATTGACCTAATGGCTTCTCCGCTGTTCAGAGCCAATTCCCCCTCCATTATCATCTCTGGCCTGGACTGGAGGAGGGACACACTGCCCTGCCAGCAGCAGCACTGAACTCCCTGCTCCAGTTCAGCGCTTTATTGTCGTGCCTACTCCTAATGTTAGCCAGGTGGTGAAGAATGCTCCGTGCCAGGTTTACGAACACACACACACACGCATGCACACACACACACACACAAAATGTACTTAGGCTGGTCAACATCCAATAAGCTCAGCAGACTTGTGCACGTTCCACCTTTAAGATGAGTAAGCATGTCTGCAGCATTACGTCCACTAAAACAGGAATTGGGGGGGCTTGCTGCATCAGAAAGTGAGTATGTATGCAAGACCATGCCAAAGCTTACAACAATTAGAGAACAAGGACTATCCACTATCTCAGTCCCAAATCCTTCTCCCTCTTTCATTCCTAGAATGCAGGCCCATGATACTTGTGACCTTTGACCTTGGTCACATAACCCCCTTAACTTGTTGGGCAGTTTCTAAGAAATCCTCTTCCTTTCTCTGCCTCTCCTTGATGACCTCCTTTGGCAGCTTTTTGTCTGTGTCCCACAACAGTGAACCACTGGCCCTTGGACCTGAACCCCCCCCCCCCCCCCCACCTCTAAGCACCAACGGCAGCCAAGACAAGAAAGCGCCTGACTCAGGGTCACCCCACCTCCCCACACCATCACCTCCTTCACACATCCTCCCAGGAGGCATACACTCACAGCCCCCCTCCAGGAATGGAATGATTCTTAATGACTTCAACGCTCATGGAATGAAGCCACTCTTCATAATCTCCTTAAACAAACCACAGGGAAAAAAATAAAATAAAAATCAGCAGAACTGCTTCAATGTGGTAATGGCTTCTTTTAGGTGAGGCCGTCAATAAAAGACATCTGTCCAGGAACTGTGCACTCAGTCTGCTCGCCCTGCTTTTAACCACTTGTAAAACGCACCTCAGAAAGCCGATTTCAGAAGACTTGGCTTAGAACACTGTACATCGTGTTCAACATGGGGGAAAAAAAAGAGAGAAAGAAAGAGAGAGAACGCAGAGGAATTCATCCCATATCTTAAGTCCTTGGCCTACACTGCCTTGAAGAGGTGTAGGGTGTCACACTCAGTGGATTAGGGGATGAAATTAGGGGTGTTTGACAGGAGCTTGTGTTTGCAGCACAGGTGTAGTTTTTCAGAGGGGGAAAAGCTAAACTAACAAATCTTTCCCCCTTAGATAAACTGTCTAAGGAGCATCATGATTTATGAAAAGTGTCAAGGGATTGGCTTTCATGTCCCTGTCGAAAGTGAACACGGCACACACGCGCCTGTGTGTATGTGTGTGCGTAGGTTGCGTTAAGCTTGTAAACGTCTTGAGAACGGAACGCTCTTTTAAGTCTGCCTGTCAGTCAATTGCCCCACAAAGTGAGCAAACATGGGTGGTTTTGTATATCAACAACAAGCTGTTTATAATGCAGATAAACAGTAAAGAACCTAGCCTCCCCCAAACCTCTTCCAAACACACACACAAACACACACATGCGTATACAAACATTTAGAGGAATGCAGAAAGTGGCCACAAAGCATGGATTAGGTTGCTGAGGTTTCAGATTTAGGCAGGTTCATGCACAAAAACCTGATCCAGCAAGTGAGAATAGATGGGAGGGCCTGACACTTCAGGTGAGACAGAGGTAAAGAAGGTGTCAAGGTATGAACAGTGTCAGCCTGCTTGAACCTTCACTCAAACAGAAGTTATTCACAAATGAGGTTAATGCACCGTCTGACCAAAGCAAAGGTGCAGAAATTTTATACACCTCTAAAATCTTCCCACTCATTTTTCAGCAGATGTGAGTCTCGCACATTTCTCAAAAGAAGGCACATAGCGCTCATGTCATGCATGAAGTTGCACACTTGTAATGTACATACATAAAAATGTACATACAGGCATGCTTAAAGTCCCCAAAGGACATGCATGCATTTCCTGTTCGAATGCAAGGGCTCCAAAAACAGCCTTTATGAGACTTCCAGACATCCAAAAATGCTGGATGGACAACAGAGAAGGTGGAGAAAGAGGAATAGGGGAGCATGGGGTAGTGACTGAGGTAGTGATGGTGGAAGAGGCCAAGATGGGAACTAGTTTTGACTGTGGAGGAGAAGGATGGAGAGGAGAAAAAGGCCATTGATAAGAGCTGGCTTGACTGTGGAAGAGAAGGAGGAAGAGGAGGCTGGGATGGGATCTGGTTTGACTATGGTGGTGGAAGAGGAGGAGGAGGAGGAGGAGGAAGAAAAGGCTATGATGAAAGCTGGTCTGACTGTGGTGGAGGAAGAGGAGGAGGAAGAGAATAAGAAGGAACAGGCTATGATGAGAGCTGGTCTGACTGTGGTGGAGAAAGAGGAGGAGGAAGAGGAGGAGGAGGAACAGGCTTTGATGAGAGCTGGTTTGACTGTGGTGCTGACCTGCCAAATGCTAACCTAATGCCACACTGTCCTGAAAAGGCTCAGAGACGAGCTGTCTAGACTCTGCAACATGACCCTAGCGTGGGACTCACTGGGTGTGAATGGCCTGCTAGGTTTACATTCCACCTTCATCCCCACCCAGTCACTATACCTGTTGGAGAAGATGAGCTTGAAGTACGCACACTCACACACAGACACACACACACATACAGACAAGGAAACAGACATACCACACACACACTCACCATAGTGGCTGTTAAAATGTAGTACGTTTAAATGTAACCAACTCTTTATGTTTGGGTAATCCACTGCAATTAAACAACAAAAAATATATATATATGAGTATATGAGGTTTAATGTCCTACCTATTGCAGTAAAAAAGACAAAAAGATTTATGTAACTTGCGTTATGTTACTTGATTTATGTTACTGCAATGAGGTGGAATGTTGTGGTATTTTCCAACTTGCCAATCTGACTGAGTGTACTTGTGTGTACTTGACTCAAGTGTGTGTGTTTTGTCTGCTTGGCGTGGGAGTCACATGCTCTGACTTGTGTATTTGATTGGATGCTCGTGATGAGGGGCTCCCGTGATGATAGGACTCCACCTCACACAGATATAAACTTCAAGGAAGTTTCACACACACAAACACACCACCCGCACCCCCAAACAGTATGATACAGACCACCCAAGAAAATGCCAGAGCATCTTCAAAGTCACAGACCAGATGTATTTTTACATAGAAATGGTGCTTCTGTTTTCTACCATTCCACTCAAAGTTTCACTATTCTCTAATGATGGCTTTCTTTATCGTCATGATGACAAACAAATCCAATCCAGTCGTGTACAAAACAAAAATGTGCAACAATATTTAGCAGCCACACACACACACTTGCCCACACCCATTCTCCTGAACTACATTATCCTTCTTGGCATTTTTAAGTATTGTAATGCCACTCGTGCAGTGACTTGTTGTGCATTTTTGGCAGGGCCCTGGAGTGCTATCACTTTTGGGAATGCTTTTGGGAAAGCAGATCTGCCACTCCAGGCTACTGTTTTATTGATTTATTTTCGATGGGATGCCATGTGCGTGCCACACCAGCATTGGGCCGTGCTGTTGGCAGCTATCGGGTTCTGGCAGCTATCGGGTGCTCTACCTGCCCACCCGCCTGCCCACCCCTCAGTGTTGCTTGCTGCCGTTCATCTATTAAACATTGGAAACCAAAGCCGGCGAGGAAAGGGAGAGGTGTGCCAATGCCTGGCAGTGACTGTGCAAAAGAACCTCTGCCACCTCAAGGCTCTAAACTTACTGCCGCTGGATGCACATCACAAACGTGCCTGTCCATACGCAGGTGTGAAACTAAATGCTCCAAAATGCACTGAAGACTACTGGGCACTGGTAGCTCCCCCACCCCTCACACACACACACAAAAAAAAAAAAAAAAAAAAAGTGGCACTAAGCAAATGCCACACCTGGACTGGTGTTGCAATAACATCTACAAGTCGTAAACACAAAAATAAGTGCACTGAAGAGGACAACAAGTTGTGAAGAAAGGAGGAGCAGAGTGATGAAGTGTAAACGATTGTGAGAGTAGTGGAGACAGACAGAGAGCGAGAAAACCAAAGTGTGCAAGACACAGAGCAGGAGTGTGCAGATGCTGTTGAGAGACTGCAGTAGTCCGTACAGCCGATGGTATTTATTTGAACATGTCTCTCAAACGTAAGCTCATCTGTTGGACATGTTTGCCAACAGAGCACTAACTGCAGGCAATAATCATCTTCTGTACGGCACTAAGACACCCACATTGTTTCAGGAGATTTCTAACAGAGGGTGACTCCAAAAATAAACAGACAGACTACAGACAGACAGCAGATTTCTCTGCTCTCTAGATACTGTATATGTGAGACTATAGCCGTTTTCACATATAAAACCAAAAACGGATATTGAATGAGAATCCAACGGCAGGTCGCAGGTCTGAACGAAATACTTGGGTATTTTTCAAAATCCCTTCTTTCCAGGGAGGTGGAAGAGGATTGGGAGAGGACCTCTAGAAGAAAGCTACTCCAGAGGAAATGGCTTGTCAGTGATCCTCACAGGAAAGAACCTCTCAAACCTTTCTATAGGTATAATGGGTAGCTGATTTCTAGATAAAACTGTTTTCTTGACCCATCACAGTGCCATGAATCTTCACAGAAAGAAACAGGAGGAGTTCTCCAAGGTCTTTGTGCATTGAGAGTTTCTGTTCCAGATGTTTCGCCTGTGCATTATTTTACATTTTTCACTGTCAGGAATTAAAAAATAAATAAATAAAACAATAAAAGGAACAACATGTCTGAAATGGAATGTATGAATGATTGTTGAAGAAAAAACACCATATTTTTCAGAATTTAACAACTGATGCAAGTCTTGCATTGTTTCAAGCCTAGACACCCGGTCCAGCTGGCAACATCAAGAACTCGGCTCAGACGTCTACGAACTGGTCTATGCGTCGCAGGACCAGCCGTAAAATCTGATGGGACCTCACCTCAAGCTGTTTGGGTTTCATTAGAGTAAGCATCCCTCTGATTGAACTGCCTGACGACAGAGCAGTCAAGACGGTGCTGGAGAGCATCCACATCACATAAATAAAAGGTCCATTCAGCAAACTTGGCTCATCATCCATCAACATCTTGACCATCTGAGCCGTGAGCTCTGCAAATCGAAATAATGAAGCTTGTTTTTTTTTTCTTTGTTTTGGTTTGGTTGAGCCCTTATTGTCAGTGACACACTCTTCTGATCGTGTCCCAGGAGTGCCTCTCAGAGTCGGACATGGGGGAACGGAGCAGACGAGGTGATGGGTTGCACAGGCCCCGAGGAGATGCTTAGCAAGGACAGCGCAGGACAGACAGCCCACACATGAGGCACAAAGAGCCATGGAGAGCCATGCCTTTAACACCTCAGTCGGCAAACAATAAATCAGTGATGGCCTACCCTTTTTTCTTTTGGACAGGTAAGTCGATGGACTAAGAGACACTGAAAGAAAAACAGACAACTGCTGGTACAGTTCAACTGGCTCTAGCTCAGGCACAGACTCCATATCCACATCCAGTGACGAGGCAAATGATAATTTATCCTACTCATTTACAATAACAGACTGAAGCCTTCTGGGACACACCCAAACTTCCCTTCCTTTGATGAGATTTTAAAAAATGAAATTACTACCGGAAAAAAAAAAAAAAAAAAAAAAAACTTGCCAAAAACGACTTCAACAGAAGAAAAGAGCCAAAGAGTGTGTCTTGCTCCTTCAGCGCTGTTCCACACTTAGGCATGGACTAAGGGTCTGAGACCTCAAACTGACACAGACTGGCATTTTTTTTTTTGCAATAAAAAAGTTCTGTTGTTAGAGGGCTTTATGTACTTTAATTTGGTAGAAAATCCATGAAAATCCGTTCACAGATGAGCAAGCTAGCCTACTACAATCTAAAATAACTACAAAACTGCTAGTGGGGCAGATAACCCCTTAACTGTGTTGTATGTTCAAATCATTTGCTAATCATTGTCTAACTCTTTCATTCCTGGCCATTTTTTTGTCGTTTCTTTGTACCGAATGAGGACCTTTAGCAACAGAGCTGTACATTGAAACATGCAGGAGTTCCCCTTCAGCTTAGAGACGAGCAATGGGAGTGGTGTCCCAAACAGCCACATAGCCTACTACAATTGGCCCAAGTGTCAGTGGGAATCCGTGGTCAATTCTGATCTTCAGTCATTTCCAAATCTGACTCCCATCTCTCTTCCACTCATTTCCTGTTAATCTACTGTTTACTGTTCTATTTGTATTAAGGGCAAAAAGCCCAAAATTATAGTTACCAAAATGTAACTTGCACATACTTTTCACAGAAATGTATACATCCACAAAGAAATTAGACAGGGCTTCAGTGGGGAGGCCATTATACTGCAAAACTAACTTAATTTGAAATAAATTGAGTAAATCACACAGGATAAACCAGCTTTGGCTTCGGCATTCCTGATGGACCTGAAATCACCTCTCAGATTCACATAGGGCCCAGAGGAGACTTCCTCTTAGTGCTCTGAGAACATGTCACACCATCTGTGTGCTTGTAAACCTATCTCAGGTCAGGGCCACAGAGATCCATTATAGATACGAAGAACTGAGGACAATAACGAGGGAATTACGAGACAAAACTCAGTGAGGGCAAATGATGTCAGCGCCTCAGAGGAGCTCTCCGGTTTCTGTGGAAATCTGATTATTTTGCTGCTTGTTTTGGCTAAAGAGCAAAAAATTGGTCCAAAATTAAATGTTCCCTGGCAAGTAGAAATATTTTAATAACAGAGAATGGAGACGTACTCCCTCATCTTTGAAAAATCTAATTTTGTATTATTTCCATACCAAGCCTGAACCACAGCACGTCTAGTGTCATCTCACAAATGTAAGATGTTAGAAGTTTCCAGAAATTAGCTGCTCTACATTAATTACTCATTGTCTTACAGCCATTATATCTGTCATTTACCTTATCAACATATTGCACAATAACTACAGAGACAGTCTGGGGTGAACTGCCTTACTTCAGGGCACATTGGTGCTAACCTCTGGGGTTAGGTTTGAATCCACACCCATCCTCTGTTCCATTGTAAGGTTCCTAACTAATGAACAGTCTTAACCTCAAACCCATTTGTTAATACTAGGTTTAACACCATCTTTGAGGTTTGAGGTCACACAAGCATGACACATGTGAGCACACAATTTATATACAGCTCTAAGCACCAGCCATTACCACCAGGAACATGTGAGGAGGACCATTTTACTTCAACAAAGCCTTAGGAGTACCCCTCTGTTGAAGTGATCAATGGTTTGCAGAATCAGTTGGACTAAGCTGTTTGGGTTGTGTGATTGGAGGGAGAATGATCACTCGATAAAAGGACTATATTTTAATCGGAGAGAATCTAATAGGTGGTCTGATATTGGCACATCTCTTCATCCCAAGCGTCACCTAGCAACTGGATTTACCAGCAAGAAAATACAGTGCCATTTAGTTCAATGTGAGTCACTTATAGAGCCCTTTGCTACTACAAGGCCCACTAATGTTCTGTTGAATTGGTGTATCTGTAGCAACAGTAAGTAATGAGTTTGTTTGACTATCAGCGTGGCAAGCAGCAAGGAGCACTTTGCTTAGATGCTTTCAAAATATGTGAAATCTGGAAAAATCCAGAAAATGGGAAAAATGGGACTCTTCAAACCACAAGACAACTAAAAATACAAACAAAACACCCAGCAACAGCTAGATGTTTGTTTCCTGTTGTTACATTTATGTTTTATATGTCCCAGTGCTAATTACAGACACATATTTGTGACAAACTGAACAACAACCACTGACCGGTCTAGTGAGTGTAGACGCAACAAAAAGCCTGACACTGCTTGACTGTCAAACAGGGTGTCAAGAAGAAAAGATGCAGACATGTACTGGATAGAGGTAGACTAGCAAAGGGATGTGTAGCCCACCGGCGGTGAGTGTCCACAGGCCTCATTTGGGGCCAAGCAATGCCTGTTCTCACCTCATAAGCCAGAGAGTTCCCCCGTACAGCGGCCGGTACGACACAACGCCTCCATCGACCACTGAAGCCCAGATGCAGCTGTGATCTGCTGCTCTGAAACAGCTGGGGCACAGCTGGTGCACAGTGCACCGGATCGCCAGACACATGCACACACGCACACACACACACATACATACACACGTGTGCCTTCCCACTCACACTGCTGATTGTGTGATAAACCCTGGCCAACACATACTGATCTTAAATGGGGATTTTTGGCAGCTGTGTGTCCTCATCCAGACTTCAGCTTAATTAAAGGGTTTCCTACAAAATGGTTCAATCCCTGGCCTTACCACAGGCCTACCAGTGAGCTTGAGACTATATTTGAACCCAGGAATGACACAGGATTTCCAGCAGAAACACGTCACCTGTCAGATTTCCAGGCTGCATATAAGCCGTTTTTAAAAAAAATAACACATGATTAAATCTGTCAGAAAAAAATACTGCCTACATAAAATGGCTTTGATATTTTTTTCTGGTATGTATACATGAAAGTCAGTGCACTTTCACTGAAGTCCCATATTTTACATTGGCACGAATCTGGACATAGATCCCATTGAGAGGGTAGATCCACCTGAAGCCCTAATCAGTGTTGTTTAACACTGCCAACTGTAGCCAATCACAGAACACAGCTAAACATACAGCTGCTTGCAGGGCTGCATCAACACTATTGCCATCTGGGCTACATACCATCCCACTCTCAAAACCACACTGCAGACACACGTGTACGCACACACACACAGATTGCTTTTGTTTATGTATGTGTGTCATATGGTTGTGTGTGTGTGTGTGTATGTCTATGTGTGTGTGTATGTGTAAATATGTGTGTGTGTGCTTTACGAGTGCAAACATCTCATTTATATGCATCAAGGGCTTTAGCTCAACACGAGGTCAACAAGAGCAGAGAAAAGACCAGAATCATTTTATGATGCATTGAGGGTCCAGCATATAAAGAGTTTGCTTTCAGGGAAGCTCCACATGTCTGATGTTGAGGGGAATAACTTGAGGGGAAAAAAAAGACTTGACGATTGATAGAGGGGAAAAATTTGATGATAAAAGTGAATGCAATGGGCTTCAGATCAGTCAGGTTCCTCACCATTCTACCCGGTCCAAAATAACGGCCAATAAACACATTGCTGTCTTCAAGACACAGCATGTGTTTGATCAAAGACACTTAGTTATAATCAGCAGAGACTAGAACACTGTCAGATGCAGGAGTGCAATAATGAGTTCTGAGTGGGAGATGTCAGTGAGTAGCTGGCAAAGTGTGCTGTCAAACAGTCTGGCATGGTAGAGGAAGGAGAGAGACCAGGGCTCTCAAACAATCATTGCACTGTGAGGAGTCTAACGTTTGCCTGTTCCCTTTTAAGCGCTTGCCACATGGGGATTCTTTGAGGCAGAAGGGACGGGGCATCCAGGTGGAATTAGCCAACCAGATCTTCCATATCAGTCAGTTGTAAGAGCAGCAAGAGCATTTTTCCCCAACATCACCAGAGCAATTGACTGTACTCATACCATGCATCGTTAGAGGTAGAATTTAACTTGAATTTCACCACTCGACAAAGGACATTCTCCATCCTAGTCCCATCACATTAACACTGGACAGGAGGCTCTTGCACCTCACAGTTATACATATTGTCTTTGGAGTGGTGTATATCCAGTCACTTTCTTACTCATCAAAAATGTAGGAAGGACAGTTAGCAAGGAAAAGGTGTATGAATGTTTGTAAATTTTGTACTATGCACTAAGAGTTGTAACAAGGCTTTGTACCCAAAGCCACAAATATCTCGATATCTTTAATAAGATATTTTAGATAATATGGAGATTCCAATGCAAAAAACACATACTGTGAATCATAAATTTATTGATAAGGTAAGAATTAGAATTCGGGCCAAACTGAAATTCTGCCCAAATAATTAACTTTTGTTATCACTGCTGGTTGCATTGCTGAAAAGCAACAACCTGCAAACCTGTGGTTTAAAACTATCAACTATCAGCTACAAAAACAGGACCCCCAAATCCCACCCCACCCTACCCCTCCCCCAAGAGCTGTGGCAAACCTCATCTGTGTGAGCATGTGAGCTTGTATGCGTGTTGCTTTTGAGTTTTCTCTGTTTACATTAGACGGGACAGTTACATTTCATAAACACAATTTTGTGTTCTGCCCTAGTGGTGCCACATCGAAGGGTGAAAAACGAGACGTTTTCTTTTCGGGCTTGAGAAATTACACGGGCCCTGATGAGAAGCATGTGGGCCGTGCTGAGGCAGAACAGCTGTGCAAACGCTACAACCAACATCATTAGTTTTATAGAAGAGTATAAAAGACACACTGCGGTAAACAAGCCTCAGCCATACATACTGCAGGCAGATCGATAACAACAAGACAGTTAGCATTCACAATTAGCCAACCCCCCCCCAAAAAAAAAAAAAAAACCTGTAAACACAATCCAGCAGTTTGTCAACACGGCATCAGCCGTGCTTCATAACTGTGGAAGACTACCCCTGGAATGATAACAAGTCTGAGGAACAATTAGCAAACAAAAGAGGTGGGCTCCCCCACTGTCGAACCACAGATTGGCAGTCCTAAACAAAACTCGGGGGCGTAAAAGCCTTCACCCCCTCCTCCCCGGATTGATGAGGTTTGTACAGTCAATTGGAACTATTTGGCAGATGATTTGCATTGGCGTCCATCTGGGCTGCGTGTTGTCGACAGGGCTATCTTCGGCGTTATGCTCTCTGGTGAGGGAGAAGAGGGGAGGCAGTGAGCGTGAGAGTCCCTGACAGGCGGCGAACGAATAACGTGGCGGCTTGGCATCCCTCACAGAAAACAATCCAGACATCTCCAAATATGCGCCCAAAATATTTGCTTGTACAACTCGCGGCTGTAAAAATTGAGCCGAATGGAAAAGACAGAAGTGAGGGGAGTGTGTGTGTGTGTGTGTATGTGTGTGTGTATGTGAGTGTGTGTGTGTGTGTGTGTGTGTGTGTGTAGGATCAACTTGCCAGGTGTGAAGCAAATACAAATCCACACAATGACACAATGCTCTGGATGATTAAGCCAGCCCTCTCATGTCCTGCTATTTGTTCATCTTCAACATCCCTGTCTGTCTATCCTCCTCTTTCTTCCTCCCTCTTTTCCTCCATCCTCCTCTCCTTCTTGGTTCTGCACACAACAAACAAAGTACTCGATTCCTTTTAAGTGAAGCCAAGGCATGCCTGTCATATGACTCATGGAACTCTGTTTTCAAACTATGGAAATTAATTTTAAAAAATGTTAGAGCGGGCTCCTAAAGCTCTGAGCAGCAACACACGCACACGCACACACAGGCACACGCGCGCACACACACACACAGCAGAATTCCTAGGCCTAGAATTCCCTGTCTGTCTGCAGAGGGCAGTGGGTGTCAGCCTGATGGAGATTTGAGTTTTGATAGGGGACCATCTGCTGGTCTTCATGGGAGACTGATGAGCATCATCTCATTCCATTTCTCTTTCCATCTATTCCCCACTCTCCCAACTGTGATTCCTTCCTTCTCACTCCTTCCTTTCCTCTCTCTTTCCCCATCTCTCCCTCCAAACACACACACACACACACACACACACACACACACACACACACACACACACACACACACACACACACACACACACACACACACTCACACACACACACACACACACACACACACACACAGGGGAGCACTCTGCTCAAAAATCTGCTAATCTAATCAGATTGACACGCAACACTCAGGGGATGTATTTACAGAGTACATGTAAAATCAAATAAAAATTAGCACAGAAAGCCAGTAATAACAATGAGGGATTTTGAGTGACTCAAGGTGTTTACATATTGGTGTGTACGTGTGTGTGTCTGTGTGTGTGGTAGGGGCCAGGGTACTGAGTGAAGGCGAGTGTAGCTCTCCAACAGAACTCATTGCACCCCATCCACACGCAAAGCCTAGCCGACATAAATACATTCACATATACATTCTCTCTCTCTCACACACACACACACACACACACACACACACACACACACACAGTATTAAACCAAAGTCTGTTCTTACAAAAGAGGTAGACAAAGAAACAATATGAGAGGGGGACGCAGAGCAACAGAGAGACAGACAGAGGGAATCCCCCACCCAAGCACACAGATTTTTATGGGACTCTGAAATTGGCCTAAAATGACAAAAAAAAAGGGGGGGGGGGAATGGGGGCGAAGGAGGATGCGCTTGTTGGGACATCTGTCATCCAATGAGATTTGCACTTATTTCACTCTTCATGACTCAGAGAGACATCAAACGCCCGCAAAATCCCAAAATACTGCCCGCACGCAAATGCAGCAAAAACATGCACTCACACAAATCAACCACTGTGCCAACTCACACCCTCCTCCCCCACACACACACACACACACAGACACAGACAGACAGACACAGACACGGCATGGACAGACAAGAAGACACCCATAATCACATCCACCTCATGTATCAGAGGGAAGACAGTTGGACGCACAATGTGTACACAGGTGAGAACAAGCGCTCAATCACGCATTTTAGGCCTTCATCTCGAGTCTGTGGGAATGAAGAGGGTTCCTTTGATGCTTCCCCGAACAAGTTTGCCAAGAAGTTGAGAAAAGTTCAGACTAGAACACTTAATGGTTCTTCTGAGTGGCACAAGACAAAGACGACCACAGAGGAACACCGCCAGCAAGCGACGCAACTAACTCATGTGGTCGCCACCTCAGCCTCATCTTTTCTCCCTCGAGTCATCGCTGAGTCCAGTTGAGTTCCCCTGGACTGCCTGATGACAGTATCTCTGTTTGTCAGGCTAAACAGCACAGACCCCACCAAGTGTGAGGACACCAAGAACTTCACACTCTCACTCAGATATGTTGCCACCGAGACACGCACGCACACACACACAGCTTCTACGTTGTTCCAGAGATACGGACTGGGCAGAGAATCAGGTTCATTTTTGAGGCCTGACTTAAGACCATGCTTTGTTAGAAAATCCCAACCCTTGCAATATGGCAGGAGTTGTGTGCTGTATTGCGAAATCTGCTGATGAGATCTCCAATTAATTCAACCCCCCCACCCCAAGACAGTGGAACTGGCTGACCCAACATGCTGTTAATCATTTGGAAGGTTGGGACTGAACCCCCCCCACCCCCCCATCAGAGCTCTGTGCCAACTGGTTCTTTCAAAGGAGACGCAGAGGAATGATCTCAACATCTTTAGTCCAGAAATCATGCCTCTCTGTTTTTCTGCTGCTCCACCTTACTCTCTTAGATTTTACTTTTAACGCAAGATTTAAAGGGTTCATTAAAAATGCTTTTGTTCCCCACAGCCGAGCCCATTACCTTAGTGAAAGGGGGAGGAAAAAAAAAAACGAAATCCCTCTTTTGAAGGAACAGCCCTTCAGCAGACGGAGTTTGGTGTGAAGGAGCCTGGAGGGCATTACCTTCATAGACTTTAAAAGTATGTATTAAAATATTTTTTCATTACATCACCCTTTAAACCACATACAGGATGCCTATAAGCAAGAGAGACATGCTTCACTTTTACAAGAGGACCCTCACTGCCATCAGGAAGCTAAAACTTACTTTGGATCACAGGGGCCTGGGTGACCCTTGACCAAAATGACAGGACGTTGTTGCCGCTGGACACTTCAAAAGGGCAAAACCAAAAGCCCCCACCCCAATACAGACGCTCATCTGTCAGTGAGCTAGTAGCCGTCTTAGCCACATCTTCCTTGCGGCGGGCACCCTGCCAACTGGTATGGGCCGTCTGCTTCATTCCCCATGCTGAGCTTTCCATTTGAACGTTCTAGACTGGGGCTGGGTGGCACCCGTCAGCAATTTGGCAAATATGTTTTTCCACCTGCTACCTCCTTCACTACCATCCCCCATCCCCTCTCCTCCACCCTCCTTCACCACCACACCACACCCGCCCCTAACACTCCCTCCTTCCCTCACTCGCTTTGTTCCTCTCTCGAGTGCTCGCCCGTCCCTCTCTCTTGGCTGGTGCTGGGCCTGTGTGTTGTGGCTTCAGAACAATTCCAATTTGGGACGCGCTGGAAACCACATGAAACGTGCTGTGTGAATGCGGCCGCACATCT
The DNA here is from genome assembly GCA_027481765.1 of Tenualosa thibaudeaui. Taxonomy (NCBI): domain Eukaryota; kingdom Metazoa; phylum Chordata; class Actinopteri; order Clupeiformes; family Clupeidae; genus Tenualosa; species Tenualosa thibaudeaui. The sequence continues at coordinate 12,435,792 of JAIFZK010000009.1, read as the reverse complement.
GCTGTGCAGCGAGAGTGACAACCCGCTTTCGCTGCTTCGCTATCAATCATCACGTCCAGTGTGCTACCCACAGACAGACAGACAGACAGACAGACAGAGGGTGTGTGTGAGAGAGAGAGAGAAAGAAAGAAAGAAAGAAAGAAAGAAAGAAAGAAAACGAGAAAGACAGACAGTGTGAGTGGATGTACAAAAATCTGTGTGAACATGAGACAAAGCGCTGTAAGAAAAGACCGAAAGGAAGGATATCTAAATCCCCTATGATGCATAAGCAGAGCAAAAGTACAGATTTTTAGCCACTAAGCCTTTCCACAGAAACGGCCTAGCGCTGGTGGATGACTGACTGACGGTGTGAGACACAGACAAGAGTGTGAAATGGATGAGAAGTCAGTCATTCAGTAAGTCACAGTCACACTCGGATTCATTTCTCGTGACTCTCTCAAAACCCAGTGCCACATCACTCAGTGGCTTTCACTGAAATTAATAAATCTCTGTTTAAAGATATCAGTGCCAAAAACCCCATAAAAAAAAAGCTCATGGCATATGCCATCCATATGGTGTATAGGCAGATCAACGCAACTTCTTCAGTTACTAAAAATCTGCTTTAATTTCCGCCGTCTAGTCAAGAATATGACATGGAACTGTATCGAGTCCAGAAAAGAATGGTCATAGGCCCAAAGTTCTATAAATAATTCCATAACATATTATGTAGGAAAAATGCAATTAATATTCCTTTACAATATTCATACATCAGGATGGAATACACAAAAGATAGACAAAAGACATAAGAAAAAAAAAAACTTTCAAAAGTTACAAAACATGCTCACTCTAAGACCTCATCTTATAGACATAAGGAACAAACAGCTGGTGGTCTCACAATGGTACAATAATAACAGCTGGAAAGGCTGACAATGGATGACAACCCGCACCTAATGAACAGAAAATACATCCCCTAAGGCCTGAGAATGTCCATATTGGTGAGGCATTATTTGGCATCTCAGACAGTTTGATGAAGTTCAGCGACATTTCAAGTGCAACCATCAATAAAGGATCATCGAATGTGGAGCAAGTTGTCAATGTCAATTTCCATTGAACTCTTGCGGGTCAACCCAGATGTCTTAGTCGTGGCAAGCTCTAAGTCGGGAGACGCGGGTTGACCCCGTATTGTGGTTCGGTACACTGCAGCATGACTGGCCGCCTCGTCTTTTGGCGGGACATTGAGACACTGAGTCTTTTTTTTTTTTTTTTTTTTACAAGGCCTCGAGACACATGTGCCTTCAGCTCAGCGACTGTACAAACAACGAACAAAAAAGCACATCACACTGTCAACAAAAGCAGGATAAAAGGCGCTTCAGCGCTGATGTGTGTTTTAGTGGGGCAAGTGCTTTCTTTCTTTCTTTTTTTTTTCTTTAATGAGAGGATAATGAATCTGAGTTCACGGCTTTTAAAAGAAGCCAGGTGAGCCAGAGATGGATTACTCAAACCAGCTGAGGGGCATACTGGTTGTGTGGTCAGACTGTATTCTCTGTGTGGGTCTGTGTGAATCAGTTTGAGTCTGTGTGTGGACAGGAGTGGTACCTCAGTACAATTCAGGGCCTCAAAGGAACTTCACGCACAATAATAAAAGGAGATAACAGCAGGAAGTATGCCGACATTGGATCCTAATATTGATCACATATTCTTGATGGTCTTCTGACAATGATATCAAATTTGTTTTGTGCATAATTGCCACCATATGCCAGCAAAATTATGCACAGGATTGTTTGGCTGTTCACATCCACAAGCGAACGAGCGAGGAGTGCAGACAGACTCAGCTCAAGTGTACAACTTCCTGCGATCAAATGTGAGCTCATGGCAAAGCTTCAGTTTGGTACAAAAAGACCAATCATGTGCATGCAGGCACACAAACATGCACAAAAACACACACCAAGATTGCGGTCACAATTGCGAAAGACGATCCTCCAAGGGCACTAATTTCCTAAGAAGAACAAGACGAAAGAGCAAAAAAATAAATAGAAGAACAAAAGACAAACTCATGCCTCATGCCATTCTTTTGATGGGTACCACTTAGAACGTCAGCAATCATGCTGTAGGTGAAGGCTCTGTCTGGGTCCAACTCAAACACAAGGCATGACATTGTAAATAGGTGGGTAATCACCGACTTTGGTGAATTCTCTACTACCACTGATTTATAGCGTATACAAATCGGATCCTGTGTGGGGAGCAGTACTTCCAGGCTTGGCCTGGCGAGCCAGCCAGGCTGATTGACTCTCTGAGAGCCGCTGAAATTCTCAGCCCACTTGCAAACCTGCTAATTTATTCCCGCCTGCTTGCCTGTCGAACCCTACAGTCATAAAGCACTTTGGTCGAGCCATAAGAGGACACAAAAGACAACAGTTTCACAAGAATTCCTTTCCCAAGTAACTGCACTTAACAGAAATGGGGTGCTTGGGAGGGATGGAAGGACTCTGGAGAGTGGTGGTAGTGAGTGTGTGAGTGTGAGTGTGTGTGGGGGTGGGTGTGTGTAGTAGGTGGTTAGTGGTTGATGGTGTAGGGTTGAACGTCTGGGGCTTACCAATGCAAACTGAACTTCAGAGAGTCGAGATTATAAAACCAGCCGTGCACAGGCTGAAAGTGCAAGTGTGAAAAATATAAAGGATGTGCTGCGGCTTCCAAAAGCCACTGAAATAACAATGCATCTTTTGAATTACTTGTGCAGAATAAACACTATAGCCACTGATAGAGGGAAACATTTGTGTGAAGCAGTTGCGTGAACTGCCAGTATGCAGTAGAAAACCTAGACCAGTGTAAATCCCTCAAAATGCATTATCTAACACAGCCAGCCAGGCTTTCCACAGAGTATACGACTACACACACACACACACACACACACACACACACACACACACACACACACACACACACACACACACACACACACACACACACACACACACACACACACACACACCTCGCATAAATCAATTCCACACATAAATCAATTCACTAACATGGATTGGTAAATTTTCTTTTTCAGATCTAAAGCAGCTCTCGGTGTTGACATAAGGTGCACCTGTGGATTTCTGAAGTTTGTCTTTGCTGACCTAGCAGGCAAACACTGGAATGGAAGTAACCAATTCTGTGGCATTACCCCTTCTGACAGGGCTTGCGTGGCGAGGCTGACGATCCTCCCTGTAAACTCGTGACCCTAGAGACTAAATGTTGACAGATTGTCGTCTAGTCACAGATGCCGGCCCTGCGGATTACAGGCTCTTTTTTGGGGGGGAAAAAGCCCCTCTCTGAACCTCAAACCAAACATGTTTTGTTTTTTAGAGGAGAGAAGGGAAACTTCATTTACCAATAACAGCAGTGGGGGAAACATAAAACACAATAGTCTGTGATTTCTGAGCTCGCTTTGAAATGAAACCACTCCTAAGTGCTTAGGGTCTCCAACAGAGGGGAGTGCCATTCTTTTCAAAGGACAACTAAAGACAGGATAATGGGTGGCATTATACACACATATATGAGAGATGACTGGAAGAATTAGAAGACATCACATTTTATACACGTAAATATAGGCTACAAGTTTGCAAGTTGGCCTCAGAACAGTGAAGAATAAAAAAAATGCCAACTGGCCAAATCTGTCCAGAACAGAAATCAAATGACTTGTTCTTTGGGGCGGAAACCTAGATTTGGTTGCAACTAAAACAGACTAAAAATTACAATTTGCTGTGTCAGGTTTAAGGTCAGGTTTTTGCAAAACACCACAGAACAAATACAAGTTCACACCAAAGGCAAGGTCAGCGACAGTGACACTGTCAAGCAGGAAACAACGAGAGGAAAAGAATAATACATTCAAGAGCTTATTTTAATACTGCCAAAAACATCTACAAAATATTCATCAACTGGGCCTTACTCTGGGATAAAACCTCAGAGTCTAAGAGTTTCCCCAGAGGAGAGGAAGGCCCTAAGGTCTTCAGTTTGTCAAACTGATTAAGAAAATATATAGTATTGCATATTATAGAAAATATTGTAGGTCACCACCTTGAGATAACAAAAGCAAGCTTCTCAGCTATTGAGAAAGAAAATACAATAGCTTCCTATCACTGTCCTTTTTACCAGTGAAACTAAAAGATCTATTGAGACATCATAAGGGCAAAGGACTAGCTTGAGGTGAGGCATTGTTGATTGTTAACTGAATGTTGACTGAGTCACCTTTAGAAGGCATTGCTCTCTCTTAATGTTAACCTAAACAAGAACTCTTTCTTAACCTTCGACAAAAGCACATATACTGCCTAATTGTGCACAGCTTGGTTAGCACAAAACCATTTGCAATCCTCCTTTTAATGCCCCTTAGTTTCTAAAAATAAAAGCATATGCATCTAATAAGGTCTGTCCTAATTAAGACATGTAACATTCTTTCCTGATTTCAAATAAATCTAGTAAAGGCTCTGACACCTGCTTATGTAAGAAATGGCCTCAAGGTACAGACTCACTCCAAGGTAAAAAAAAAAAATCAGAGTACTACACAGATTCACAAACTCTTCTCTGCACAAACAAGGTAATGCTAAACCCCCCCCCCCATAACTTATGAAAAAGATGCCCTAACTTAACTTAGGCGTTGCCCTCACATCTTCTGGGTGACCTGGCTGAAAGGTACTTTTATTTTGCTTCTCACATAATTAAAGCGCTTCTGAATCAACAGTCTAGTGTGCTTGGGGATGAATGTCTATCATTTCTTCATTTGTGAGATTATTCAGGAAGGGTTATTGGATTTCAAAAGCAACATGTCAGGGGTTGCCAAGTATCCAGTTTCTTTTTGTTAGGTTCTTGGCACTGTATCCTAGTCACGGCTCAAAGGTAGCCAGCCAACGTCAGAGCCCCTTCTTATTCTAATTTTCCACGCACAGGTGAGTATTTTGACTGTTGATGCCATCCTTGTTACCTTGTCTGTACAGGCCATTATTATTTAATTAGTTCCAATCACTTGTCTTACATAGTCCTGATCCACTTCGACCAGAAGACATGTCTGAATGGTTATAAGTCCTGTAATGCATAAAAAGGCGTTGAAATTGTAAATTTTGTTAACAAGTTATACTGACTGCAGGAATGAATATTACAGCATCCTGAAATATAAGGCACTACACTGCAGACTTTAGAACATCAGTGCTGCAGCAAACAAATATCCATGTCATGGTTATGAAGACGGATCATATGGTGTGGTTCATGAAACAGACGTACAGTAATTGGAAAGGACTAATTAGCGCAAATGTCCTTAAGGTTAATATCCTGTTGATGAGGGAGCAATCACTGCAGTAGGGCAAGTTGTGGTCTTTAATAAGGGTTCAGAGAGGTGGGTACCAGATGGGTTTATGTGTGTGTGAGTGTGAGAGAGGGAGTATGTGTATATGTGTTTGTGTGTGTGTGTGTGTAAGAATTTAACACAGAGCTCTGGCCACAGGCCCACAATGCCTAAGGAGCCTCCAAGACAGAGAGAGGAGGGGGGGGGGCTCAAAGAAAAAAAGAACAAGAGAGAAAGGAAGAAAAGAATAGTGAGCCAGCAGGAAGCCAACCTGCAGCAATTCATTCATGTAGACTTTCCCAAGGTTCACTTTGAAGACACAGTTTTCCATGTGAGAGCTTAGCACACATAGGTCTAAGCAATTGCTCCAAGAGCCCCATGAAACAACCCTGTCAAAAGGAGGAGACACTGTTTGTTTGGGCACTGTGTCAACAAATACGTACTTCCAATACTCAAGACATGCAAAATTTATCCTCATTCTGACAAGAGGGTTTTCAAAGAGGAGAATTAGATGCATGTCATTTTATATTTTGTTTGATCAAAGTTTTTGAACAATTCAGCCTGACAGGATTTAGAGGTTTTCAAGTGCAGAGCAATTGTTTCTTCCCTACCATTTTATATATTGAGATTGCCTCAGTTGTGAGGGACCAATCTGCTTTTGCCAGACCACCATGATGGACACAGATTTAGAAATTAGTGGATTCTCTTCAAATAAAACAGAACTTCTAAAGCACTACCACACAAGGAATAATTATTGCTGTTGTCAATTTTGTTATTTGTCAAGTTAGTCTTCACAGGGTTTATGGTCAAATAAAACTCGCTGAGAAAGTTTTTCATTAGTGAACAATGTGATATCATGCCACTGACTGTTATTGTAAGTGATCATTTTATGTTTCCTTTATGTGTGTGCATATTTACATAGAGTCTAAAGGACTTCCAAAGACAAACAAAAGATGACATACGTATGGATGGAGAGTATATTGTGCTCCAAGATTGTAAAAGATACAAGTGGCATATTAACTGCCTACATGGTGTGGAGGTGTGAAGGCTGTTTGTGCCACATGCAAATGGATGGCAGCACTGTCGGCATGTCAGGCTCGTTCTGACATGTAGCGTGAGGTCACTCGCACCCCTCTCAGTGAACAACGTTCCTGCCAAGATGCACGCGCCTCTGTGTACACACACACCTAAAGCCTACTTATGCCAGCACCCAAGGAAACCAATGCAGTGGTTACACTTTTACACCGTGTATTGCAGTTTGTCCCTAGGCTACAGCGTACACTTACTCCCCCACCCTCAAACACACACACACACACACACAGGTAGGGCGAGAGTAAAAAATATTAATTTGGGATGGGGGGGGGGGGGCAAAGAATAAAAGGACTTTCATAACTCTCCATGTTCTGTGTCTAAACAAATCTGCCCTCTGAAATACACTAATTCATCTTACCATATGATCCAAGCAGTTCACCACCAGTCATGGTGACCACAGTAAACCTGCCCACTCAAAACAGACATTTGTTTCACATGGATGAGAAGCCCAAGGGCTTACATGAGATGATGCAGCACATTAAGAGCTGACTACTGTTCTTCTGATGTGGACAAATTCTCCACACTGCATGTTCATTCTTTACGAGAGAGACAGAGAGTGCGTGAGTGTGTGTGTTCTGTCAGTGGTAAGTTGTCATACATATTGGCCTGAAGTTTATGTGTGGAACCCTTCCTGTGTCATCTCAAAGTCTGAATCTGTTTAAATCACAGATTAGATCTACCGGCTAAAAGCCAAACCGTAGACCTACTGTTGTATAATTTCAAATAGCTCAAGAAACTTTGCAAAAGGTATTTCTTGAGTGAGCTGTTGCACCCTGCACATAGGACCGTGAGTTGCTATGCAGACTGACGAGCACATGGGGTTGACACATCCACAGATGTCAGCCTGTTCACCCTTTTAAATGCCTTTCAAGTAGAAGAGCACTAAACTACTCTGGCTTTTTAATAACTTGAGTATGCGAGAAAATACATCAGTTAGCCTATGCTTCTTTGAACCTTTCTAGAAACGAATTGTTCTTAAGGTCTAGCGTTCATCTGTAGCACAGAGTAGGTTACTTATGTTACCACGTCAAAGATAATCGAAGATCATTGAAGATGTCATGGCAACACAACGCTTGGACATCTGTGCTCTTGTGTCAGCAATGGCAAAGGCTACGTAATTGTAGCCGTGTCGAGAATGCCTTAACGTTAACGTTACACCAGGGGCCGCACAGCTGATGCACAAAGCAAGTGACTAACGTTAACAATGGGGACTGACGTTAAACGTAGAATATCACATTACCAAATCAGGCATTTTACCTTGATGTGTGTGTGTCTAGCACTGGGTTTTATGAAAAGCTGTGAAACTGTTGAAAGTGAACGTAAATTCAATCGACGGAACAGGCTGTTAATAGAGCAGGTAACAAATGATACAGACAGTGTTACAGGTTAAATTTACCTGCATGTCGATTGTTGAGTAGCTCATGTCCAGGAGCTGCAAGTCAGGGGAGAGCAGTTCATGAGACTCAGCTGACCCCACGGGAATAACACCATCTCTGTTCTTCTGAAGAATCTCTCGTTGCACCTCAGACCTCAAGTCCAAATAACAAAACAGCGTGACGAGGTGCAACGACAGAGAGAGAACGAAGAAACCGAGGAAAATCTTGCAGTTGTTGCATTGTCTTCTACACATGCATGTGGAGTGTTTAACATCTCTGTCCTCTAGGTTTGAAAACTTTTCTGAAAAAGATTTAGGTGCCATAGTTTGTTACGGTCGAACCTGATGCTACTTAGACATAATCGAATTTTGTGTTATCTGGTCAGCTCCAGATGATCGTCTCGATGTGGTTGAATTAACGTTACTAGTTTAACCCGGCTTCATCTGTTCAGAAGCCGCAAAGGACAAGCTGATTTGCTAACCTACTGGCGCCCCTATAGTAAGACCCGCCTTTGGTTGCTGATAGGTTGAATCCTACCAGACGTCATTTCATTGAAAACCCTCCCGCGGTAAGACTGAATACCGTGAAAGATTGAATGGAATATGTAAAGTCCTACTGTCTATAGTAAAGTCACATAGCCTATCTTGTTTCCTGTGTCTGTACATCAATTCCCTGAGTAGAAATGATTGTTAACAATAAATGCGCCTATTCAGATTACTACTTCAATTTCGTGAAATGCGGCAATTTCACGAAATTACATTACCATCACAATTTCATTACCATCACTCATTAGATCACGTAGGCTAGGCTTTGTCTGAACACATGGATCCAGCTTTCAAAAACATTTGGCACGAAGAAAATATGTTTTCTTTCTGTCTTTTTGTATGAAATGTGTTTTTGGTAGTGCCACAAATATGCTAATTGCTCACTGGCCTGAGTCGGCAAAAAGAAAAGAGAATCAATTAAAATGCTTCACAATATTTGTCATAGCCTTTGAGAAAACTGATATGACACAGGCACCTGAGCACATCACAGGAATGCCATCTGTAATTGCGGTGGAGGATGCACGCCACTTGCATGTGGTTAGAGATCTGTGGGCCATGCCTTAGCAGACCTCTCAGCTTTTGCGTAGAATCTACACAACCCCCCACCCGCTTCCACCACCACTACACCATCTGGTGCCAAGCTTCACATCTTTAAAGTGTTAATATAAAGGCATTATAGCGTAATACTAATATATGTTGAGTCGTATATTCTCATCATCGTAGATTCCCCGCCTTGACACTTAAAAGCAGCCCACTGGTGCGAGTCATATGCCGCCTAACCCGCAGTAACATACACACACACAGTCCCGCTGCATTTAACGTGCTATAATTTTCAGTTCTGACTTTGGCATGACTGATGGTCATCACACACTGGTTCACAGTTGGTGTGTGTATGTGTGTGTGTGTGTGTGTGTTTGTGGCTTTGTGTGTCGTATAAGAGTCATCATGACAACAGCTTCATGTTTTATGACTGGGAACATTGACATAATCACAATTATTTGAGGCCAGTCCAGAAATACACATGTGCACACAAGACACAGACAGAAAGAGCAGGAGTGAAAAAACAAGGGCATGCAAGTCAAACATGAGAGAGAAAGATAGGAGAGAGAGATAGAGGGAGAGACATAGAGAGAGAGAGAGAAAATGTGTGTGTGTGTGGAGGGGGGGGGGTCTTGAAATGTTTAGGTTTTGATTACATACACCAACAGCCATTGCTTGCTTTGAAATTTTTTCCTTCTTGGTATTATGGTTTGTACTAAATCATATCTTACGCCTTTTAAATTGGCAGTGGGAACCTCTAAAGGTCAATCGAATTACCATTAAGTCTGCGGTCTTGTACAGGAGTTAATGGTAATTCTTGAGGGCATTTACTGGTTATGTCGGCAATTTGGTGGTCTTAATGGTTCCTCTAAGACAGACAAAGATGAATGTTGGGGAAAATTGCTTTGCCAGTCCTCAGCAAACACTAAGTGATGAAACACATGCCACTCTTTGCTCATTCGGTTTGTGCAATTTCCCTGCAGATGATGTTAAACAGTGATTGCTCTGTGACTGCTCCTGCTTGTGTACTCTGTCATGAGAACTATAGGTGCAGCCATGAGGAAGGACATATTATGTCTCGTCATACATACTACATATAGATTTTCTTGGCCATGATGTTTGTATTGTATTCATTTATTGTGACATAATGACATCAAAACTGCAGGTTGATAGAAATTACTTGGAATTCATGTTTAATTTTTTTTTTTGCACATATCGAATGTGGAAAACTTTAGCACATTTCTGAGGGGGCATCTGAACTCTGCTTCTGTACTCACTGAACTGTGACCTAAAGTGCATATTTGCGAGGGCAAAGGAGTTCATTGTCTTTTGTTAATGCAGAAGGATCTTTATGCAGAAGGAATATGGGGGGGCTTTTAGTTTCTTTCCTTGCTCTTCCATACTGGCTTTGCACTGTTTGTGATTAATTAAAGCAGATCTTGTGCGTCATACTCCTCTGGATATTTTACATGACTTCTTGGTGGAGGAGGTAGGCATTCGTTACAGCAATATCATGTCAACATCACAGTTTTGTGTTGTGCTTTGTCATACAGCTTCAGCTTGTCAGAAAAATCCACACACCTTCCATGGACATGAACATGTGGAGTTGTATGCAAAATTAATAATTAAGGAATTGTTTACAAATGTATTTGATCAGCCATGCATCATACATGATGTGACAACTTGTATCTGTATCTGTGTGTGCGACTCTGAGCTTGAGCTGGAGTTACCAGGGTCTGCCCCTCCTTTGTAGGGTCAAAGAAGAGAAATCTCTCCATGGCTGTGTTCATACAGACTGTGGTAGTTAGCACAGTCACATAAAAAGAACAATCCTTCTACAATTCTGACCATCCATGCATTTTATGATTCCTTTCATGGTTGTTGTAATGGATCACATACATTCATGTGGCAAAGGGAGATACATGCTGAAAGATTTTTGTCTCACTGACATCTATATCACATGACATGACTCTCTGAGCTCTGAAACCTTAGACCAAAAATGAATTTTGGGCTTGTTGCATGGACAGATGAGCTCGTACTCGTCGCTCTCCTCTCTCTCTCTCTCTCTCTCTCTCTCTCTGTCTGAGAACAGTAGAGGCATCCTAAAGGCATTTTGTGCTGCCACATTAGGCGTGGCAGTCAAGCTGCCATTCCAAACCTAATAAAACCCTGGGTAGAAAGAAGTATGCCTCTAATCCCCCTCCAAATGAGGGCTCTGGATTCATCTGGGTGATCTGCAATGATTCCAATATTAATGACAGTGGGAATCAAAAGGTACAAGCCAACAGTGGGAAGCATTTTTATAGCTTTGAACAAAATGTAATTTCTGTCTTATTATGTTTTTTATTGTTTTTGATTGCTAGCTTTGCAGAAACTGACGACTGTGTCATGAATTTTTCAATACACAATACCATGTTGGAAAATCACCCAGCATGAGAAAAGAAACAATAGTTACAGAAGTGTTATGTCTTTAAAACAGCAGTAAATACTTGTGGGGTCCTTATGACCACAAGAAACACATTACATTAGCTGTTAACACTTAATCATTTCAAACACCCAAGATGCAGATACAAATGACTGCTTCAAGGAAAAATTCTCTGATCTAGGGGAATTGGGCAAGGTTTCATTTTCATAGCCATTTCATAATTAAAAAATAAAATAATAATTACATAATGAAGTTGTGAAACACGTAACACAGAATTCAGAATAACTCCACAAACATGACAGCACTCTCTACTGGTGAAACGTGCTTATGGCAGTGAGATAGACGCTGCTGGGTCATTGTGACCACACACTCTGAATTGCTTACCTTCTTGCTCTGTGTTCATGATGGAGCTCTTGATGGGAGTCTGTTTTCAGTCACCACACAGACATTAATTGTTGTCAGTGGCTTTTGCTGGAGGCTTATAGGTATATCGCAAATAAACTGGGGCTTCCTATACCTCTTTTCAGTGTTTATCATCAGATGCTGTTAAACCTTTTGCCTTGATAATGTTTCATTTTCATTTATTTTAACTCACAATGCTTTCTCTCATCTCATCAATAAATTTTACTCTTACTCAGTGTTAAAGTATATTTTTCATACTGTGAAAGCTACATCAAATATGTAAATGTTAATTTCAGATTAATGTAATCGAAAATGTGCTCAAGTACTGTTAGAATGTTAAGGCACAAACTGAACTCACCTGAGGAGTTCAGGACAATTGACACCATGTCATTTCAGGTTCTGCATGTTGCTGTCATATACAGTCCTACCACAAAATGAGTAACAATGAATGCATACTTGGTGCTGGAAATCCATGTCCAGATTTGGATTCCTTTATTAGTTTTATCAGTTGGCAGATTCAGCCTCTGCCCAAAATACAAGAGGAACAGTTACAGGTGGACTAGAAACACTGATATGGGATAATATTCCTTCAGCACAGTTTCTCAAAAGAAATAAAAATAACAACATGTTGTAGAACTAGTGCAAAAAAGTCCTATCCATAGAAGCACAGTGTATAAAATGCCATAAGAAGAGTTCCCCTCATGGCGAGAGGAAGGAGCAGGAGAGCTTCCCCCTCTGAGACTCTTAGAAAACAAGGTGCTAACTAGAACCTTTCAAAGGGTTCTTTGATTTGTCCTCACAGAAGAAGCAATAGTTCCAAAGTTCCACAAAGGAAAAGTAAGTTTCAAGGCTCTGTTTAGACCCAATGCATGCTATCTGCAACAAAAGCTTAAAAAGTTCCATAGAGCAATGTTTATGGTTCTGTGAGGAACCCTAATGTGTTCCTTTTAGGATTTCTTGGAGGTTCTCCTGTGAGGACAAACTAAAGAGCCCTTTTTCTAAGAATGTCATGGTGTGTCTACATGTCACCAGTCACAACACACACAAGCTACAAAAGAGTACAAGTGGCCTTATGGAGATGATCTGTGAGGCAGACAGAGAAATGTGTACTTGAATGAAAGAACATTCTAGAAATTCTGAAAGCACATGAAACACTGCAAGATCACAAGGACCAGACCTGACAGAAAAGTAATGAAACTTAAGACATCATCAGGGACTTAACACATTGGTAAACATTATCAGGTATCAAAGAAAGCAAATAAATCAGTGGTTTGTGACACAACACTTCTGATTTTTTGAAATGTTTTCAGGAAAGCTGAAAACATCAAAAACAGAGAAAATGTTTCTTTGATTAAAATCTCTCTCTCGAGTCATTACCACATACTTCAGAGAGTTCCCATGGCAGGTAGTTACTGACTGAACTCTGTGAAATAGTAAGTTGTGTGTTTTTTGTTGTTGGATCCTACTGAGGGCCCTGAAAATGAACAACGCTTTGACCAAAAGCACATTTCCAAGAGAGGACAATCTCCTCTGTTACCAAGGATAATATTGTGCTGTTTAATTTCAAATGTTCTGGGTTAACCAAGCAGATTTGAACCTTTATAGTATTCCTTGGTGTAATACCGTTCACTAAACTAGGGAAATCTTTTAGTTTCACAGAGAACTTAGCTGCCCTAACAGTCCATGAGACAAGATTAATCTGGCACTTCTTCTTGTAGACATGAACACTATTCAGTTTGAGTGGAAAATTATGTCATCTGTAGATGCTCTACAGAATTAATGATTATATAATATTATACTATAATATATTATAACTGAAACTGTTTTGAGTAAAAATGAAAAAGTATGTTTGAGGCTACATGAACACAGGAGTTAGGAAAATGTGTCTATAGAATAGAATCAGTGTAAAAGATAGGCCACTTGTACTCATACCCTGCACTGTGACATCACACCACTATCAAGCAGGGGGACCAATCACCAGCTGACTTTGAAGGGTGAAGAGGTGGGACTTCCTCGGGTCAGGTGGGCTCACCATTCCATGTCTCAGCACCTCTCAGCAAGAGTCTGGGTGGGGGTGGAAGGGGGGGATGCAATGACAGATCTCTACCATGCCTACAGAGGGATGGAGGGAGGGAGAATGGAGAGGCTGGAGTTATCCAGGAAGGAAGGCAGGAAAAGAAAGGGTGTGGCTGGCAGATGATACCGGAGCTCGCAGAGGATGGTGTGGTGCTGCTTTGTTTTAAGGTCACTCCTCCCTGACCGGACTCTCCTCCAGGGTCACCATGGCGTCCAGGCCCACGTTGCCGCCGCCAACAGTCGTGATGGAGACAACTGTGTGCAGCAGGATGAGGACAAGCATGCACAGCTTTAGTCTGCCACTGCAGAGGCGCGAGGCGCACGACACCGCCTGCCACGACCTCGGCTGCCATGGCGATGACCCCTGGAGCTGGGTCAGAGCACACGCCGCCCCCATGGATGGGTCGCACCCACTCCATCTGACATCACAACACTCTGGTCCTTCACTGCTGTCCAGATCTTCCAACAGACCTACAGTATACAGTGGGAAAAGCTTTACACAGACAGCTAGGGATCAAAGTTATGTCTGTTTTCTCACAAAATGTCTTCTTATGCTTGTAATTTAACTGTATTTCCTCATTATTCCATTGGCTTGACAAGAAGTACAGAACATATCTCTTGGAAATAAACATGAATAAAACATCATTTTTTGTGAGGCTTTCATCATAAATTGTATTAGTGAACTACGCCCTCTGCAGGATCAACTGAGACACTGTAATACTTTTTTTTATAGCACAAATAAAGGTAACCACACTCATTGGTTAGCGCTGTGTTGTGGTGCAGTGTACAGCCTTATCTATAAACAGCTTTGAAGATTTATACTACAGACTTTCTGTGCTGTGTAGCAACACAGTTCATTACCAATAAGACTGGAAGAAGCACTCTGCTGATGCACAGGCAAATCAAACAGACTTTTGCCTGTCATCCAGACATATCCCACAGCCGTAGTGCCAGTATAGCAGGTAGTAAGTATTGTGTGAATGTGTGGTAACATGTTAGTAAACTCTATTGTGGTCTGTTGCTCATACTACAGAGCTGTGATGTAACCTATACAATATGTGGAAGGATTTTTCCATTGCTGAATTTTAAAAAGAGGGCACCTTATTTCGAGGTTTTTGTGTTGCTCAATCCCCCTCCATTATTGGTATTTGCTGACCTACCTGTGCAGATGAAACTGGACAGGCCGCCGTAGACCAGGTCGTCGTTGTCGGGCAGCACAAAGGGGCAGCTGGTCTCCACCTCCAGGCAGTATTGCTTGCATGGGATGTGGTGGAGACACTGCTGCTGAGAGGTGGGGAAGTACTCAGAACACAGCCAGGCTTTGTACACAGACTAGGGGAGGACACACACACACACACACACACACACACACACACACACAGACACACAGACAGACATAGACACACAAAAAGCTGTTTCAGTCCTCAAATACGGTGCAAACACCCAATCTCTTATTGTCAGTGTCGGTAGAGAGACATTTTTGATTAAAGGTAAGAAAACAGAATGACGATGAGGAAATGTGTGTCAAGTGTCCACTTGTCATTTGTGATGTGAAGGTCTCATTCTGGACTGTTCTTCACAAGCTTTGCAGCGAATCCTTGATAGGTCTGGGAAATTAATGGCAAAAAATAACCATAACCAACATTCATAACCATTAATTGATGATGATCATGCATTACTATTTATAAAATGATTATATTTTGAAAGAAAGAAAGCTGTGTCCATGCACAGCAACACTTTTGTCAGGGGTTTGGCACAGACTGAAGCCCAGATCCAATAAATTAATAAATATTAATTTGTTGTGGAAATGAGGTAAAACATTCAAACGTGATTTTGATTTGACGTCTTTTCGCCCAGCTCTAATCCTTACATAAAATAAATATCAGTCAATATGTGAAAATATATCATGATCACATTTTTTTGCCATATCATCCAGCCCTAATGCTTTGACAAATGAGGCAGTACAATAGTAAGTAAAGAGCCCTGTAGACACACAAACACAAACCAATACCACTGGATCAATTTCCCAGAGAGCACAAGTCCCTTGGTTTTACAGCGAGCCTTCGGGTGAGAATGTCTGATAAAAGGTGAAACATAAACGTGATGTAGAAAAAAAATAATGACAGGAGGGGAGAGAGACATGGTTCAGCATATCAATGTGTCTTTTGTACATAATTTTGAAGGTGCTGTCCATAATTCTTATCCAGTACACTGAAATTCAGCAAAGTATTCCTGGTCTTCTATCTGTCAGTTGTATGCGTGCGCACAAAAACCTTGAGTTTTAAGGTCTCTTTATGCCATATAAATGGAAAACAAACTGGAGGTTAAAAGAGATTCATAACATATTCTAGCCTATCAACATGTGGCTTCAGGAGCACAGAATTATGAATTGATCTGATTGGCTGTTGATCTCAGATATGAAAACCTGTGAGACAGAATTGAAGTAAAATTCTCATCTCCGTCTGGAGGTGTTTGGGTGGGTTTGGTCCTGCTAACCTCTCTCTCTCTCTCATTAGCTGGGGAGGGAGGGCATGGTCTCTCCCTTGACACCCAGTTTGTAATCTCGGACTTTAGTTTGATTCCTGCAGTCTGCCCAACACTGCCAGCTCAGTCTGATTTAATGCCAAATTAAGACCGTCCCTTATTGCTCTGTTTTACTGGCCTGTTTCATCATAGACACACACGTGAGCTAGTGTGTGTCAGAGAAAGTCCCAACAAGCAACACCTGCAAACACCGGACATGAAATATATTTCATTCAAATCCCTAAGCTTTGGGTCCTACCAGCCAAACTGACCTAACACCAATCTGACTACCATATTCTTTATTCTTTTTACTTTTATTTTATCACTATTAAATAATGGCAAAACAACTATGTTCGAACAATCAATCAATCAACTGTTTTCTCAGTATAACAATAATCTGGCCATAATAGCCCCTTTTCTCCTGATCAAGACCTGATTTGTCCCTGTCAGATGTTGAAGATATCAGTTGAGGGGACATAAGCAAGAGAGTCAAAAAAAAATGGATTTTTTTTTTGTTTTTCAGAAATTGTAATTACTTGGGGCTAGGGCAGCCTGGCCTCTGCCAAGGCTACAATCACATTCAGTGTTTGCTAGGGAGCGATTCCACTGGGTTGCAACTGGACCTGGAGGGTCCGTAGCTAATGAGCATCAATCCAAATGATATGCAAAGCGATTGGATCTGATGGAAGCTCTCATCACGAGTAATCAGATAACTGCAGCCGCGCTCGGGCTAGAGATAGTCACTAAATCAGACTCACTGAAGCCCAGCAGGGAGATGAGCCAGAGCACCGTCTACCTCAACAAAAGGCCTGGCTGACTTTCCGCTCATTATTCTCAATGCTCAATCGATCCGTCATCTTTTCAAACTCTCACAATAGCCACTGTTTTGAGTTGCATTTTCAGAGGCTAGAGCATTTTTTTCTGGCATTTCCCAAACCACTTCCTGATCACTGATCGCTGATTGGAAGTCACCCAGAAATTGGATTGGCTGATTCTCATAAATTGCTATTTTCCAGACTATATAATCTCAGCAGTAAGTGAGCTGGGGACACACAGTCTAGCCAGGCTAGGGTTTCGTTTAAAAAAAAAGAAAAACACTGACAGAAAACATAATCACAGAATAGCATGCAATCATGTGGCTGCATGTATGTGTGTGTGTGCGTGTGCTTGTGTGTGGGGTTGGGCAGAGAGGGAGAGAAAAGAGAGAGACTCTCACATGCTCTCACATACGTTCAGTACATGGTGATATACACATGCACACACAGTCTCAGCCTTGTATGCAATACACACAGACACACATACACACACACACACACACACAAATACACACAAGCACACAGACAGAGATTTGCAGTAATTGCTGCACTGAGTGACAGCCATTTTTTCACCCTGCCATGAACAATTCAGCTGTGATAAATCAGAGGCCTTCTCACACACTTGCCCCCCCCCCCCCCTTCCTCAAACACACACACACACTCTTTCACATGCCAAAGCTCTGGAGAAGGTCCATAATCAAAGGCACCACTCCAACACCAGGGCACCTTCTGTCATCATTATCTGTGTGTCTTTCTTATTGAGTTACAGTTAAAGCTAGCATAACGTTATGTTCTCATGATTTACAACATGGTGAGCTCTTGTGAGGGAACTAGAATGCACAGTTGGAAATGCATTTCTTTTTGGCTGCTGTAATTAGTATGGTAACTTTAGGGGACACCTTTTATCTGTAATTAACTACCAATGATGGGCTTCACTGCTTTGTGCTTTGCTGGTGTCTTTGTTCATGAGGGGGGAGTGTGTTTGGTAGAATACTAATCTCTCGGATAACTCTCACTGCTAATTTTAGGAGTCTGACAGGACTGGAGGCTAATTACGAGGGGAAGCACGTTCTAGTTTAACTTCTTCTCTGAGCCAACAGAAAGAGAGAAAGACAGTGACTGAGAGACAGAGAGACAGAAAAAAAAAGAGACAGTGAGAGATAAATAAAGAGTCACAGACAGACAGCAAGTACAAAAGAGAGAGAGAGATAGCATGATAGATAAATGCATTTTTTAATATTTGAATCATTCTCTTTACACTGAGCATTCACATCGGAGCATTAAAAAAAACAGCCACGGGTGGACAACGAGCACTAATCAGCTCTTAGTAGCTGCATTCAAGCTGTGTTACCATAAGCTGTAGCTAAGGCAACAACATATTTCAGTTTGATTCAACACTATTTCTTATAAGCATCGTTTCATATCTCATATGTGCATATTCACAGAGCTGTTTTTTTGCTGCACAGGATTAATTGCCTTTTGTATTTTTGATCCATATTCACTTTAATGATGATGATGATTCCTCACTCTTTGGAATCTACTCGGCCCACAGTAATAACATAAGGATTCCCTGAGATTAAGTCCTTTGGTAATTACCGATAGCCTCTGGAGAGGAGCACATTGATGGAGACCCCTCTGCTCCAAATTAAAAGAAATCCTGTCTAATTGTTGTTGTCCTTAACATCACACAGAAAAGGTTGCTAGGCACAGACCAGTATCTATGGAGACAGTAGACCCCTCCCAGCTACTGTCCAAAGGGAAGGATGCTGATACTGACCCACCACCTTACTGACAGCAGATATAGCCAACTCTATGCTCCATACTCTATACAACACATTAAAGAACTCTGTACTGAAATACCAGTAAGGCTGCAGCGCAGTCAGCCAGCTGGCTGTCATAATGGTATTTTCCACTTAAACTGTACAAATCTGTAACAGATGTTGATGCACTGCAAAACAAACTCACAATTTGAACGAATTCAAGTCAATCAATACTGTAAACAGACGGATTGACTCACTAACTGAAGTTGCCACAAAGGAAACATTTTTTGTTGTAATATCTGAGCCATCCTGATGGTTAGATTTGCCAATAGAACGGGTTGTTTTCCCTACAGTGAGACAAAATGCCCTCAGCATGGAAAACAACCCTCAGCCTCACGCACGCTACAGTCATAGTACCACAACAATGCTTGACCTTGCCTGGAAACCCTAGTGATGAAGTACGGTAAACAACATCCACTTTAGGCAACTCTTTTATGGTCTTCTCTCCTCTTTTCCGTTCATAACAATGTTAGCAATATTCTTTTCTGACACTGAGGCAGCAATAATGGACTGACTTCATCATATAGCCTAATATCATCTTTCAAATTAACAGATATCTGACTGATCCATGAATACAGTCTAGAGATAAAACAACTGATAACTGATAACTCATGAATGAAAAATGAACAAGAATGAAACAAGAGTGAGGCAATAATTGACACTGACTCACACACAGCATTAGCAATAACACTGATTGTCACAATGTAACAACAGCAGCCTCCCTCTGTAGTCTACTGTGTATGCATGGGCATGATCATGCATACACTACACACAGAGATCCGCTGTACAGCACTTCCTAAGCTGAGTGGCGGCCATTTTCCCCTAGACATGTGCAGTTTCAGCTGTGATAAATCAGAGGTGTTCTCACACACTTCGCCCTCACCTCCCATGGGGACATATTCACTTCACCTGACACTCACTCACCACAGCCTGGAGTAGCTCCATAATCAAGAACTAGAGCTCCTTCAGTCATTCTCCTCAACCGCCACTGTAATTAAGCAACACTACAGGCACTAAGGCAACACTTGTGCCACAACACTTGTGCTTCAAGTGTTTCAGGTACTGGTACAAAAAAGTTAATATTTTCAATCAGCAATTTAGAACATTCCTTCAAGGGCGTATGTTTGTATGTGGACCATAGTGACGTGTTACTACTAACATTTTGCCATGACAGAATTGTCCCTTCCAATATTTTAGTGAACTCATTCGCATTATCTTTTTCATGAGTGAAGTCATGTTTGATCACCAATAATAACCAGTTTAGAAACGCTACAATTTCATTGGCTACAAAGGAAAGGATTATCTGAGGGCTCCCTAGAAGATGCAAACAAGTTCTCTATGCTGTCAGAGTGTAAATGAGCCTACTCAGGAAAGGGCATCATTTCAGAGACTAGACTACTCCTCCCTCTGTTCTTCAGAATTTTACTAGTTATTTCATAGCAAATGGTCTTCATGGTACTCAAGTCACGGGTATTGAGCATGAGACAAATGTAGCCTAATTGACAGATTTCTCACGCCATGCAGCATCACAATGCTTTCTGAATGAATCTTTTCAGGGTCTTTAATGTGTCATGTAGGCTACAAAGACTTATGTACCTACTAAAGTTGAAACTAAACCTACACCCTTCCATTCCTTAGTAAAATGATAACGGTAGTATCACCACTGATTTCGCCCCTAGGATTGAGCCCAGTCTATCGGTCAAGTCCGGACTATACATTCTGATGTTATAATCTGCCTTGTCAGACTAAGTGAAAAGCTTCTAGTACTGAAAACTGTCACAAAAGACAGAAAACTCCACATTTCTCCGCGCACCCAAACAAAACACCAGCTTCACCCCGGGCCCCTGCTTTTAGAGCTATGGCAACAGTGATAAAGCAGCTTGACAAGGACTCCGATTCAGGCATGACACAAGAGAGCGGATTAATAACATCACATTAGCTCTGGCCTTTCTGACAGCAGCAGAAGCAGCACCGGTGGTGGCGGCTGCACCGTGTGGGATTGTGTAGAGTCGCCACAGCGCATCACGCCCGCCTCCGGCACAGACACGCGCACACACACACATACACACATACACATACACACACACATACACACACACGGACACGCACACGCATGGCATGTCCCTCCTTGCCCCCGGAGCTGAAGGGAAAGCCCAAAGATCTCCTTATTGCCTGGACCCTCTGATGTGAAGTGCAGGAACTGCAGGAACTGAATCACACATCGGAATCAATGACACCCTGGCCTGGGCAGGCAGAAGTGCCAAAAGGAGGTTGTGACACACACATACACACACACACACAAAATACATCATGATATAGTTGGGCACAATGGCAGAAGGAAATGAGAGATTGCTGTCGCCACCGGTGGAAGGGGTTTCTGTCTGACGATGCTCAGTGTTCCTTCAACTGATCTGTTTCTTTCTTTCGTTCGAGAGCTCTGGATGGTAATGCCAGTCCATATGACAGACGGCCAGGAAGAGGGGGCCAGCCTGCTTCACTGCTGAGCTGCCTGATTCCACAGCATGGCAGAGGAGCAACCTACTGCGTTTCCATGAATTAATGTTTGTGTGTGTTTGTGTGTGTGTGTGTGTGTGTGTGTGTGTGTGTGTGCATGTGTGATGAGGTTAACACAAAGTCTACAATTTCAGAAGAGTAAAGGCTATTCTTACACACACTAACACACACAGACTACCTTCAGACTTGGTATTTCATATTAAACTAGACATTTCACATGCTATGTCATAGCATTTATCTACTGTGAGGTTGCCATTTCACAAAATGGATCATACAGGAACTGAATGAAAATGAATATCTTTCAGGAAATCCCATAGATGCAGCCTTGTTCAGGTACAAATTACCCACTAACTGAGGTTTTATCAATTTCACAGCATCACTGAATTTATACTGCATAGTACAAATTCTCACACTACCCCCAGACATACTTAAAGTTCAGGTCATTTTCAAACATATGCCAGAGACAGCATCAAATAATCAAAACTGGAACAAAGCTGAAAACACGACTGCAAATGCAGAAAGGTCTTGTTGCTAGTATTCTTAGCTACTTATTTGTTGTAAATGACCCGCCTATGTGCTTCATTTATCTCTCTAAGAGAACCTGTTTAAATGAGAACCCTAAACATCACTCATAAATAGAAAATGTAGAGATAGTGAGCTACAGTGATGTACAGTCAAGACACATTTTCTCTTGGAGCTGACTGGAATAAAGAAGGTCTTTATAACTGTTGTGAAAATATGTACCAATTTCAGGCACTTTTGAGAATAGGAGCTATCAAGGTGTTTGTTGATATCTCTGGTCATGCCGTTTAAACAACATGCTTCATTAGTGGTATGTTACATCAGCCAAAGTTGTTCTCACATAGGCCTTCTCACTGATCGGTACGAGCTCTGCTGTGTGCTGTAACTATCTTGAGCTCTGTGAGTAGGGCTTGTAAAAGACAGGAGCACAATTAACTCCCAAATCCAAAACCACCTCTTAAAGTACAACCAGTGAACTTAATGATGCATCTGCCAATTATGTATGCAAGTCAAGGCAGCATCCATTCAGGTGCAGGACTCAGCTGAATACTGCAGGACTAAATGGCTAAGTCATACATAAATAACATAAATTCACCTTTAAATTACTCATCAATGATTGTTCAATTTTATCTAATAAAATAAGATTACAATTTTAACAAGCCTAGCTAAAAGCAGTGTTGCTAGATAGGTTTGCTGTAATTCAGGACAACCCACAGAATAGACAGAAATTGCCAGTGAGTTAGGCAATTGAGAACTGCTCTTAAAATTTAGTTTTCACCTCAGATTTTGAGAGGGAATAACCGGCTGTGCTGTTAAACTGAGTGGCCTACATTAAATATGACCAAATATTTTCTCAAGCACAGTAAGCTAATAATAATTGAAGGATTTACATTCAGTTGTTTACTCTGTTTCAAAGAACAGCCATGTACTTGTTATCTAAAACTGCTGCTATGAGCGCAGCCACTGACAGTGCCAAACCATCACAATGCCCAGTGCCCCAAACCAGTTACCAGCAAAAGATCCCTACAATATTTGGTGATTTGGAAGTCTGCTCCATTGGGAGAGTTGCAGATAGACAGCAAAGCAAATTGAAATGCATTTACAAGCTTGTCTGGGTTGAGCCAGGCTAAGTGTGTCCAAAATGTAAGTCTAATGTAATTTAAGGAAGGCATATTACACTTCATAATTTCACAGAGATTTTGTTATAATGTGACTAAAAATTGACTTTTCCATTGCTACAGAGCAGCTCTGAAATGCACCATCCACATCCACAATCTGGCATCCAAATACTGTATGAGTAACCTCAAAATGAAAGATTACTTGCTGATGGTAGGAAGAAGAACAAGAAAATGTGAAACAACATAGATATCGAATAGCAAAATAGCAGCTAGTGCTAACTGGTAAAGGTAAAGAAATTCAGCTTGATTTTTCCCTTACCCATTCAGTCATTTTATTAATTGCCAGTTTGCTAATTCAGTCCACGTTGCACCAAATTACCTCGTTCTTCCTACTGACAGTACTCAAGAGACCTCAAACAACAGCACATCTCTGAAGTAACAATTAAAGGGATATGTTACCATTTGGGGAAATACACTCATTTTCCACCTCCCCTCCTGTTAAACAATTTAATTTTACCTTCTCCAGTTCATCCAGCAATCTTGCTCAAAAGTGACTAAGAATACTTGACTCTTCTGTAGTTGAAAGTGCGCTAAGACCACTGAAACGCAGCGATTTTCCCGGCTGATATGACATGGAACTATACTTTCATTCTAGCGTAGTAATCAAGGAAATTTGCTATTGCATTTGAAAATGGTCCCTCAATTAGTGCAAGCCACTGATCTCATGGTAAGTTGCAAGGTTCCTTGATTATTACACCATAAAGAGAGTAGGCCAACAGTAATGTTTTTCTGTGCTCACCTTTTACATTGCAATCCGCATCCAATAGTAATAAAAAAAACTTTGCCTTTAAGTTGGATTAACACTTAAATGGCTAAAAAAACAACCTTGCCGCTGTCATTTGCTTTCTCTCTATTTGTCCCCTCACTGCCAACACCATTTGATGAAATGGTCTCTGCCCAAGCCTGTGCAAGAGACCTGTTATAATTTACCATGAACCAAACGACAGGATGAGGACAGACAACACATTGGGAATGACACACACACACAAACAGCTCCATCGGGAGGGTCAAGAGAGCCATATTATCCACTCTAGAGACCACAAAGCAGTGGTGACACCTGATCCCAAAATGCCTCGAGTCGGACCTATTCAGGGCTGCCACGTGGAGCCTCCATTCTCATTATTCTAGTCCACTGCCTCAGAGCCTCGCAGAGGGGAGTGCTGTAGCCATGAATGTCTTGCCAGGGTGGTAAAAGCATTCATCCCCCAAGCGGTGGGAGGAGGGTGGGGAGGGGGGGTGGGGTGCTCTCCTATGGCAACGAGACTGGACATAAGGCATTTTTGCATTATGCAACGAGGTTCATGGCTGAACAACTGCACATCCACCCTACCTAGCAGCCCCGCTGACAATAAATGTGTCTTGGCTTTCACTCTGAGCAGCGCAACAGCTAGGCAACTGCCACAGCCTTTTGTCAAAAGCGTGTTTTGATTTGCATCAGACACCTTGATAAGAAAATAAAAACATACAAAAATGTCCCTCTCCTTCAGACTGTGGCATGGCCAACTAACCACACCAATTGCAAAGGCCAGGAAGAAAGGGGGTGGGGAGGACAGTGTTCATCAAGGACATTTGCCTAGGAGTGGAGCACACTGGGGATGTCAGCGGTATAGTCAACCTCTTGGCCCAGTAAACTAAGCATCCCTATCCACAGAGGGAAGATGAGGTTAGTCAGAAGGCAATCCCAGATGGTCCGTGTGTCCTCAGGCTAAGGGAAAAGCCATCTTTACACAATGGCTAAAGGTACCTCCAAAGGCCTGCACTGCTGTAGAGAGCAGCTGAGGAAGTCTCCCTGCATATAATAGCAGAGCAAAGCCAATCCCCACCAAAAATAGAGAGAGTGACAGAGCTGGGTGGCAGCATGGTAAGCTCCCTGAATAAGGGGATGGTTTCCCACTCACAGCGACATTCTGACAGGCAACAGTTCCAGCAAAGCAAAGAAGCAGTCACACAGAGGGAGCCCCCCTCCTGCCATCATAAAGTCATGAAGGGCACCTACAGAAAAGGGCAAGTACCAGCTGCCAAAGAATTCAGGACCCCTACCCTATTCCCCAAATAAAACTATGTAATGGGTGTGTACTGTTCCATGCAAAATCACAACCAGTGTGGAGAAAATGGCAAACCAGTCTGCCCCGATCCAAGCCCTGGACTAAACATCTTCAGGCTTCAGCTAAGATTTAACTGTTGTTCCTTAATTATAAATTGATCTGGATAAAATCTGTCTGCCAAACAAATAAATGTAAGTATCTTATTACTCAGCTTATAAAGCATCCTACAGTGTAACTGTGACATGCAGCACTGAGAATGTGACAGCTGTCTGGCAGTGTTTCTAAAAGCCTTTCCACTCTGAGTGAATATTGCCTCACTGAAAGTGCAAGACACTTTGGAGTCCAACTTTGGTGTGAACACTGACAGAGAACACGGTGTCTTTCAGATAAGATGTTGTCTTTGTTACTTCTGTGAAGTAGGACTTTCACTTCAGCAATACAAAAGACAGTTCAACGTGCCAACCTTTGACAGCAATGAACTGAGTTGGGATTCCAAATTTGTAAACAATAGCAGACTAAAGCACACACTCAACTGTTGTATAGAAGAATTCAAAGACCGGAGTTTGCTGTCACATCATGAACAGTAATGAGACAAACGTGTCATCATTATCTGCTTGAACCAACATCACAACCGAGTACAATTAGCATATCTGCTTAATGTAAAGCTGTACGTGCTCCACACTTTTGCAATTTTGTCAGCTCTTTCTCATCATGCCTTAAACAAAATGTGCATTCTTATGCCAAATGTTTTCCCTCTGTGCTCTTTGTATTTTCACAGTCTACCAGAGCAGCATTATCAGTGTCACCACAGCCTGTCACAAGTCTCAAGACCAGGGGGAGATACATGACATCACGTTGCAATTAGCAATATCTGTCTGTAAGAGATGAGCAGAGAGATGAGTGATATGTTATTTCCTTTGAGGGTGCTTCAGCCATTATGGTGCAGCCCTTAGACGGGAGGGGCAGTCTGAAAGAGCCTTTCTCTCTGTGACTATGAACACAGCAAGAAAGTATTGTGAGGGCTCAGACGTGCAGAGGCCTATGTATGTTGGCTTGAGCGTGAGTGTGGTTCCTACACGATGATCTGCGTCTGTGCCCCTATTTGCAGATCCTGTCATTGTGATATACACACATATGCACTATGAACACTATTTATCAATCTCCATAGACTAGGAGGGCATGTGTAGCACCTCATTAACTTTACTAATAAGCTTGCTTAAATCAAGCCAACAAAGATCTACCTGAAATCACACAGGGGCGTTTTTAACTGACATCTATTAGGCACATGATTTTAAAACTTCATAAATCAGTTGTGATTGGTTACTTTAAGAACACCATGCTTTCCTGTGATCCCACTCTGTGACAGAGGTTATAGTTCATTAAATGTTACTGTCAGAGTCTACATTTAACAAAGATCAGAATGTAATCTCCCAGTATTAAAACGTGTATTCTGTAGACCATCTTACAAACATACAATCTAGCTTGCTGTGAGGTCTGACAGTCTACAGTTTACAGCAAATGAGTCTAGAAGAGCATCCATTAACCGCGCACTATGAAGGCAAAAACATGACAGGAGTGCTGCTGGTGCTGGTAATTACTGCTGAAGAATTACTCAGAGACAGCAATATTTGGAATGGAATAATACTAGCAGTCACAGTGGTGGTGCTACTAGGACAGCAATATCTATATTATTACTGGGGTCTGCAGAGGCAGCATCTGAACCAATCACTGGACACACTATAATTAGGCTTGTTGGGGCCAGTCAAGTAGTTCTTAGTCGATTCTCAAAAAGTCATCACCGCTGGAGAATCCATTTTGGAAAGACTCTCTCTGCCAGTCCTACTCATTACAGGGAGTACAGTAATGTGCGCAAGATAGACAGGACAGGGCGAAGAGGACAACATGGAAACGCCACACTTGAAACGTGGCTGGAATTTTACCAGTTGTTTTTTAAATATAAAAAACAACTGGAGGGGGGTTCTGTAATTGAAATGTGGGCGACTGGTGCATTTCCATGGTAGTACTGTTGTTGTGAGAGGCTAGGTTGTGATGGATGGCTGATGTCAAGCTGCTACATGATGCTGGCTTTGCAATTCTCCCTCTGTACACCTGAAGGCATCTTTGGCACTGTCTTGGCGTTGGCTAATCTCATCATGGAAAACCAGCAAAAGTGAGTAAGATTTAGAAAACTCTAGACTTCAGGTTACCCACTACACTACCCTGCTTGTGCAGCCCACAATCTGCCTACAGATGCATGTAAACATGTAAAAATCACAAAAGGTCTTACAGTGGGAGTGTAAAAGAGAAATTTGTTTAGTTAATGGTAGAAAATGTGGAGCATTATTTGCCTGTTGTTTGAGGACATAATAATACAGTCTGCCTTTTGTTCAGTTGTGCATGGTTGCCATAGACAGATGTGAGATAGCTACAGCACTGGTAACAGCCTTTCAATTCAAGCATGGTCTCCGAGAATGACATCTGGTTTGGACCAATCACGTGGGCTGGGCCCATCCTATTCTGTACATTTCAACTGTGCAGAGCCATGCAGAACATAATTGTGCAAAACAACTCCCAACCAACGTCTTCCATTGAGTAATTAGGAGATTCATATTTTCTCTGCGGTATCTTAGAGAGGTGAGTAAGAGGACTGGGGAGAGACAGTCACAAAGGTAAATAGACCAGTGCACTTGAATGTGACAGAGTGGCGCACCTGGAGAGGGAAAGAACTAGGACAGACAGTGCACTCTCAAACACAGACACATTCCCTCCTTCTTCCCCGACACCTTGATCCTGCAGGCTGCATGCACACACACACACACACACACACACATCTATCATGTTCAAAGTCTCGCCAAGAGCTTACTTAGCTCTGACCAGAAATGACGTTTGGGTCTTAATGGTCAGACTGTCTGGGTTCACTACAGGTTGTGCAACCTGTATAACTGCCTACTCTGAAATGAGTGTGTGTAGGCTTTCGGAACAGGTGTTCAGCACCTCAACTGCGTCAGCGCACTGAACCACAAAGGCCTCGCCTCACCTCTGTCAACTCCGCTGTCAGTCAGATCGCAACATCGCCACTGACGCATGGCCTATAAGCTTCCACACACTCAAGTGTGTGCGCGCCAGAGGTGCGCTCTGATGGGAAAACAAATTCTTACCTTACAATACTCTGTGTGCGATCTGACGGAATAGTCCTCTGATAGGTACTTGAGAAAGAGGAGGTCGAACTCCTCATATTTTTCCTGAGCATGTTGATCCAGCCTAACGTACGCCTGGACGCACGCGCTGCACAGATCCCCGTCTTCCTCTCCGCCGCCGAACAGTTCCCGGATGACGTTCGCGAGGCTGCAGTTCAACCCGTCCGGGCTCGCCATGCCCTGCAGCAGGTCTGCCACGGAGTAAGTGTCACAAAAAGAGAGGCTGAAATTCCGAAAGTATTCCAAGAACACATGGGGGGACATGACCGCGGAAGCTGAGAATGATCCAATGAGCCCGATTTTTTGCCGATACAGAGCCATGCATGAGGACTCCAGAAGCGTCCGGCTCTGGGGGTCAGTGCACTGAGGAGTGGGAGGCGCGGATTTGGTCTGATTGCTAAGAAAAACACATTTCTCTCCCCCGAGGACCGGCTGGGCCCCGTCGGTGGCGTTGCCCCAGGCTCTACGCTGGCTCCGGTCTTTGGACTTGAGCTTAACTCCCGCGCACAGCCAGAGGTGGTCAGAGAGAAGGACGGTAAAAAATAAAAGAGATGCCAAAGACATTCGCCATTTCTGTACCCTCTCGGAGTCGGTACATGGTTTGTCGCTTTGTTTGGGTGCACAGCAAATTTTTACCACAGCGTCATCTTCCCTTCGACACATCCAAGCACCCCTGATCATATTTTAGGGGGAGACAAAAGCGAGCTCAGATGGGCTTGTCACCTCCGCAATATATCCCCCAAAACAATGTCACCTACCTCGTTTGCAACATGATGATAGATGGTATTTGTCCACGCTGTTGAATCGAAAGAATCAAACAACTGTCGAACCACTGCTCTTTAATTTTCACAATTCATAACAGAATGAATATGACCGGCGTAATATTCCCTAAACAGTCTCAATTTAGACATGCCGCGAAAGCCGACCGACATGTCCATCGCCAGTTGAGCATCATCCAGGAAACGCATAGCAACGTCCAGTATAGAAATCTTATTTGAGAATAGTCCCCTTCGAATGGATAGGCATTGTTATTATTTTTTCTTTCGAGTGTGGTGTAAAGAGCTGAACCTCCTCATCATCTTTAACCCTGTTCCGCTGGCTGTTTCAGTCTGTCGCCATCTTCGCTTTTGCACAGAAAACCTTGAGATTTTTTAATTGAAGGCAGGGGTGGGGCGCCTGCGCTCTCGCTCTCCTCCGGAACGCCTCACGTCCTTTCCCGTGCCCATTAAAGAGGGCAGAGCTCCATTCATCCCCAACTTTTCATTCATCCCCTTTTCCTCCACCCTTTCTCTCAGGGAGTCGACACCGAGGGAAAATGCAAACACGAGCTATGCGCCTCCGTCTACCGCCTCTTGATCGGAGATGTGCGCAATACCAGGTACCAGGGCAGGGCAAGTAGTGGGGGGTTAAATAGACTCCGTTTCGGCGTGCACATTAATAGGCGGCTAGAATGGCGTGTTATCACATAGCTGCGTTTGCCTCGAATGTGTACATCGGTGACACCCGTAAAGAAAGATGCCATCCTCTTTAAAACATGTTAAGCGAACAGCAAAATCCAGTCACTAATTCCTGTGTCGCTCTACTTTTATAGCTGCCTAGTACCAAATAAGTGTGTCCATAATAAACAAAAGCTTAACACAGGTTCAGATAACATCTATTTTTCCCTTGTCCAAACAAGTACAAATCCTTGAGGAGACGTTAGCCGCACACTGTAAATGGAGAACTCATCAGAAGTGCTAAATTGGAATTCTCAGACTTGGACAAAAATGGCATGAAAAGGGCAAAATATTTTGCATATAATATGCCGAGGAAAAGCGTTCCTTGTGATTTCCCATTGTATTAAATAGTTAAAACAAAACTCAACACGTTTTGTATAGCAAAACAGTTCTGTTTTGAAATTTGTGGATTGAATGATATAGTCATAGTTCAATAAAATATGCCCCTTTGTGTCTTGTTATTTCAATAAAGAATAGCAATTCCATTAATGAATACTTCTTTATGCATATGCAATGTGCCCAGTCTTTCCATAAATGCCTCACCAATTCTTCCCTCTCCTCAGCACCTACTGAGTCACTGCAACCCAACTCATTAAACTCCAGGCAAGAGTAATGCCCTGCAGTGATTCATTGCTAGACTGATGGTCTTTAACACATCAGTGTGATTTAGGCAACTTATTTGTGCACCTCCAGTGGATGCTGCGGATGAATAGATCTTCACAGCCATAGTTCCATAAGACATCTGGGCCAGTTGAAAGTCAAGTCTGATTTACCAGGTCATATAATTGGTTCTCAATATTTACCATTTAGCACCACAATTGATTGTCAAACAAAGGCAAATTGTTTTTTTTCAGATATTTGATCACTCAATTTGACAGGGCCATGCACTGAAATTAGCTCAATTATGGCACTTTCCTCTCTCCCAAAAGAGATCACTTGTCACCTGCTATCAATTTCAGTGTTAGGCAATTTTTCTCCATTTCAGTCAAGAGATCACATTGTGCCGTTTGCACCCTTATTTATATTTATACATATTTATATTTATTAACTTACATTTCAAGGTATCTAATGGCCGATTGAATGCTAATTTTAAGAAAATAACCCTATTCCACCTATGAAGAAAAAGCATAAACAATAAAGGGATCCTTGGCTTGTAAGACATGTTGGCCTTATGAGATTGACATTGGTGTCAGCTACATAAACGTGGTTTCAAAATATTCAAAATGTTTTTGATTTCATCATTGTTTTTAAATCTTGGGAGATATAGCTGATACCAGTGTCTGTCTTATAAGGCCATCATGTGTTACTAGCCAGGGATCCTTTTAAAAAGGCTAAAACCCAAACACTTTTAAACATAACGGTTGTCATTTAAATGTTGTATTTGAATGTTTTCCGAACATTGGAAATGAAATACTTGGCTAGGGGAGAAAGATAAACATGATGTTCAGTTGTCTTCAGTCCAAACCTGCATACAGTCCAGGGCTGAAATATCATCATGCTTTCCTTAAATGTTGGATATGATGGACCAGCTGCATATAGATGTGCATTCAACCACTTGTGAGATATTCCTTCAGGCTGGCAAACTGGACTGCTATACCGGTCCTCTGTGATTGAGTGTGACTATATGAAGAATGGCAGGACCACAGACGGTGCTGAAGACTCAGATGAAGCTGGAGTCTAGCCACATGATCCACGTGCCAACTAAATTACCAACAGTGTACACAACCTTGACAAAGGACATTTTGATTTTCTGGACTGAGATGATTCCTTTCGTCTAAATGAATATTTTAGTTCAGAAGTATTGATGGTGCTTTGGTTTCTGTGAGAATCCACAGACTATGCCCACAATTACAGACTATGCCCAATATTGATCCATAGCAAAGCTGTTTTGTTAATCCCTGATGTTTTATAACTTTCCTTTTAAGATGTTTCACAATTTATTGTGTGAAACATTCAGCCCTGGAACCAGACCCACATCAATCAAGATCTAATGTCTGGTGAGGAGTGACTGACCTCCCATTTCCATGGCTGTAATCAGTATTAGATTTAAAGTTAAAGTGAAACATTGAAGGAAATTCTCAACAGAATTCTTTGGAAGTGCGTCATTCATGCAAACGATTGCAGTTGTTTTTGTTAGCCAATTCCCATACATGTTTGTTAAACCATAAACAATAATGCAGATGATGCATTGTCCTTAGCTGGGAATCATACAAATCATACAAAGCCTGGGCCATGCTGGATAAGTGGATGTGATTGGTTCCTGGATTTTTTGGCGAATTGGTAATGAGCTCCAATGGCAAATGGCCAAATGGACCTGCAGAGCCAATTTGCTAGCAGTGTGTCTGTTTATTTTTTTACCCAGGCTATGAAACATATATTCTAATGTGGGCAAAATAAGGTAAATGATTTTGGCAAAGGTTCAGTTTCTCCTCCAATTAAGTGAGCAATCAATGGCACATACTCAATACACTGGGATGGTAATTTGTATGCTTTCTAAAATGGACATCCTGTCACATGATGAAGGGTGAATAGCTTTTTATTGCATGTCAGCACTGTATAAGAGGACCGTTATACCAAATAGATACGCATAGACCAATCCATACACTGCTTAGTAATGATAACTGATTTATGAATATATTCTGAATATTTGCACCATTCCTCACTGATTCCACATTGATGATACAAAGTGTAGAGTAGGTCTACTCTGTGTACAGTGTTGGTATATACAATGTACCAAGCTCTCTTTTGCATTTGCTGTTGGTTTGCTTCAAATACATTTTTAACCGTCACTGTGTCCTTATTCCATCTGGATCAGACCAACTCAAATTAACATGAACTTTGTCTACCATTTATCATGCTAGTGGTCCATTTTATTATTCATTTTGAGAGTGCTGAAACACTACCAAATGTAAAAGGTAGTAAATGTGAGGATTGGACTACACTTGAATATTTGGATTCCTTAAGCCAAACAAGTCCCCCTAGCATTGATTCATTTGCCATAAACGTTGCCACAGGTATTTGCATGAAGGTGTGTATGTGTGAATATGTGTAAGTGATCTGCTTTGCTCAAACCTTGTATAGGCCTATTTATAGCCATCTCTGCCCTCAAGTAAAACAGGCCATTTCCTCAGGGTCCTTAAAGAGATGTGGAGAGAAATGAAAGTATATAACAGATGTTCGCCCAGCTGCACACTGACAAAATTGCACCTTCACTTATTGCACCTTATATATTGCACATTTCACTTTTTTTCAACTTACACCAGCTACCAAGAAGAGCTACCTCAAACTTTCCTTCTTGCTGGAAGCGTATCTGTTTACCTGTATGTCGTATGTCTTATGTCTATTTATTGTGGATGTCTGTGTACACTTCATGTCCATGAGTGTAGCTGTGTGTGTTTGCGTGTGTGTGTGTGTGCGTGTTTCTAGTTTAAATTGCACATTTGGTGTCTGGTGTAACGCAATTTCAGTCCTCTGTGTAATGCCTGTTACATAGTGAATTGACAATAAAGTACACTTTGACTTTGACTTTGACAAAGCAACTGTAATATGCCAAAATCTCTGTAATCTATCTAATTAATGATACTGTGATTTGAGGTTTTAGACTACTTGAGCTTGTAATCTATTAAAATGTGGTCGCCGTAATCTGCAATATAGAATAGGAAAAACAGGTTTTAAAGCTGAAATACAATGGCTTAGCAAAGCTATATATTTTCGGTTAAGGTTTGTGCAAATTGAATTAATATCAGCCTAACATAAAATAGAACAACTTTTAGAATCAACTTTGAAATGATAACACTGGGAGATCATAAATCAATTTCAAACAATTAACATTTGAACTGTCATTGCCCCGGGGGGGCAATGAGATTTGCAAATGCCCCCCCGGCCAGCCCTGGCTCCGCCCCTGTCGATATAATAACATCTAAGTTTGTTTAAGACAAATCTTCTAGGAAAGTTACTGGAGTTACCAGTTGAGAGTTTTGAGTTAGGTTAACCAAGCGTAAAAGAAAGAAAAAGATGAATATTTAGGTCATTCAGCTTAGTAGTATGAACAGTTTAACTGGAGCCCCCTTTCACACGTCTGCTCACTAACTCGTCATGCTGGAAGTCCTTGTGTTTTTTGCCCTTAATCAACTTTTACAGTTTTCTATTAAGTAGTTAACTTTTTTGAGACATGTTGCAAGTATCAAATTTCAAATGAGCGTATATTCCCCCTATAATAATAATTTTGCCCTTTTCAACAGTTGATATCTTTCCTTTGTGCTATTCTCTATCAAATGTATGGCTTGCATGATTTGAAAATAATAGGATTCTGTTTTTATTGCTATTTTACCAACCCTCCCAACTTTTGGGTTTGTCACTTCAAAATAATGTTGTATTATTTGCTTCAGTTATTGTGTTTGTCTACACTAGCATTTTTGATGAATATGATGTCATGACAACACACACACACACACACACACAACTGTTTCCAAAGGATTTGGCTACTGTCAAGAAGCACCCTTTCTATATTACCAAACTAAATTCAGGATTGTATTGCCATTTTGCACATTGGGATGCTTCTTTTCATATAAAAGGAGTGACTTTCATGTCGAATAGCCATATTCAAAATTATTATAAAGTTTCCCAAGTCTTAGTGCAGAGTTTAATAAAGCAAACACAAACACGAAGACTATGTTCATGTCAAGATGAGATCTTTTATAGAGGAATTCTGAGGGCATTTGTGTACGTGTGCACCTCTACATTGCACATTTTGTCCTTGCACATTATTAATAAACTGACTTTTATACAGAAATCTTAACTCCTTGTGTTTTTAAGAGGTACTATATGAAAAGATTTTGATAGCAATTGATTGTGTTCGTGAAAATGCATTGTTATATGCTGCCCCCCCCCCCCCCCCCAATAGCTTTGCCCCCCCCCAAGTAAAAAAAAAAACTGGCTCCGCCACTGCATATCGAGCATGAAGTGCAACTGAACTTCCGAAAATTATTATTCCGATAACAATATCTGATAAGCCTATTCTTTCCTCTGAACTCACTCAGAGAGAGTAAGAAAGTTAGGGATACTTACATCTTGCGGTCACACTGGCTACTTCTGCGGCTGTGTGCTCCTTTCCAGGTGGGTTGTGTTTAACGAATTTAGATATTATTATACCGATCATTAGGTACAACTTTATCCAGTTTGGGTGTTCTAACTCTGGGAGGTATGGCCTTTGACTTCCATGAACTTGTTCACGTGTTCTACACAAGCAGCAAACCGTTTCAGCATTTGTCCTCTAGCACCTGGTCTGAGCCGGAGATTCAAATATGCGCTACCTGGATGTAACCTGCACACTTCATGTTGACAAAAAGAAAAAAAACATTTTAGGTCATGTACACGCTACACATTTTTAGATGGGCCGCAGGTTCCCGACTCTGAGTGAGAATCACGGCACCTGTCGGCTCATGACCTTCAGGATACCTGCAGTTATCAGCTATCTCCACTAGCCGGCGAAGTTGCAAACTTTTTCACCCTTGCTTTCTGTTGTCGCCGTCGCCTTTCCTTTAGACGGACCATTCATTGGACCAATCAGACACCAGTCTT
Organism: Tenualosa thibaudeaui; assembly: GCA_027481765.1. Lineage (NCBI taxonomy): Eukaryota > Metazoa > Chordata > Actinopteri > Clupeiformes > Clupeidae > Tenualosa > Tenualosa thibaudeaui. The sequence continues at coordinate 12,400,347 of JAIFZK010000009.1, read as the reverse complement.
AGAAATGATTCAACGTCCTGTGCTACTGTTCCTGCAACTTCAACGTCATGCGGATTAAATAAACTGAAACCTCACAACATTATTTTCAGTGATGGCCAAGGAAATTTACCACATTGCTTTGCGTCGTGAATTACATTTACAGTCAGTCTACTGATAGTAGAAGTAGTAGAAGTAGAAGTAATAATAACTTCGTCCTGTTTTTTGTTCTATGGAAACGGATTTCCTCGAAAACACAATGCCTTGCCACAACCAGCAGATGAACAATAATGTGAATGACAGTCAAGAGCACGCGGCTAAACAAGTCCGGTTCAGCAACAGCGGCATCCAGGCTCAATCGGGACCGTTCTCTGACGGAGATAGCGGACACCGTAACGACACTGTCACATTAAGTAGCGAGTATCTGATCGGACCCCAGCTTAAACTCCTTCCCCTGAATGACCAAATACGAGAACTACAGACCATCATAAGAGACAAGTAGGTTCAATTATTGAGCCTGGGTGAATTTCCTTCCACGTTTCAAGTAAAATTGATAGGAAATGGATCTTCCGGAGAAGATTGTAGGAACAGAACTATAATGTAACAGCACACCAGACAGCACCAGTGGCGATCTGCTGTTGCTACAGACTAGCTAATGATAACGAGATGCCCTTGGGTAATCTTGTAAGATAGGCCTACATGGCTGTTTGTTGTTAGAAGATAAGTAGGCCAATAGTCTAATATAAAGGATGACAGCTGTTTTTATCCTGACAGCTGTTGCGTGGGCCCACATCCACTTACATTAGCTGTCCTTTTTCCTCTTAGGTCGACCAGTAGAGGTGATTTTGTGTTTTGCGCAGATAGGCTGGTAAGTGAAATACAAGCATTAGTCTTCCTCAGACGGATAGAAGATAATGGTGTAAAGTAGGTGTACTTGTAAGTTGTTTTGAATTGAATATCAGAAAGATATGAATTAAAAATACTTGTGTCTAGAGATAATAGGCCTACCCTTGCTTGCCTTTTAGATCAGGTTAGTAGTTGAAGAAGGACTCAATCAGCTCCCATACAGTGAGTGCACTGTCACCACTCCAACAGGTGAGTCATAGGGGCATGTGGTGGGTTCCAAAGGCCAGTCTGTGCAATAGGAGAATATTTTATGCTCTTTAACAAAACCCTGTTGTCTCCCAGGGCACAAATATGATGGCGTCAAGTTCGAGAAAGGCAACTGTGGAGTCAGCATCATGAGGAGTGGTAAGTAGAAGACTCTCTTGGGTGGTCTTTGTGATTGGAACCTGGCTCTGGATAAGCAGATTAAAGCAGTATGGATTCTTCCCTACAGGGGAGGCCATGGAGCAGGGCCTGAGAGACTGCTGCCGGTCCATCCGCATTGGGAAAATCCTCATTCAGAGTGACGAGGAGACCCAGAAAGCCAAAGTTTACTACGCCAAATTCCCTCCTGACATCAGTCGCCGCAAGGTTTTGCTCATGTATCCCATCCTCAGTACGTGTGACAAACGCATCTCCCATCCTGCATATTGGTTAATAAATCTGTAGTTATGTGTGTGTGGTCATGAGCCCTGTATGTGTGTGTGTGTGTGTGTTGTAGGTACAGGAAACACTGTTATCGAAGCTGTCCGAGTTCTGCGAGAGCATAGACTGCAGGCCAAACACATCATTCTCCTCAGCCTTTTCTCCACACCACACGGTAAGTCCTGTCCTGATCCTGGCTGGTGGATCATAAGGAATGCATCGAATATTTTACTCTCTCTTAGTAGTAGTCTCTCGACTACTAAACTCTAGAGCATAACATAAGGACAGTAGAATGGTGGACCAGATTCATTCACTTGTGGATCCAGTGGATGTGAACTTTGTTTGAACTTGAACAATCATTAAAATTTGGCTGTGTGTTATGCTCTGGCTTTAACTCTTTCAGATTCAACTCTTAAGTGAAACGTCGCTTTCAGCCACCATGTTCGTTCTCTGATCTTACTAGTACTACCGGCCTGGTCCCAATGTCTTCAAAGGGTGTCCAGGCATAAGCCTGTAGCAAAATAAATAATATTGAGCGGAGGTACTACACCAATGCTGCCAGGCAATAATGATGTGCTGGAAATATTAGTTTCATCATATTGATAAATTACAGTTACAATTACAATTACAGAGATGCAAAATTAAATTAAGAATAGTATTGATAGTAGAGAAACAGGCTCTGATATAGGTTTCTTGAATCAGGATAAACTTGAAGACTGTCCTAAAGATTACTGGATAGCAAGACATTTACTATGTTTTATTCTTGTGCTGTTTAACAGTAATGTGTACTGCACAATGCTGTGCTTATTTAGATTTGTTACTCAAAATCTCCGTTCAAGGTTCAGTGACAGTATGTCTACTGTCTGCTTTGGAAAAAAACATTTAAGCATGTTTCTGCATGGTGTCTACAGGCGCAAGATCAATCATTCAGGAGTTTCCTGATATCACCATACTGACCACAGAAGTTCACCCAGTGGCTCCAACACACTTTGGCCAGAGATACTTTGGTACTGACTGACTATGCTTCACATCAACGTATTACACACACCAACTGCCATCAGTGCAGTTTCTGTGCTCTGATAGGTTAACAAGAAAATTGTCAATGTGTATATCTTTGCTTGATTTTAGCCTCTGAGATTCGCTGCCTTAATTAGATCTAGTTCCTCCACAAGTCAATACAGCATGGAATAACAAGTGCGTAATCATACTGTTTACGTGTTGGACTTCCATGGCACAACAAAGAGAATTGTGAGGAACAACATTCCAAAATGGTGGCCTGGGGTACTTGTTACATGTGCTATGGCACTGCACTGATCCCTCTACTTGCTCGTTCAGTGCTAACAGAGAAAAGAAACGATGGCAAATAAATAACAAATGAGTAAGTTCAGTTTAATATTTTTTTTTTCATGGGGTTTGTAGTTTCACATAAGAAATGTTTTAAAACATACAGCTGACTGACTTACAACACGAAATTAGCATCTGCTAAACTACATCTATAGAGTCTATATCTCTCTATGAATGTCTATTAGCATCGTACTACAGTGTAAATGTCATGCATGCCTAATGATGCAATGTTATTGTATTTTAAAAATTGTTCATTGTTAAAAACAGTTTTGGCTGCTAGACCTTTCCCCAGTCTAATAAAGGTTTTCGGACAAAGCATGTTTCACTAAACTACCTTAACTTGAGCTTGTGCTCTCACACCAGTTCATCTTGCAGATGGAGCTCTGGTCTTGCTTCTGATTGATGAACGCCCCAAAACCACCCAGAGGAATCCATAGAAGGATGTTTCTCTGAGAAAACAAAGGAAAGAGATCAACACACATAAACTACAAAACATACAGCAGGTCCAGTTATGGGAGAAATACTGTTGTAGGCTGACTATAAATCTTCAGCTACATTACATGAAGCTACACTAGTGTGTATCCATTTAGAGCCATTTAAGTTGTACTGGTCAAAGTAAAGTTAGCAATTCATGTGCTTAGCAATAGTGAAAAATTTCCACTCGCTTCCAGAGCATAAAAATAATACTATTATTACTTTCTAGAAGAACACCAACGTCTTTATTGCCTACAAAACTCTGAATGTTCCTTTTTCAAATTTGAAATGTTTGTAATGTGTGTCTTGTGTTTATTTTTCTAGGACAGTTTGTGTGTGTGTGTGGAGAGAGAGAATGAGATAGGTGTACCTGTAACTCTACTCTTAGCCGTCACACACTCAAGTTAATGATGAGTCTTGGTTGGAGATCACATTAGAACAGCATGAGAACTCTGAGTAAATTAAGCCCATCTTTTTAAATACTCTAAATGAGTGGCCATGGTGGCAGTACTATGGAAAAGTTATAATGTAATATGGATTGTAAAAGTCTATATCAACTGACACAAAAAATAGTTTACAAGCAATTTTAACACCCACACCTTTACAATACGAAATGTTCTATAATACAATATATAACATTAATTTGGGATCTTTGGGATTTGATTACACTGTTTATAAATAGACTATTAGAAAATTCTTTACCAATACCTGTTTCTGTCTGTATAAAATGTATAAAATAAATATGTATTAAATGTATACCATGAGTGTAGGGAGCCAAAGGCTTTCTCCTGAGAGGGAACACCTGTCCATCACCATCACTGGTTGAGGAAAAAAAAACACCTTATGACAAAATTTTAAAGGTTTTTTGGGGGGCGAATTCCATGGAATAACAATAACAGTCAAAGAATCCAACAGAAGCTGACCTGCTGAAAACAGGTAGCAGCCAAAATTTCTTTTGAGGTCCAAACACCTGCAGCACATTGCGCTTAAGGCCAATATCAAAGGCTTTCCGGTCAGGTCCATAGGGGAAGAAAGGGGCTGACAACCATTCTGAGATGAGTTGAGGGCATTGTCAACATAATTAAAATAAAAACAGGTCAGTAACCAACTAATGTAATATAATTTATTTTACCACTGGCAATTAAAAAAATTATGTATTTGCATCACACATGACAAATTAGACTTCTTGAAGATAAATATGCTCTTGTGATCTTCCTCTGATTTATGCTTCTGTTTCTGTCCTTGTACAGCATCTCCTGAACTTGGTAGCTGGTGTTGGTGATCTTACCAATAGTGGTCTTGTTTTTGGTGACCAGCCAACAGTGAAAGCCCAGTAAAAATGACAGTGTGATGGTAAACATCACTGACACCACCATCAGGAAGAGCACGTGCACTTTCACCATCGAGGGCTGAAAAAACTGACCCTAAGAGAGACAAACATAGGGCCAGAAGGTAAAAAATGTTTGGCCAGTATTACTTAAATCAGTGGCAATGTTTTTTTGGTTACTTGAACCAAACCAACTATTTTGTTTTGGATTTACAAATAACCCCTGACTCTCAAAGTCATTCATCTTACTGAGATGAACAAAAAAACTAAACAAAAGGGATGCTCACAAGCCAGAACTTGATGAAATAGGGTGCAACCGTGACAACAATGAACAGGCAGTAGAGCAAAGAGAACACCAGGAAAAGCAGAAAGAACTTGTAGTTGGAGAATCCCACACAGTTGTTCAGCCTGAAAAACAGATACACACCTTTCCTAAATTAGACACTTCTGCTGGGCCACATACAAACTGAAAGACATAAAAGTGTTGGGCAGAGCACACAGACTCATAAACTCACCCACCATGGGCAGTGGTGATCCATTTTTAGTACACACCTGAGATGAACAACAAACAGTAACCACTCTCATTAGTCTAGAATTACTCTTCTGGTAATTAACAGGCATCACAGACCTTTGCTGAGCACATGATGCTATCACCAAAACAAATGCTGGACAAAAGCATTTACTGTGAAATATACTGTATTAACTACAGGTTACACAGTAGTATTAGGATTATATGGGTCTGAGATGGCTTCTTAATTCTGAGACCAAATCAAAGGTAATTTCTATGTCCTTGAAGTACATTCACACGATAACTTTCTTTGTGACGTTTTTTCCCCTAAGTAGTCATACAGTCATTTTTAAATGACACTGAGTTTCCTGGAGGTTATAGATTCCATGAACACTTCTTACTGCAGTACATCAAATGTCATTACAGTAAATCAATCTGAACCATGCCCAAGAGGTGTAATCAGACACATACGAACATGTACATCACAGCATGCTACACGGGACACTCAACACTTCTGTGGCTGAAACTCAGCAAAGGCATTCCAGATGACCACTCAAATAAATGTGACCAAACACTTCCTCTATCGGCTAATTATCTTGCACCCGGACACACTCTCTGCAACTACCCCAACACACAGAGACAAAGTATTGGGTTACTCACTTTGTGAACAAAGTAAAGGCTGAGTTGGGAAGACATGCTTTCCCGTTCTCGCACATCAAACTCTCTCTGTCACACACACACACACAAACACATACACACATATTGCATGCATGTGAAGATGCACAACACACTAAACCGAACACAACATTTGGCTCTTACATTTGGCAAGCTGAACAGTGATGGCAGCGGTCTGGTTTAATCAACTGGCAATGACGACAGAACCTGATAGCTGGACACACAACGAGCACACACACACACGCACACACACAGTCGCAACTAGCAGAGGTCACCGGACAACACGTAACAGCAAGGTCTCACCTCGCACAAAGTAACTTAGAAGCATCTCTACTTTCCAAAATGAGGTCTTCATCTTTAAGTCATAGAGAACAGCCACTCACTCAGAATGGAGTCCAGAGTGCTTTTTTCATCTCAAATGGCCACACACAAACACACACAGACGCACACACAATACCAAGGCAAGTTTAAATATCTTGAAGGAAATAACTCTTTTTTTAAACAGACAACACAAGATTCTATGGTAGTCTCCTGAGACATTTGCCACTGTTAGACTGAACTTCTAACTACATTGCTTCAGTGTGGAAATAATGGTATTATCAAGAGACATGACCCTTTTTCTAAGGCTTCAATTAGCATTTGATCACCTCCGGAGGCTGAGCGTGAATGCACTGGCAGCCTCTGGGAGATCTCTAGGAGAACCTGTCTCTGAGCTTCTGGAGTGTCCTGCTCTGCGTAGCGCTGCTTGTCTGACAGAGAGAGATGAAACTGGACATACACAAAAAGGTGAAATTCACATTAGATTTTCAACTTTGGAAATGATGGCATAAAGAAGAGTGTCTTGAAATATTTTTCTTTGGCTCTCAAACACACAGAGAAGCACTATGTTAAGCTCTCATAGAACATTTTGTAACACTTTGCAGTATTGACTATGCAGACTATTGACTTTCACAAATGCAGTATTTACTATGAGGTGAAGCATGTATTCAGATGTGAAGCATTGACTCTGGGTGAGTTAGTATGATTTGAATTAACCTTTGATATAACATGACCAAAGTGGTTTTCAAAAAAGGCAGGTTCTTATGTCTTGATGTTACACTACCTATTATCAATAATACAAGATAAACCAAAGACATTTCTAGTTACCTCTCGTGAAGGTGAATTAGGGGCGGTGAATACAGACCTCCAAGATGCCCAGGAGAACATCCCAAAACAAATATGGAACATCAGGAGATGTATTACTGGTGAGCACATTTCAAACGCAAAAAGGGAGGGGGGTCATATTGATGTACAATAACAGTAAAAAAATGGAAATTCAAAAGTCAGTCACACAAGTCATAAGTGGCCTTTTACCTTTTTTGGCTGTGCCTGTCAGGGTGACTGGAAGATAGATTTAACAGTTGCTTTGTAGGTTTGCTTGTCATCAGATTTCAGTTAGTCCAAATACATGAGCAATTCTCCTTTCTAATTGTTCTACTCAAAAATGGGTTCTCCATAAACACTGACAGAAAATGAACACAAAGTCAAGGTACTTACTGAGGCAAAGCTGGACCACATACGCGTAATATGACCATACGACCACCAGTGTAAGGATTATAACAGGGATCCACGTCAGCACCCAAACACATCGTCTTAACGTTGCACGTAAGGCCATGACCACACACGCTTTGATTAAGTACCTGCGACAGTACTTGAACGTTTGACGCCGACATCCTCCTGCGTTCTGTTTTATTCAGAGCCCAACAGGTGTTGCATCCGGTGCGCCAGACGCCTCCTACTGGCAGTTTAAATCAGAGTAGCTGGATGTCACTCGAGAGATTTCGGGAACTATCCATAAATCTAATATTTTTTTCAGTACTGTGCACTTCTAAGCATTGAAAAACAGTGTAACAGTGTGCATGCTAAGCTACGACTAAATTGCTAAATTAGTTGAGGTTTCAGGACAAGTCTAAGGTATCGGAACGAGACATTCACTGACAAGGAAAAAAATCTCCTATAATCTTAATCATACATCTGGAGATTGTGAGTTTTGTAGCGCTATCCCAGGGTCATGGACATAAACAAAGAGAGTTTAGAACCCAACCTTCTCTGGTTGGAATATAAGATGATCTTTCGAAAATGTGTCTGTGTGTTTGGAAACTAATTAACAATGCGGAGAATGCAATACTGAAAAGTGCACACTTCTGAAATAGAAACCACAACATGGGTGGAATATACTTTGTGGTTTGCTGAATGTTATAATTTAGCTCTAATGAGTCTAAATAAGGGTAATTTTGAAACTGTCCTGTGTTTTCCATTGTGCTTGTGTTCAGTTACATTATAAAAAACTTAACCCTAGTTTCTCTGAGAAACTTTATGGTTACACATATGAGCTTTGGTCAGAATTAACACCACACTGCACACGTCTACCAAGTTGTTTATTTTTTTAAATAATTTTTAATTGAAGTTTTGAAACAGATACTTTTCCATGTTTGGTAAATCTGGAAAAATGCTGCTATATCACTCAAGTCTGTGGGAATGTTATCGTGTTATCAAAAGCCATCTCCCATCTCAAATCAAGAGTGATACAACCACAGAGTGCATTTTGTCCTCTTTGTTAAGGCAGAGGATACCAGTAGGTACAGAGAGCTCTGGGCATCCATTTTAGTACTTTTTCTTCCACTAAAATGTCAACTATAAGAGCTCTGTGGTGAATCATGATATCGATCAGTCTACAGGTGAAGTAAAAGAAAGTATGAGAGAAACTTCCAAGATTCACACTGATGGTTCTACAGCAATGGACACAACAGGAAAAACAAAAAAAGTAAACGTTTCAGAGGACATAACAGAACATTTCATGCCCCATGCCCCACCAAGATCACTGACGTCAGAAAAAAAATATGTATAGGGGACATGAAATCCCACGATTGGTCTTTTCTCTTGTAGCTGTTTGCATTAAATACCAGCAATTATAGGGATTCATTCAAAAATAAGTTATAATTAATTTAACACACAATGAGACAACAATGAAAACAATTTGAAGACATTGTGACCCCAAACATCAGAAGGGATAACAAACAACAACAACCAAAATAATTTAATTCACTCCAAACTCTGAACTCACACAGTCCTAAGCGTCAACCAGGAGTTGCTACTTAAGTGAATACTTGTACCTTAAACCCTGCGGGCCTCTAGTTTGGCAGCAGAAACATGGAACAAAAGCCTTAATGCTGCCTCGTAAGCTTGGCTTGTATGCATACAAAAATGACAAGCTGTACTGCAAGCTACATCAGAGGATATTTTTGTAAATACCTGCTAAATACCAGTCAACTTTACTTTCAACGTTTGTTAGTGTCCTCTGCCCCACACAAATGGAAAACACAGTGCAAATCTGAATGTAACCAATCACAGTGCATTGCAATGTGAAAATGTTTTCAAAAGATTTTTTAGGAGGTGAAGCTTTTTTTCTTCTGTACATATATCTTCACCCCTGGTAACCATAGTCTGTTTATTCTATTGACATCCCTCCAATTTCATCATGACAATCTAGCTTGTCAAGAGGATTCTACTACAAGTGTTTATTTCAAAGAGAACTTGTTCAACGCAACTTTGTAACGTGAAGCATTTGTGTGCTACTTTTGGGTCCACAGCTGGCTTTGGTCTTTTAGTTTCCTCTAGACTATTCCACCTCTACTTACTATGACATTTTCACTTGATTTCTCCTTTCTCAAACTAGAGCCCATGGAGCTATCCCATAATACTTCAACAGACTGGGGTGTGTGTGTGTGGGGGGGGGGGTGTTGATGGCATGAGATGGAAACAGTTATGCAAAAGAATACATAAGTTAGTAATCACAGATACATGTTCCAGTTCCAGCAATGTACAGTTGTTTAACGCCAACTGTTTGTTCCATTCTTTTCTTCTATTCTTCTTGAGCCCAGTAAGCCTGTTGACTACTGGCCTTTAAGAGTGCACTTCTGGATCTCGGATTCTACCATTTCTTTCAAGGCATCATGGGCCCTCTTAAGGTCTACGAGAACATGAAAGTACGCTTTGAGTTTCAATGTCCTGTCCTCCTCCTCGTCATCAAAGTTGAACTCGCGGAAGCTCTGCATAAATTGCATATAGGACTCATTAAGTGCCACTGTCACCTCAACCAGACGCTGGTTCCTCTCCGAAAGGTGACAGGAAGCCATGAAATCCTGAGTGTGACCAAACGGACCCTTCTGGCTAAAAATGTGAGGGTCTAGGCGAGCCTTTTTTGTGCCATAATTTTGAACACTCTCCAAGGTTGCATCACAAGCCTGGACCAGACCCACCAGTGCCCCTGGGCTGCAAACATAGCAATGCCATTTTTTGCCCGAATACAAGATGGCAGACAGCTCTTTTCGTCCAAAGTTGCGCAACACACACTTTTTACAGAAGGCATTTGTGCAATAGTCACAGCAAATGAGGTTTCCCCCTTCAGCACACCACCTAGAAAACATGAGCAGAGACAGGGACTAAATACAAGTTTCATCTCAAACCTCACCAATTTTTTTTCTTTTGAGATCATAAATATTCTTGTGTTAATGACAATTTTACAGTTGTCTGAAAGATGACAAAAGATGATATTATCTTTCTTCTTTAATTACTTTAAATCCTGTTTTAAGTTTCCTGTTTGACTTGTGAGGGTGATTTTTACTCTGACAACTGACCACCTTTCCTTTTATAATCATGATTTCGTTTGTGTTAAGACTCCAGTCTCCTTCACACTTAGTTTCAGTTCATTTGCACAAGTGTTTAGTTTACACAAACAATAGTGACCTGCACGCAGTGAAGTTCATACTAAGTCCACAGTCAGATTTCTCACTGTACCTGCACTGTTCATCAGTACCGTCCACATCCTTGCTGATGTCATCGCTCATGTAGTATCTGTAACAAGACTGAAACGAAGGACAGCCATTCATCATTACTTTCATCACTATTCATCATTCATTCTAAAAGGCAATTTAAATCAATCCACGTTTTACCTTTACCTTTGATTATTTTTAAAGCTTTACACCAAACAAATAGCTTACCTTGCAGATCAGCACTCTGAGGGCTGGGTGTCTGTACATGGAATCCCACTGAAAATGATTCATCTGTTGTCCACAAGCCGTGCAGCTGACTGTCTGCAGATAAAAATCTATAGACAACAACAAAAAAGTCTTCATCACTGTTTTATGACAGCAGACCTTTTAGTGGTGAGATTGCAAAAACTAACTTTAATTTACAAATGTAAAAAAATGACAACTGCACTCATAAAAAGATCACAGATATTTCTCAACTGATTCAAAAATAGATTTCACCTGAGGATACAATAAAGGAATAGCAGTATCACAACACTCATCTACTGGTTCATTATGACAAAGGCAAGTGCAACCTGATCTGAACTCACTGGGCGACACATGAAAGGTCCTGATATTCAAAGGGGAAACAGCTTTGGTTGTGGTCTGCTGGTCTTTGAAGTCGCTGTCGCAGCCACTCTCTGACGCACACCCGCCCGTCTCACTCGAAGAACTGTGTGAGGAGATCTCAGCTGAGCTGGGTAATCTGGACGGGTGTTTGCGGGGGCGTCCCCTCGGTCTTGGCTGCTTCACTGGCGGGGTCGGCGTGGAAGAGGAGGAGGACGAGGAGTAGGAAGGAGAAGATGACTGACCACGAGAAGTGCTTTGCTTCAGGCTGGTCGCTTCCATGTCGGGGGGTGAGGTCTTATCCAACTCAAATATGCTGCTGTCCTCCATGCTTGTGTCAGTGGATGACTGGGGCGGTGTCTGCTGTACCCATAGTGAACACCTGCTCTCCTCATCCATTGGCTGAATGTCTCTTCCGTTTTCCTGCTCCTCTTCAGCTCCCACACTAGACATCTGACCCTCCTTAACCTCGGAGGCAGGAAGCTCTTGGTCACTGGAAGGGTACAATGTCCTCAGATCTTCCTGCCCGCTTCTACGAAGTTCAGTTTCTACTGCCTGTTGCAAGGCATCATAGGCGTTCTGTAGGTCGATGGGAACATTGGAATAGTCCCTAAGCTTAAGGGTTCTGTCCTCCTCTTCATCACTGCTGTCTTCCTCACAGCCTTGGGTAAACTGCACAAATGACTGATTGAGGGCCACCGTCATCTCAATCAGACGCTGAGTCCTTTGCAGAAGGCCGGAAGAGAGAAAGAAGGCCTGACCATCTTGAGACTGATGATGCTGGCCCTTTTGTTCCAGAATTTTCCCTTTGTGTGGCTCTAGGCGGGGTCTTCTAGAGCTGCCATTTTGGAGATTTTGCAGAGTAGCGTCACAGGCAAGAACCAGTCTCACCAATGGCTCAGGGCAACACACATAACAGTGCCACTTCTTGTCCCCGTCCAAAATGTCTGACAGTTCTTTCCGTCCAAAGTTGCGCAACACACACTTTTTACAGAAGGCATTGGTACAGTAGTCACAACAAATCAGATTGCCTCCCTCTGCGCACCACCTAGGCAAACAAAGACATACATGAATCAAATATGCTTAGTCATGCCTAACTTGAGCTGCTATGTCTTACTCTCGTCAAATACTTTTCACGCCGTCTTGAACGCAGCTTTCCATTCACCCTCATTATAGTTAATTAAGAGATGATGCTGCTGTTTCATCAATAATTGACATCTCTTAAAAGTGATCCCTTAGTGAGCATATCCATCCATCCCTCATCATTCCTTCCTTGTTTCCTTCACGAGAGGAGGGGCTAGAACAGAGGAAACAATGGGAGGAAGGAGGGATGGGCAAGGACATGAGAAATTAGGAAATGAGATGCAGCCACATCTCTATATTTCCATATTTCTAGACAATGTAATGAGCACAATTTCACACAAAGCTACTGTGCTAGTGAGTATCGGTGTGGCAGTGACAGCGAAGTTGCATCCGTTTGTGTGAGTGGTGCATCATTCTTCCTTTTACAAGTTAGTTTACTATTAAATTGACTTCAAAGCTGCTATATAAAGACATAAAAGTTACGATGCCTAAGTGTCCAACAGTACCTGCACTGAGCATCTGTCCCATCTGCATCCTTGCTGATGTCATCACTCATGTAGTATCTGAAACAAGACTGGAACGAGACAACCATCTCATCTTTCTGGCTAACCTTTTGTTAACTATTCTTAATCCATTCATCTCTACTGTTTCTTTTTTGCATGTCTCTGGGCAAATTACCTTGCAAATGAGGACTTTGAGTGCTGGGTGTCGGTAGACTGCGTCCTTCTGGAAGTGATTGACCTGTTGTCCACAAGCCGTGCAGCTTACTACCTGTAGATCAAAGTCTAAACAAATGCACATGTTAGGGCTTTGTTTTATTTTTGCCCGTTAATTTGCCAGTGTTATGTTTAAGACAATAACTCACTTTGTTTGAGCAATCTAGTCTGTTTACTTCGTGTTTTGCTGCCGAATTCTGGACCTCTGAATTCATCGCGATCGTCTTCCACAGGCTGTGGTCTCACCACAACAGTTCCTAAAAATATTAGCAAGATTTAACTCAAGTGTATGGCTTTGCCACAGAATACAATTTGTTATAGGTGATCAAACTTCTGACTTGCAAAGAGAGGTACCAAACCTTTTGGGAGGAAGTCAAGATTTAGGTCACTGGAGTCATTGGATGCAATGCTTCTGTTGTCTGAGGAACAGTCCGACTCATCATGACCAGTGTGTCTCACAACTTTCAAAGGCTTCCTACAAGCAGAGATCAATTATCATCAGAAAGTAGCAATACCAGTCAAATGCTTCATAATGTTAGCTAGCATAAGGTAACTTGCTGCCCAAAATCAATTCATGTCTGAAGATGTGCGGAGAACGACTGGTTGACAACTGCAGGTAAGGGCAGTTCTATCATGTTATATTTCCAGATATGTCATGAGATGTCATGACATAAAAAACTGTCCCTCACCGAAACTTCAACTCAGCAAATTCACAAATAAGAACTCTTCCTGTTCACATGAAAAAACTTCCACAATAACTTTACAATATGCCCACTCAACTGGGATCATAACTCCATGTATGGAGTATCTCAATTAATTTGCCATTCTTAAACTACTATGGAGATAGCGAGAATCAGAATCAAACCCAACCTGGGTTTATAGCACGGAGCCCTTAGTCAACCGTGTTCCCCTTTCTAGGCTTTTTGTCAAAACTTTAGGGCCTGGAAGTGCAATAAAATGTTTGAAAAAGAGAAACAATGCACACAGAATTCACAGGATTGCTTATAATACTAATACCACAGCTCTTGTATACAACTGCTATATACCAATATATAAGTATGTGAGTTATACTTTCTCTACAATATTAATGTTTATGTTAAAAGAGTGGCTCACCTTTTGGAACGAACTGTGGAGGGCTGTTTGGTCACAAGAACTTGCTTACTCTCAGACGTACAAGTAGGCTGGAGAGGTTCAGAAAGAACTACTGAATGCACTTTATATTTAATTTTCTATTATACAAAAATTACAAAAGAGCTTTCAATAAACTATGAAACAAGTTTCTATCTAAAGCAAAGTCAGTGGTCCATACCAGTGTCGTCTCCCTTCGAGTTTGGTCAGTTTCTTGGTCCACTATGGAAGTTGCAGCCACCACACCTGAGATATGGGTGAGAGAACGTGTTAAACCTGTCTTTTCAAATCCCTACTGAATGAAACTCATTACTCCTGATTTTTATCCTTTGCTCTTTGTTTTATTTATCCAACTTTAGGACTGAATTTGGCTGAATCTGTTGACACAGGTTAGGTCACATGGTACAGACAGTGCTGATTAAGAGGCGGGGCTTCAATTATGTCACTACCTGTGGGTAATTAGTAAAAGCACACCTGCCTTACCACCTAGACTCCTAGACTCTTATTGATGTAATCAGTGAATCACCAAAAAATTACCTGCGTTTTTTTCTTTACAGAATGTCACTACTGACAAAGAAAGCTGAGCTGATGACAACAACATTTGGGGTAAGTGTTAGAGTCACAGCACAATGGGAACCACACCACAGGTAAGTGTTATCTTACTGAGAACACCTCAGGCTTTAGGTTCTAGCTATATTGTGCCATCATCAGAGAGACATCTCAATTGGTGTATCAATGCAGAGTAGTAACCCATTTAGTAACAAACGCCATTTCAGAGCATGCTTAACTGTTAAACCAACACTATGCAACAAAGCTGTGCAGATGCTCATGGTTTATGCCTGTCATTTTTGTTACCTGCCTGTTCCTCTAAAAAGTAAACCAATTCAAAAGCGCTACACATGAAGCCACCCAGAAGAGTAGTAAATGTTGGTCATAGTATACCAGGTTGAACCCTACCATTCACATGCTCTGGTAATGACGGCACATCTTCATCTTGTTCTTCAGCCACATGAGACAGATATTCCTGAAGTTTGGTGACCAGCACATTCAATTTTCCATAACTAGGATGTGGGCTGTAAAACATGTATTCCATATCACATTAAAATCACTGTTTCATTGTCTTCTACAACATGAATCACATAGCAACTTTAGGTGCTGATGGTTTTAAATCTATATTTGAGGACGACATGGCGTGGTGCATGGTGCACCCACAGGTGTTGATGAGGCCCCAGGTAAATGAGAGTAGCTGGTCTGAAGAAGTCCTGTCAACCCTGTGCCACATCAGGCATGATACGCTGGCATTTTTATGTGAAATACCACTATAAAATCCAAGAGAACCGCCCTGATCATAGCAATGTTCAAGCACGTTATATCATCAAGAAATAGAAGGGGTGACTGAGATGGCCTTCAAATACCCCACAATGAGGCATTTAACCCTTACAGTAACTATGGCCTTAAAACTCTTGGATAGTGTATCTTCAGTCCAGCAGGTTCAGGCTGGTTACACACTGATAGTGGAAGAATGAAATAAACATCATCTGAATGGAACAGCTATGATGCTGTTTTATGCAAGAGTTGTACAGTGGAACAAAAAGTTGAAATCATTAGACTTAGATAATTGGTCACGATATTAGCTGGAATGCTTGATGCCCTACAATAATCAATTTTCAATGTAACAGGGCGACTAAAATCCATAAAGACACATGCCTTTCTCAATGTCTTTACATATCTGGCAATCAATGGAGTGATGGCGTCACTAACCCATCAGGTAACATTGGCAAAATGGGGCACAAAGCCCCACACAGTGGTCAAATTGTTGTGGAGGCAATTTTCCCAAATTAATATAGTTCGAAACAATGCCATGGAGAGGAAATACCTAAATGACTAGGAATAAAAATGTAAAGTTGGCGGTAATACTGACAGTCAGAAGCAGTCAGCAGGTTTCCAGTTACAGTTGCCTAGCTAAAATAGCATGGTTCAGATTACCCTGACTAAGGTGATTGCAACCATAATATAACACAAATCTCTATTGTCAGTGTGATCTCTAAAAAGCATTACCCGTTAATTGATCTTGTTAAAATATGAAACATTTCAGCTGTACGTCCTGATACTACAATATGTGTTCATGCTAACGGATAACTTGCCTCTTTATTTATAAGCTGCTAGAATTCCTAGTGTTAGCATCGGTAAGTGGCTAGGCTATTGAAAGCTCTCTGATTCTCAATAGACAGCATAGGGAAGACAGCATACCTAAGCCACCACACTTCACAAATCTTTTCCAGGTGTCCGACATGTCCAAGTAAACAGAAAATCTAGTTAATCTCAGGTAAAATTTGAGGTTGAACTTGCATTTCCAGCGACAAAAGGCCTTAAACAATAAAGTATCCAGACAGAAGGGAAGCTTGGTTTAGCAAGTTAGCTAGCTAGCTAACGTTAGGTAAAATATTGTCCATACCTGAGAATATCTGTTGACATTTTCAGCGGCTTTCA
This sequence comes from Tenualosa thibaudeaui, assembly GCA_027481765.1. Lineage (NCBI taxonomy): Eukaryota > Metazoa > Chordata > Actinopteri > Clupeiformes > Clupeidae > Tenualosa > Tenualosa thibaudeaui. The sequence goes on along the minus strand of JAIFZK010000009.1, from coordinate 12,383,682 downwards.
AATACGTTTTTTAAATAGTGTTCATCTGTTTAGGTGCAAATACTTCCATTAGATGACTGGGTACAGAAAATTCCACCGTTATCTACCTAGCTAATGCTAACTGCCTCCCTAGCTGAATCAAACTCCAGGGCAGTTTTAGGTGAGTGTGGGTACTTGTCATTTCCTTTTGCCCATTTCTCCCTTCCGTCCTTTTCATTGTGTCCTAACCCCTCCCTCAAAAACAGAAAGGATGCTATGAGGATGGAGGAATCAATAGTATAAACGGTCGCCTAAGCACTGAACACTCTAAAAAAAATACCTCAACCACATCACTAAAGCATCTGTAGACCTGTAAAAGCTCCAAACTCACTTTGATGCTAGACTTCACTGTGGACCAGACCTCCCCAGTTCCCAATGCAACACAAGGAAACCCATTTGTCCCTGATTTCAATACTATTGACTGTAGACATTTTTATCGCAAAAGTCACTTTATTGTAATATATCCCTGTCCAAATATTGTAAGTGCAGTGGTCTTCTTTGTTGTAGCCTACATGTAGTTTTTTTTGTGTCCAAAATATTGCATTTCTGGCATATGAACTGCAGAATAAGAGGAATGAAATTGCAGAGGAAAATAGTGTAAACAGAAATAGAAAATGCAACTAAGAAAAACATAGGACTTTAAAAAGTTTATTTTATTGAAAACAGTGTGTTCCCCAAAGTCTTTGTTTTGAGAATAATGGCTGGCTAATGAAGCCAGCTCAGCCAAAACCTAAATGGCTGCTGCAGCCGCCAAAATGTTCATAGCTACAAATGGCTGAAGCTGCCACTTCATGTCTACAGATGTCTGTTATGATTATTTCAACGTGGGAAAAATGTGTTGCAGCAGCAGAGCATAGGGAGCACCTGGTCATCATTATCTGAAAATGTGCAATTTTAATTGGCCGTCAGTTCACTGTGAGTTCTGTGTAGGGTGACCACTGGCCAGACTAAGAAAAGGAGGGCACTTGTCTAAAAGTGAGGACAAAGGGTCAAAAGTTAGGACCCCTCTAATCTTTGTGCATGTCACACTACAACCCTTTACCAAAAACAACTGCTTATAACTTTCAAGTGTTAAAATTGCTGTTTTTTGAGTACAAAATTACAGTTTTGAAGGAAAACCTTGCAGTTTACATGAACAGCCAGCAGCCTATTATGATTATTTTGGTTTAGCCTACAACAACAACAATATAGTGCCCTTTGCAGAAATGCAAAACAATGTAGGCTAGAAAAAGAGTCTATTTACATATTTGTTGTTTAATAATTGATAATAGGCCAACCGTTAACAACAAATGTCCTTGGACTTTGTGTGATTGGAGATTTAGTGGCCCAATTTAACCTTGACTTAGTTGATGCCTGTGTTTCTCATAGATTTGATTGCTGTAATGAGAGAATATGCCACTTTGTCATCTGTCCTAACTTTTCAACATTGCCACCCTAGAAAACAGACTCTGTGCTCAGAATGCAGAAGCTCTGACTGTAGAAAATGCATTGTTTTTAATAATAATGATAACACTGTTTACTATTGCGTGAAGCAAATGTCAAAAATCTGAACAAACGCCTAAAAATGTGGACATTCTTTCTTGGTCCGGACAGAGGGCTGGAAAACCAGACTGTCCAGCCGAAATCTGAATGAATGGCCTAGTCTTGTGTATCGTAGCCTATACTTTGGCGAATCCAGTGTGCAAAGTTGATTTTGTTTCTTGTTTATTTTTTTGTGTGTAGGCTATGTTTCTATGTGATGGATAGTATTATTATTTGATACAAATAATTCTAGCTGGCTTAGCCAAAATGTATCAGATGGCACCTCAATTTGCCTTACAAAACTATTTGCTGGTTTAAGCTGAAACTCTTAATGGTGCAAATGGTGGCAACTGGGGGTGGCTTTGGGGTCTACTGTGTGCACCTGGAATGCCTGATTGTTGCATGATGCACTCTGTTTGCCTTGTAAGTGGTAGGCCTAACGGGAATTGTTTCACACTCCAGTTGACTGACATTCTAGTTGACAGTTAATTTGTAACAGTAGGCAAATTCAAGATCAGGCACAGAGATGACAAAATGGCCTTGTTTGTCTCGTGGCTGGCTGGCAGGCTGGCAGGCTAAGTGGGTTGGAATTTTTTTCATTGGGGAAAAGTGATGTTACTTACAGGATGGGCTGTTGAATGACTATTGCATTACATATTGTCAGACATATCAAACAGCAGAAACTCATTTCAGTCTACATACGTTGAGCCCACTTCCATTTTGTCAGGGGTGAAAGCCTCTTTTTCATTGGCACCCCTCAGGCAAACAAAAAGAAGTGGAAATGGGTGTAGTGGCCATGCTGAGCAGCAGAGTGAAATCACATTGAGCTCAGAGATCAGTATGTGCGTCAACTAGGCTTATCCATCAATCCATTTCCCTTTAGAGCTTATCAATCCCACCTCCTCATGGTTCAGAAAGTGAAAATCACTGTCATTTTTTCCACTGGGATTTTGATAATAACCCATGCTATATTAACCACTCAGGGTAGGCTTGAATCTAGCTACAGCACGACAAAACAATTGTACGTGGTCACTGTTAATTCCACAAGTTCATGTGACATAATTTTTTGTTTAAATAAAAAACATGTTTTATTCATGATTTCATGGCAAAGAACTACACTACCCAACATCCTTAAATGTCTTCACTGTTAAGTACATTAGCCTACCCATATGCACTGCTAACAGAGACAGAGGCAGTTTTTGTAATTTTTGCCAAACAAATTTGAAATTTGCTCTGTTTGGAGATAATCCTATTACATCCCATTACTAAATCACAAAAAATGAATCAATCACAACCGCTTATCTGGCATAGGTCATGTTTTATCCCATAAAAAATTCTGGCATTCTGGAATTTGATTCTCTGCTATTGTACAACCTGAACACTGCAGCACAATAATTGGTTAAAGGTGTTTGAGATGGTGACCTGATCAGCTGTCCACAGATGTCCCCAGGATTGTTACAATATGGCACAGTAATGCAGAATAATTAAAATGTATTATGTCTGGTAATTTTGTTGATTATATAGCTCATTAAGCTTAAGGGTATCAAAGATATCAAACTTAAGCACATCACAGATAATGTAAAAGTGTGTCAGAGAGAAGAACTGGCATAAATGTAATGTCAATCTGAATCTAGTTTACAGTTTGGAAAAATCACCACTTGAGAGTCCTGAGCATGTCATCATGCTCTTTCCTGATAAATATACACACATTGAGTCACATAGCAACACTTAAGTGCTCAGGGTGCTTGTCCCTATGGACAGCGAAAAGTCATGGCACTGTGCTGCAGCAAAAAGGTTTCTGTCAAGAGAATACATTTTCTCTCTGGATCTGTTTTTCTCTGTTTTTCACAAGTAGTCTCTGTACCTTCTCCATAACCCAATGTCATGAAGTACCCAATACAGGTTGTGTGTCTATCTTCACAGACTGTCCTGAGGGATTTGCCCCTTACATATCTTTAGGTGAGCTGAGTATGAGGGGCAGTTTGTGTCTTCTAACTCATGTTTCATTCTTTGGTTCAGTCAAAGGTTCATTTGTTATCTGGTCACAGTTCTGCAGATATATCTGTTGATTGCCTTTGAACCTCCTTTGTGTTCATGTCGGTGTGGGTTTCTGTCGATATGTCAGCTTGCTTCTGAGTCTCTGAGTGTGATTGTGTGTGAATGTGTGCGTTTGTGTTTGGGTCCATGTCCAAGTCCCCCTCATGGTCTGACAGACACCCAAGGCCTGTGTGGCAGAGTTGACGCTCAAGAGCCGTGATCCTCTGTTTGAGACGCTGCTGTGTGGATGAGAACTCTCCGAGCAGGCGTGAAAAACGTGTCTGCAGAACATCCAGAGAGGATTCCAGCCTTTCAACCTTCTCGTCTGTATCCATGACACCCAGACCTCCAGCTGCTAGGCTTTCGTCAAGAAGCCCCTCCTTTATCAGGATCTCTCTACCACGTTCCTCCAGAACCCTCTTTGCATCAGGATACTCTGTCACAGCCTCCATCAGATCACCTTTTGACAGGCAGAACAGGTCAGAGTAGCCAATGCTGCGGATGTTGGCAGTTCGCCTGTTGCCCATTTTGCTACCCTGAATGTTGAGGATGCTGATTTCACCAAAACATCCTCCAGCAGTCAGGAGAGCGTATTGAGTCACTCCATCATCTGCCACAACAGCTAGTTTACCCTCCTTGATGATGTACATTTCTTTACCGATGTCACCTTTTCGGCATATGTAGTCCCCTGGACTATACACCTGAGGACGAAGCTTCAGGACTAGCTCGACTAACAGCCCCGCCTCACAGTCTTGGAAGATACGCACCTTCTTAAGTGTTTCCAGGTGCACGTTGATGGCGATCTCTGCCCGTAGTTTGTCTGGAAGGTTTTTCAGCACTTCCTGCTCATCAACAGCCTTCTGATTGGTCCAGAGATAGTCAAACCACTTGATGACTCGTGTCTCCAGCTCCCGGCTAACCTTACGGAAGTGCATGTAGTGCTTGATGGCATCTATGCGAGCTTGGAATTCAGCTCGCTGGGCATTCATGTTTGAGATCATGGAGCCCACGTTTCCTACGATTGTGGCAAAGATCAACACACCCACCAGGAAGTCAAACACCACAAACACATACTCTTCATCTTGGACAGGGCCTGGCATCTCCCCAATGGTGGTGAGTGTTAGTGTAGACCAGTAAAAGCAGTAGACATACCTGCGTGTCAGTTCCGAAAACTCTGAGTTTGTGACATTCGGATAAACCCATTGGTCAGTGCCAAACCCTAGAGATTTCGAGATGGCATAATAGATACAAGCATTCCAGTGGATGATGATGAGGATGTAGAGGATCAGGTTGCAGATGCGGAAGATGTTGGGGTAGTTGGTACGCGTCTCAGTGCGGTCGAAGAACTCAAACATGCGCGGAAAGCGGACCAGGCGGTTGAAGCGCAGTTGAGGAGTGTGGATTCCTGTGCTGATATAGGCCAGGTCAGTGGGCAGCATGGATAGCACATCCAGCTTGAACTGAAAGGTGTGGATGTAGGCGTCCTTCAACCTGATCAGATCTTTCACCAGCAGGCCCTGCTCCAGGAACCCTGCATAGGGGGTGGAGAGATATAAGCCACTTAAATACTTTCAACCAATGAATCTCTTAACTCATATTATTCCTTCAAGTAATACAGTTGCATATTCTTTTTTGTGCAAAATTCTTACATAGCCTTAAACTACTTGTATATATCTCTACAACCTTCTGCCTCATCTCTGAGGCAGGAATTTAGGTAAGTTGCATAGAGAGATTCAAATGAAAAACAACAAAAGAATGCTGTCTTCTCTCTGATGGTGATTTTTGTGACGCTGTATTTATTTAAGATGCCATTTGATATATTGATGCCCTAAGGGGATTCTTTAACATGCCATATGATATGCACTAAGGGGATTCTAGTTGCAATATGGTTTGATGTTCCTGTTTTGATATTTACCTGTACGTAAGCGTACAATGGTGTCCAGAATATAGATGGCATCACATAAGTAGTCCAGAACGAGCCACACAATAAAGTTCTGTGTTTGCAGCTGGTCAAAACATGCTCTGTACAAAAAATAGAAGAAGCAACCTTAGATGTTGTGTTGTGTTATTTTGATTTTAAGAAAATTATAGTATTGCTGCACTGGGTCTGAATTGAGATTTGTCCAAACCTGGCCACCAATAAAACCCAGTTATATAGTACAGCAGCAGCAATGACAAACAGCCAGCGATAGTACTTGTCATCAGATGGTGATACCACAAACGTTTCCCTTTTCTTCCTGTAAGAGATCCATCCCCAACAACACAGAACTCAGAACATTAACACTTTGTGCGTATTAGGCTAGTACAGCAAGAAACAATACAAATATGTTATTGAGGACGAGGTCTTTCCACTGTACTTGATGGCCTTCTCCATGTTGCCATTGGCATCTGTCTGAGTGTTGCTGATACGGCTGGGTGGAGGTCGCAGCTCCGGCCCCCGGAAACGCTCCAGGAAGGAGTCTGGCCGCTCTTCCTCATTTATCAAACTACGATGAGCCCAGTCTCTTAGAGTGACAACCAAATTCACCAGCCTTTTGTGAGAAATGAGGGAGGGGACAGAGGAGAAGGGTTGTATAAGAGTATATAAAGAGTTTATAAGATTGAAAGCAAAAGAGATTGAGATTAGATGAAGGAATATTTTATTTGTGTGTTGTGAATGTACAAATACAAATAGAACTGTATTGTACTGTAACAGTTAATTATGAGGTGCATTGTTTGAACTTTCATACCGGGAAAGGGCACCTCTCCCTCTTAAGGAGTTTCTTGATGTTGCTTGAGTGTTCGAGGCTGCAACCCTCTCCAACTCGGATGATGTGTCATCACATACTGACTGAGAGCTGCAATTCACACAGCAGGTATGGAAATTAAAAGATGGAAACATTTAGAGTAATCAAAAAGGCATGCAGAACCACACAATAGTTGCTCACCGGCTGATTGTGCTGTCTGCGTCATCCAGGTCGTCCTCCAGTGTGCTCCTCACAGACAGACGGTGAGAGGACAGTGATCTGTTTACTACACCCTGCCCCGTCATCATTGCTTCTGTAGAAAATAGTAAAGAACTGGAGCTTCCCCTGGCTGTTTCTTTGTCCAATTCCTTTTTGTAGGTTTATGAAATCTACCCATGACTGGGCATGATGACTTCTGTTAATCATGAATGATCGTGTTATACACACTGAATCGTACAAAGGTGTGTGTGTGTGTGTGTGTGTGCACACGCGTGTGCGTGTAATATGCAGTATGAAATATAACTGATAAGTAAGCAGACTCAATCAACTGTCATTCAGACTTCTTTGGAGTCTTTATGGGGTGTTTTACAGATGTAACCATGGACGATATTCTTGGGGAAAAAAACAATACATTTCTGGCGATAATCAAACAGTATTATTCTCAGTATTACTGCTGATTGTCTCTCTTGTTCATCAGGGACAGGGATTTTAAATCCATGTGGCACAACATGCCAGTAGTTAAGAGACAGACTTGTATGTCGCTGTGTGCCTGATGAGCAAAACGTCTGTGACTACAAACTTGATGAGAGCTGAGGGACAGGAAGCCAGGGGGGTTGGAGGCAAACACCCTCCACTCGGGGCTGCTGTTGCTATCGTGACGAACACAGCATCTACACAGCAACATGGCATCTCTGTCTGCGGAGATCCGATGATTCATCTCTTAAACCAAGAATATGTTTGTGCCGGAAATGTGGTGAATGAAAAGTGTATATTGAGATCATGAACATGAAAAAATAAAGGAAATGTCAATAGCTACAAGGACACAAGGTCACAATACCCAGAACAAATATGGTCACAATATCATGGTAGAAAGATCTGTACTCTGTGTGTTGTCTGAACAGGATTATTGTACTGTATGAATGAATGGTCGACATTGAGGTTTGTAGAGGAAATGGCAGGGTATTTAAACAAATGTTACCAGTGTTTTACTAATTGGCTCGTAATTATGGGAGTCTCAGACAGCCCTGAAGACATTGTGGTGCTCAGTGTTCCCTTGGGCACCCTGTTTGCCTAACGATTCAGCTGTCTCACACTTAAACATTCAAAAACAAGTTTTACGAAGTCACCACATTATATACAAAAACACACAGAGGATAACAAATAAGCAGTGCAATATTTTGTATAATATATATGTATATTATACATGTATGTATAATTGTATGTATGTATATATTGTATATATATATTTTGTGGTGTAAAGCAAAAGGACGTATTCCAGAATCTTCTACCAATTCACCTATCCCACCAGTTGATAAATTTCTGTTGGGTAAAAAAATTGTACTTACCTTTGATCACTCTCTTGCTCAAAAAAGGCAAATCCTTTTGAAATGTGGTGAAACATATACAAAACATGTGTCCAAAACTCATCCTAAAAAATCCAGATGAAAAGGACTTATCCATCCAACCCAACGGCAAAATTGCTTATTAAAACTGAAATCTCTCAGCTTAAACCTGCCCCAAGACACATCCATCATGCATCTTAGCCATTAGAATCAGCCAGTGATTGAACTTTCTGTGACACAGGCAAAGAAGGCAAGGAAAGACTGAGAGCAGAGTAGAAGAGAAAAAGAAGGATGAACAGAAAGAGCGAGAGAAAGAGAGAAAAAACAGAAGGACGCTTTGCCTATCAATTCCCTCTGTACTCCACTGTCCCTCCTCTTTTTTCCCTCTGTCTTCACCTTCTCAGGTACTCAGTGGTGCACGGATCTGTTCATTGCACAGCTACTGGGGCTTGCTTGATCGGTTCCAACTTGTGGTTTTCTTGTGGAACTAATGAAGACCCTGTAGATTCAACTCAACCCCTTTTCTTTATTTAACAACACTGCTTAGCCAGAGCTGGGTGAAACATCCGGAAGATGCAAGGTTTCAGGTATCCATGATTCAAATTTAACACAGGAGATTAAAAGGCAACGCAATAAAGAAAAGCATACCGTTTCTAATCATCTAAAAGAGAGAAAATATTTATTGCATAGTAATATAAGAGGTACATTAATTTTCTTCCAGAAAGGCACCAACATTGGATATAGGACTGAGAAATCAAATGAATATATACATAATGTATATGTACAGTACACTGCAATATAAAATTGCAAAACTCCCCAGAAAAAACTGACACACTTCAGTCGGCCACTTTGGTGAAGTGTAAAAGAAAAAAGGAATAATTTAAAAAAGCGTAAATATTTCCATACACTAGAAAGTGCAGCTTTAGTGTTTAGTGTCTAGTGTTCAGGCACTAGAACAAAACAGGAAGGAGAGTACATTTTTCTAAACTATTTTTTTTCCTATACTCCCACCGATACACCAAGCCCAAATCTCATAGTCACTGTTTTCTCAGAAAGCCATTAATCAAACAAGTAACCACTCACAGACAAATACAGACAACCAGTTCAGTGTAATTTCTATCACACCTGGTCCCGTAGCTTGGCAAGTCTTGACGACAACTCATCCTGTAAATATAAAAACAGTTCAGAGAGTTGAAATGTCACTCTAAACACACATTCACATTCATTCACATTTTTTTCCCTGAATTCAACTGGAAAAGATGCCACATCATATACAGTGAGTTTTGTTATTGTCTCAAAAATCTAATTTTACACTTGGACACTGGAAAACACTGGAATCCATTAGATAGTGTTGTTAATGCCCTCTGTCAAGAGTCTATTATCTAGTAGATTACAAGTTACATCTCAGACATCACACCTGCTCTGCAGATGCCACGCTTGCTGCACCAAGTGATCCTTTTTGACCTTCTGGGAGCTCCATATTCAGATCCAGTCTGTTAAAGTGTACACACATTTATTATCTTTGGTGACATGACTTGTGTGTTTAGTAACTGTATATTCATTAAAAGAGAAGACAGAGATGTCAGGAAGATCAACTCTGTGTGTATGTGTGTCTGTGTGAGTATGCATGCATGCAAATGTTTGAGACACTTGCCCTGCTTCGTCTGCCATCTCCTTCATCAGATTATCTACTTGACCCTAAAACATCAGACACAAATATGTTATGCAAGCACTGGAATGACCCAGCACCTCTCTACACATGGAAGTTATTTTGATGACGAGTAAAAACTGTTGAGTATGTGAATACAGGTGGTACCTGTGGGGTGGTCAGTGTAGTCGAGCTGCTCATGGTATCCTCCATCTGAGCAGTCTGAACATCTAGCGTCTCAAACTGCCGTTCAAATTTGTCCATCAGCGAGGAGATCTACTCAATGAAAAACAACAGGAAAACAACAGTGTTACTGTTTTACTTCTAAATAATCTCACTACAAAAGAATAGACAGTTGATCAGCAACATGCCAATGATACATCAAAAGTGATAAAGGACTACCCTCAACAGTAAGCCATGTAATCACAGGAAATCGCTAATTCAATTGTAGGTACTCTATCAGATAAACCAAAACAGAGCTCTGTGACACTAAAATGACGATGTCAATGCAAGAACATGTCAAATGAAGCTAGAATGACCAATGGTTATCCATCTGGATCCCATATTATGTCATCAGAGCCCCACTGTCTTCCCAATGACACTGTTGTGGAAATTATGGTATTATTCAACGAGTGCATGGGTTCTGCAGAGCTTTGTTTTACCTATTGATAGTCAGCATGGGAGCATTAGGCCTACCTTTTCCAGATTCATGGTCTTCAGCACAGAATCCATGCCCTTAACAACTCCAGCCATGTCCTTTGTCACCTGTGACATAGGTGAAAGTTAAGCCAGGTATACATACACAAAACTCCTTATGAGAATATAGGCCTATATCTGGAGATAAGATGCAGTATACAATGGTTCAAACTATGATGGTTGTGTACACATACTATACTAACACAAAGTTTTTGTTACCTTGTTCATAGTGACCGCAGTCTGAACCCGTGCCGCTACAGCATCAACACGTGCACTCATCCTGAGGAAATTCAAGGATTGGCTTTTCTGACGAATGGCATTCTCAGCGTGGATGCGTGCTACCTCAGTGTTTCCCTTCTGGATGGCCTGAATGTGTCAAAAATGAACATACAACTCCAGTGACAACTAACCCTCCAAAAGTAAAAAATAAATGATGTAGACTGCTGTACATCACACTCATTCTTACCTTCTTCACTTTGGCTTTTTCAACTTTCTCCTCTTTATCACATTTTTTGGAGCTCCGCTGCAGCTCTTTGGCAGCAAACTTCAGGTTGAACAGCTGCTCTGGTGGTGGAAGTTAAGGGTTTTTTTGTCTCCTGTTAGGGCCTATATAATGTTACAGCACTATCTGCAGCTTCAAGCAAAAGTATTGGCATTTTTAAGGTGACTTAAAACATATTTCGAGCAGGTTATCGGCTAGGCCCAGATGACCCACCAGGGCTCACCAATCTCTATGTTTAAGACAGGGGTCTTACAGGTAGCTTGGGAGCTACCAGTAGCTCGCCAGCTACTTAGGAGTAGCTCACCAAATTGTCAGTAACACAAAGGTATTAAACCTGTGAAAACATTCTGTCCTATCTGGCACAAAAAATTTCAGTTTTACTGCTTTATGGTGAGAATTAATGTTAGTAGAGTACACCAGATTTTGCTGTAACGAGCAAACAAAGCCGCCACAAATTTAGATGACACTTCAGATGAGTGTTTGCTCAGCACTTAGTGTATAAGATAGCAGGCCGTTAGGATGTAAACATAACATCTTCAGGGGAGCATTCAAGAAGCTGGTGAAGCGTCAAACCTGGGTAACTGCTAGGTTTATCGGTAATATCAGTGTAAAATAGGAGTAGCTCTCGGCTCTTATTGATTTTGTCAAAACAGCTCTCAAGAGGAAAAAAGGTTGGAGACCCCTGGTTTAAGCAGTGCTCTAGTAAAACTTCTTTGGTTTATGTTAAAGTGACTCGACCTGTAACGCAACTTTGGACACACGCGTCACAGCTCAGTGCGGAAGTTGTTTCAGGAAAGTTGGGCCATCAGGAAAAACTACCAGAAATATTCCCAGGTAGCTCAACAGTGCGACAAATTACGAATAAGATATCGCATGGTTCTTTTTAGAATTATATAGGAAAACAACGTGATTAAAATCAAGGTTGTGGTTTATAGATTATTTAACTGTATATCCTACCAATCAAAATTAAAAACAAAAGTTCACTTCCTTTAGGCTCTTCCCACATTTAGACATACATTGAATTCGGCAACATGTTATTAAACCACAGATCTATACAACCTACGTTATACAGTTATTAATAGGCTATGATTTAAGTTGCATTATAAAGTTCGCTGAAATAGTCATCAGAAATCACTGCTATGAATAATATCGCCTATCCATCATCTCACCTGGCCAAAACATTCACTTTCAGTTCTTTTGTATCCATACAGGCGACGTCATAGAAGGATACTGTCCAAATTCGGCATGGTGAAGCTTTCTCTGCAGACTTTTCTGGAGTTTCAGACAAATCTGTGATGTTTTCGGCGTTTTCGACTTTCGCTCTGAAGGCGTGTATCGCTGGTAAATGCTACTTCCGTGTTGAACTCAACAAACGACACGTCAGAATCACATGTTCTCAAGTTTTTTTTTTGATGATGTCATCGCACATAGAGAAACGCTAAAATGTCTGAAAATAACAGGGTTATTAACACCCCCCAATCTTTACAGCGCTAACACAGCCTATTAATTCTTAACAAGTCCTCCTTCATTTGCTTATTTATGGCGAGGTTTCTCTCACTGCTGACTTCATCCTATGAAAACCCACAAATGAACTTTAGAACTAAAGTCGTTCCATATAGGATATTAATTCTAGTAAATTTGGTAACCAGTACCTTTAACATACAAATGTATACAAACCATTTCAGTTTAACAGGGCCTACTCGTGCCAGTAACTATAGGGGGCATCCAGAAAAATGACCTCATTAGTTTAAATTAAGCAATCATAAATTACAATGGTCCAAGAGATAGAAAGTTCTGCCCCCTTTTTATGACAAAGATAATATGTAGAGGTGACATGAAAACTTAAAAGTTAATCCTTGGATACTTTAATCAAAATAAAAACACAACCAAAAATATGTAGAAAAAAATGACGTCACATGAGCTTATTACATCTATAAAACATCATCATATTAACAGTGGTTCTCGCACCACTCAGTCTATTAACACAAGTGTCCCTGAAAAGAGACCGAAAACGAGGATGTGAGGAGCTGGCTCAAATTGTAGTCACATTAATGCTGATTGGATGGTCATACAGTTGTGCTCCGTGATGATGGGTTGACATTTGGTGGAGTCCCAAGCCTTCCTCCTACAGAGGAGGATGAGGAGGTAATTTGAAAAGTCGAGAGAAGCTGATGCAGAATCATTTGCAATGTACAAAAATCAAGATGGGAGCACAGAGTGTAGCACATATGAAAAGACACCTGTGTCAATAGATGACGTTAGTAAAAAAAGAAAACCCGTTATCTGCTCTAGGCAACACCTAGTACAACACTACAGTGTGACTTCATTTTCTCTTAGTTTTGTGCATCCTGTATGAGGCCCTCATGAAGACCATGGAGGGGACAAAGCAAAATGTCTACCAAATCCACCCACTCCACATTACCACCAGACTAAAGTTCAGTTCAAATATCACACCAAAGTCCAGAGGTTGGCACCAAAGATGATTGTTCTTGAAATCACTGGAAGCCAAGAGTAAAGCTCAGAGCCCAAACTGTCTATAGTTGATCATCATAAGAAAAGTCTTTTGCTCTTCAGATGGCTTGTGGCTGACCAGATGAATCTCGACCAATGAGGAAGCACGAAGCTGGTCGATGGAGTCCAACTCATATACACCATCCACCGATCAGCTGCCATAGACGTTTTCTTCCTTACCCATGTGCAAAATGTGTACTACTATTAGGAAGCGACAGCAACGTCTATCATAAAACAGTGTAATAAAAAATATAAATATATATTTTTTTGTTTGGTGGTCTTCAGTGGAACAGTCTTTAGAGAGAGAGAGAGAGAAATTCTTCCAACAAGGTCACAACTTCAAACCAATTCAAAAGGCAAAACCGCACACTGCAGTCCTTCTTCACTTCATTTCACCCAAAGAGTCTCCCTTTAAGCTACACACAAACCCCTGACAACTGCAGAGTGAGAGGAGGTCTTTCAACTTGGGGGGGACAAAAGACTGACCAGTGGAGGCAGGAAGAAGAAAGCAGCACCATCTCCACCTGAGGGAGGGTGGGAAAGAACTTTCAAACCATCATGAAAGCTACTGTAGTTTTTGATCTGAGAATGGAACAGCACCATGTTGGGTTTCCAACAGCAAGTCAGTAATATTGGTGGGGGGCAGAAGAGGAGGAAGAGTTGAGGAAGAAAGGGGATGCCATGTGGGTGAGATCATCTTTAAGGCCCTGGAGCAGAGTAAGGCTGAGGTGGTTGATTATTGGAAAGATTGTTACCAAGAGGTTTTCCTTAGACGTAAGACACAGATAGACAAACAGAAGAGGGAAAAAGAGTGCGAGAATATTAAAAATGAGTGTAAAAGAAGAGAGAGAAACCGAGATGGAAACAGAAAGAGCACCACTGTCCGTAAACATAGACTCCTAGAAAAAAAAAAGGCAAAATTACAATAAAAAAATAAACTATACAAAATCTTTTAAAACATAATAAAAAAAATGATAAAAGTCAAAATCCCTGCAGTATTGGTATTAATGAGTCTGAGAGAAGGGCTGAGGTGAAGGGTCAGTGTGACCAGCCCATGAGGTGGCTGACCCGGGCTCGCTCAGTCATGCGACGCAGCCGGCCCGACCGTGACATGCCCAGGTTGAGCGGGTCTGCCGCAGCCCCTTCCTCCTCAGAGTCGTCATTGTACAGGACAGTCCGTCGGCCCTGATTGCGTGTGTTGACCCGGGCTGATTTTCCCGTTCGCTGGCTTGACCGCTGACCGGCGGCCGTCCGTGACGAGGGTGCTACCCTCTGCTCCTCATCTTCCTCCTTTTCTTCTCCTTCTTCTTCTTCCTCCTCCTCCTCCTCCTCTTCCTCTTCCACATCCTTCTCTTCTTCCTCTTGCTCCTCTTCCTCTTCCAGCTCTTCCTCTTCAGAATCTTCCTCAACCTCTGCTTCCTCCTCCTCCTCCTCTTCTTCCTCAAGCTGTTGTTTCTCCACCACCGCCTCCCGCCGCAGTCTTTTGGCCTGTGCCGTTTCGTGGCCAGGCAGTTTTCTCTTTGAGACCGTAGCCACCTTGGCCTTTTCTCTGTGGGAGAGGCGAGGTGCTTTACTGTAGTCGTGGTCGCCACCGTCTAGAAACTGCGCCACCTCCACGTCACTTTCTTCGCTCTCCGACGAGGAAGACGAAGAGGATGATGACGAGGAGGAGGAGGATGATGACGATGACGATGATGATGAACTGCCAGATACAAATATTTCTTTTGTGATTGTGTGTGAGGTGCCTCTTCTGTGCGACTGCCGGCTGCCGTTAACAGTTGGCCCATTACAAAGTTCTGGAAAAACAAACACGCACTGAAATATTACTATGGATTTAAGAACAGCAAAAACAAGTGATTTCAGTGCAACTCAGCAGAATTACATACTTCAGAAAAACTCTATGAACTCCATACTTTTAAACTTCAATACTAACTTATAGGTTCAGCAAAACAACTTGGCACTACGGTTAACCATTTGAAAGCTACATATAATCTTGTGTGTTGTGCTCGTATGTATGCAGAGGTTTCAATACCTCTGTTTTTGTCTGGTAAAGAAAAGGCAAAGGTTTATAAACCAGAGATTTTGGCAGAAAAAGATATGCAGAGGTTCCTATACCAGAGTTTTTGGCAGGTAGCACTCGACTGCGCATTAATCTGTTGGCCCCTGGTTGTTCTAAGGAGGAGGAGGATGACGATGAGGAAGATGATGTGGAGGGCTGGCTGTCTTCATCCACTAAAATGTCATTGGATTCTGAGGTTGTAGAGACATTTGCATCTTAGATATGAACTGGCAAGTAAAGTAATACAGACCGAAACAGTGGGTTGGATTGGGTTGTATTTATGAGGCCATACCTTGTGAAATTCTGCGTGTGCGGCTCTTGGATCTCTGCTGGGTTTTTGGTTTCTTCCCTGACAATTTGTTTTTCCCTTTAGGGCTAAAGGATTACACACATTCACAAAGATGAACCAACTGCACTCTGCCAACAAGGAATCCCTTTAATACTGACAGATTAAGGTTCAGTCAACCTACCTGAGTGGCGGAGAGTCTTGTAACCGCTTGCTGTAGCTCATTCTCTGGCGATTTCGCCGTTGGTTTTGTACAGCAGATTTATAATCTGAGATTATGGGGATGATCTGGCGCTCAAAGAATGCGGACAGACTCAGAGTCATACTGTAAATCTGAAATATCAGAAAACACTGGTCAATGGCATTACTAATTAAACTATTTGGGAAAAGACCAAAAAAAGACAGACAAAGATGGCCCAGGCTGTATTCTTTCTTTGATGAGACTCACTCTCGATTTTTTGTTTGGAGTGTAGGCCTTGGAATTACTGAAAATCAGACGGATATCTTTGGCAAACTCTGAGGGATTTTCATAGTTTCCTCCTGCTAGTGTCTCTGCCACAGTTCCCAAATCCATTGGTGTGTCAATGATATCCCTATAATCCTGTAAAAAAGGAAAGAATTACATTAAGGAACATTTCTTGTAATTCATATGGCAACATCTACAGGTTACATGTTAGCATAGGCCTATGGAGAGGCAGGACACTGGACACGTCTTTCAAAACTCCAGAGAAGCTGCAGATTGATCAACCATCTGCAAACACCATCTTAACCAGGGTGTGAAAAACAGAGGAAGGGGAGTTACCGGATACTCAAAGAGGTCAACAGGCTGTCGGAACGGCTCAGAGTCGGGGCTGTCAATCATCCTGCGCAGGAGATCCTTACACTGGTTCTTCCAGGCACTGATGTCTAACGCCACCCCTCGCTTCTGTGCCCCAGAACCGCCTCGCTGATGGAGGAAAAAAGGAGCAGGACATTTAATATGCATACATTACTGCTATTTTGGAAGCACCATGTTAATTAATGTGAATCCCCAGAGGCTTGAGAGGGGCGATCAATATGCTATTAATAAATCTAGAATTTAAAAATAAAGATAAACCCTACATCAGCCTTTGGGCTCCCATGTTTTGAGAATTAAACGCCTACAATTTTTAAACAACCCAACTCTTAATACTCACTTGCTGACCGGTGGATGTTCCTGGGGTGTCGGAGTCAACATCATTCTGTCACACACAAACAGGAAAGAGAGGGAAGCTGTTTAGTGCAGGTTACTTGCAGCCGCATCACAGTTCAGAATACATATTTATTTCTCAAGAGGGCCTTACCTCTTCTTCAACACTGCTGAGCTCTGTCTTTGTGCTGTGGTAAAGGTCCACTATGTCCACACAGCTTTGGTCACTGAAACACACAGAAACCACAGCTTTACACAGTGCTCCAACTCGTTACACCAACCAAGACATGCATTAGAAGACATGAAGAGCAAGAGTTGGCCACCAAAGATCAACTACAGAAACAATGAAAGCATCCTGATTTTATCAAAGCCAATCAGAATCCAAAGAGAACTGTAAAGGCATCACGTTAACACGTGAATGGTATTTCTGAGAGGCTTTCTTTGTCAAGTGGGGATGCTGATTGTGGTAGTCACAGTTGTCCGTCACTGGCAGTATGAATAGCTGTACATTTGTATGTGATGAGTGAGGAGGGGCGAGGGCGAGTTTTAATTTGTTTGTACCTGATGAAGTGCAAGAGCACATCTGTGACTATCTTGGCGGCTGTGACGATGGGGCTCTGCGGCTCGTTGAAGATTCGGGCGTTGTGCTCAATATAACGGACCTCCCACATGAGAGCAGAGATTCTCCTGCAGGAATGGGAGGGGAGGGGAGGGGAAGCGGAAGAGAAGGGGGGGGGGGAGAGTGTGTACATTGGCTTTCTGTATTTATGAATACACTGTATTTTATAATCCACTGATCTCATCTCACATCCAAGGGCTGGAGGAACAGGGTGAAGGAACACTACCTGTAGAAGCGGTTCCTGAGGCGCTGTCGGACTGTGCTGAGGTCAGTAGGGTAAGCTACCACAGAGCAGTATAGTGGATAATCCCTCAGATCCACAGGGTCCTTAAACTCCTTTGCCACATCTGACAGCCCGAATGCAATTGGATTGACAGCATTTAATACAAACACACACAAGACCACCACTTTTCATTTTCTTTAAAATTAGCGTAATTCCAATCATAATGTCATTAATGTCTTGTATTTTCTACATAATTTCAGCATCAACTAGAAAAGCACTCAAAGTGCAGACCGCTGCCAAAGCAATATGGGGTCACAGACACAATACAAATTCCACATGGTGTTCTGCATCACCACCAAAATTTAATCATCTGTTCCTTGTCCTAATACTGATGTCCAAAATTGCACTTTCTGAATTATTTTGTACACAAAAAGACAGACAAACAAACAAGCAGACAGACAAAAGGCCGGTGAAAACCTAACCTCCTTGGCGGGGGTAATAAGGGCTGGCAATGCTGGCTGTGAATTAAATGCAACATCTGTAGGGCCCTAACTAACGATTATTAATTAAGCGTCACAAGACAATTGTATACCAAAATAGCACTGTGTAAACATAATTTAACTGAATCATTTTCGTCGTCAGTCTACCAATTATTTGTTCCATTAAACGATTAGTAATTTGACTGATAAAATGTCACAAGCTGGTAAAAAAAACAAATGCTGACCAGTGTTACACAAAACGAAATGACGTACTCCGATGTCTTGTTTTATTCACGTCTTGGTGGTATTTAGTTTCCAGAGAAACTAAAAAAAAAAAAAAACTGGAAAAACAATGGGGGCACTGTGGTGTAGCCATAAACAGGAATGGGCCCACGGTCACAATAAAAGCAAAAAGTTGACTAATCAATTAAGCCCTAAACGTGTGTGATGTCAATTGCAGGTCTCTGTGCTAATGCATGCGTCATACCCAGAGACAGCAGCTGGTCGATAGCTTGGATCACTCGCTCACACTCCTCATCACGTGTGTGTGCACCCCACTCTCCCTCCTGGGGTTTGTACAGGAGTGAATTGAACTCCACCTCTGACACTTGCACACAGCCATTAGACTCTTCTGGGAGCTCCGCTACACAGGGAAAAAGAAAGAGAGACACAGAGAGAGAGAGAGAGAGAGAAAAAGAGAAAGAGAGAGAGATCAGCTAATCATTTACGAATGTTTTAAAATCCATCATGGTTCCGTAAGACGAATCTTCCTTTAGTTTGCATTACCATCTTCAGGTATGGGCTCCAGGTCCCAAGGACTCATTTTCTCCGTCTCGCCATTGTCCCACCTATTAAACACTCTGCATTAGCATTTCAACTTCATTCCTTTTTCTCGTCCTTTCGTACATCAAACGCAAAACATTTCAAAGTAATGATTGGCATTCAATAATTCCGGAGCAAACAAACAAACAAATAAAACAGGCCAAAACCACATTCAGTAAATACAAATCAACCACACAAGCATACCTGATATTGTAGCACTGGAAGAGGCTATCTGGATATTCTGGTTCAAGCGGCTGCTGGCTTTCCACTGTTCCGAACCACCAGGCGTCATCTATTATACTCCGGAATCTCCACTCTAGTCACACACACACAAACCAAGCAAGTGAGCAACGCGCTGTGTTAACATTACACGCAAGGGATGAACAACAAGTTCAGAGTTTAGAGCAAGCCAACTCACCGGGCTGCCAGTTACGTTCTTTGGCCTCATTGTAGAACTGCTGCAGCACCAGAAAGTCGATGACATCAGGCATGTCATGGTACCTGCGAAACAGCAACAGAGGCCTCAGTGACTGAAAGCAGCTGTAAAGAGTTGTGGTTGAAAAACTAGCATACTAACCACTGGAAAAAAAAAAGGCAAGCTGTTAGTTTCACGTGCCAACTCATGTCTTCTGACAAAATTGTGGTGCTGTGAAAGCTTGTTATTTTTTCCATGGTGATCAGATAACAGAACCGCACAAACACTTAGCATAGGTGAGAGGTTTTCAAAGTGGGGACCTCCAGGTGGCCCCAGTAATTTGGAAAAATTCTTAATAATGAAGTAATACTAAAAGATTAATGTAATATCAAATATTACAACATATTATTTACAAAAAAAGCATATTCAATCCTATGTAATCTGTCTCGCAGACAGAAAAAGGTGATCAGTGAGTTTTTAAAAACGCCTTGCAAAAGAGGGACATCAGTTAATGCTATTTGGTAGGACTCAGCATGGAAAAATTTGGTAAACCCTGGCGTAGGTGGCTAGTTGGAAAGACATGCATGTCATTTACATGAAGACATACGTAAAAAAAAAATTGAAGGAGATACAAGTTCTAGGCTAGATGTTTACAAAAACATGCTTCAAACTCTCAAAGTAGTCCAACTAAAAGTAAAGTAACAGCATGCGGGGAGTACCCTTTACACCCACCTAGAAGAAACCTTATAAAGAACAAAGGAACTGGCACAGCATGCCTTGGAGCGTAACACTTTCTTGTGTGTGTGTGTGTGTGTGCGTGTGTGTGTTTTAAGTCTCACTTTAGAATGAAGGACTCGTTAGTCATCTTCCCTGAGAGTGGGTCCAGGAAGGCCAGTTTGAGGCAGCAGAGAGTGGGTGGACCCACCTCATACTTAATACCAATCACCTTCACCGACTCTTGATCCTGCATCAGCAACACCCCCCCACACAGTAGACAGCATTAATACATCAACAAGCATTGCTTATTCAAGGAAAACTGACCAAGCTTTGAATCATTTCAGCACTGCCTGGAGTTGACAACAACAATAAAGTAAAAAAAAAAAAAAGTACAAAAGTCAGAGAGAGACGGAATAAATTACATAAGTCTATACTGAATAATACACAAACAGCATGAGGAACAAAGGTGGCGGAGTGTGCCTATATAAAATGCAAACATTGCAAGGCCAGTTAGGCCCAGGAGGGCATCTTACCCTGAGGTCCAGTTTGTTCCAGGGCTGTTTCAGACGATTGATGTTGTAGGCTTTGGCCCTGCGCACTGCCCGCACGTACGCCTCGTGACCTTGCCGGAAGTAGATGAGCTGCAAAGACGGATTACACGAGAGTTAGGAGGCAGCTCGGTCATCTGTCGAGAGTCAAAAACTATCAAGTCTGCGTGTTTTTTTAACTCTGCACATGGCTGCCGTGTACTAGCTACAGAATACCAGCACTGGGCCTCGCTGGCATTAGGACACACTGAGACTGTATATAGTTTATACGTCAGGTAAGCATTTATTCTCCAAGTTGTATCTCTGTACCTCATCTCCCATCTGTGGCACAAAGGGCAGGCGGCGAGGCATTGTGTCTGTGATCCAGGATGGGGGGGTCCACTCCGCAGCGCCACTGCCAGACCCGGGCTGAACACACACCAGTTTCAACATTACATGTCAACCAATGGCACAATGAGTTAACATTGTCTCTCAGGCACCACATTGCTTTCAGGCATTTTGGTACACTTCTAAGAGACCTTAACATTAAAAACTAATCAATATAATTGTATAGCTTTTGCCAAAAAAATACATTGTCTACATTACATTATGACACTGAAACACCAATTGCTTCATTATATCTTGTTCTAGTATTGATGTCCGTCAAGCAAACAGGAGTGAAATAAATCTCACCTTTTTAGGCTCTTTTGGCTTCTTCTTCTTTTCTGCCTCCTTTTTCTTCCTCTTCTCCTCCTCATCCTCACCCTGAGCCTCTCCCTCGTTCTCAGAGCTGCTGCTCTCTGGAGCACGGACAGGTCGCCTGGAGGACCGCTTTGGAGGCTGGAGGTTGATCCCCGCATCAGCGGTCCAATCAGAGTACTCGCTTGATGAGTCACTGTAAGGTGTAATAAGTGGTAGGGGAAGGGAAAAAAACAAACAAAAAAAAAAAAAAAAAAAAAACAACACAAAACATATTGATCAGTGGACTTTGAACTTCAGTTTAGTGATTTGAAGGAGAAATGTGACTTGATGTCCATAGCCCTGTTGTTTGAGGTAGTGCTGTCTGTAGAAAAACTTCAAGAAAAGTTGACACAAATAGCAAATAGCACGAATAGCAAACCAGCAACTAATGGGGGCAAGCGAATTTCTGTGCCCCATTCAGTTAGTGTTAGCTGTCAGTTCCCTGCCCATCACTTTCTAGTTCTTTTTCCTACCAACAGCACTCAGTGACCTTGAACAACAGAGCTAGATTGAATCACACTTGATTTCTCCTTTAACTTATTGATAACTGACTAATTGTATAAGATGTGGGGATCAAGGATTGTTATGACTCAGTTCATTCATTGAGGGTAATCATTTTCATCGAGCAAAAATCATTTGGCTGAGCTCATGTTTATAAATGGGAGATCAGTGACTGACCTGGAGCTGCTGTCACTCTGCCACTGAGCCTCTCCGTCTGATGAAGAGTCACTGGCACCTGCCCGCTCCTCCTCCTCTTCTTCTTCTTCCTCCTGCTGCTTCAACACACACACAAACACACAGCCAGCAATATGTACACATTAACACACACAGCAACTGTTGTTCACTTGTTGTTCTGTTAGGAGTTCACAGTTTTGTATGAAAGTACTTCTGGTCATTTCTGCCTGTCAAGAGCATTTCCAGGCTTTATTTTTAAACTCTCTCTTTAAACCCTTCTTGAGGGTGCCTGCCTGTTTACTCAGGCCAAGCTGCAGTGTTGCCCTACCTCTGCCTCGCTGTCTGAGTCAGAGCCGTGTCGCGGTGACCTGAGGCTGGCGCTGCGGCGGAGGGCGCGTCGCTCGCGAGCTGAGCGAGTGTGGTAGGAGTGGCGCTGCTGCTGCTGCTGTTTGCGCTGCGTCCGCCGAAGTGAGCGTACGGACATGAACTCTGGCTCAGTCTGGACACACACATGCATGCACACACACACACACACACACACACACACACACACACACACACACACACACACACACACACACACACACAGATCAGCATCACCTGGGCTGTCGTGGACAGTCTTGGCAGAAAACTCAGTTGGTTAGTGGCACGCCAAATTGTGGAACTCACTCGTGCAACACTTTGTGCGGGCTTCCTCCTCCTCTCCGTGCTGTATAACGTGCGTTCTGATTCGCCTTTGGCCTGTCTACCGTCCTCCATCACTCTAAAACAAATACACAGCACACAGATGGCAGTCAAAAGCATCCACTGCACTGCATGGCCATCAAATAGAGGCCTTGGGGAGAACATTAGGTCTCTCAAATACTTCACCTACTCCTGTTATGTTTCATTACATTTATGCACTTAACATACACTTTTATCCAAAGTGACTTACAAAAAGAGGATTTACAATCAAACGATATAGAAAAAATTTTAAGAAAAAACGCCACTAGTTAGGAACAGGGGAGATGCAATGGAGAGTGTGGGTGGGGGGGCAGGGGGTTTGGGAAGTAAAAGGTGAATACCTCCCCTTCTAAAGACAACACCCATACCTGAGCATACTGGCTGGGACCTCGTTGACCACCACCCTCCTGCTCCAGGCCAGCAGGTCTCGCTCGGTGGCCATCTGGCTGCGCGGGGCGTTGTTGTGCATCTGCCGGACTCCCTCCACCTGCCCGCTCCGCCTGAGGCCCACGTTGGGTGGGGATGGGAGAACCCCTCCGCCCTCGGCGGGAGCGCCTGCAAAAAAAAAAAATGCAACTGCTGTTAGCGGAGAAGGTGTGTCTGAATGCCCAATTCTGCCAAATAGGAATTATCCTCACAGAAGCATCCAACTACTGGAGAGAAATCTTCTGGCATGGTGAAATGAAAGTATATTCTTTGAACATAAGGTTTGTGATTAGCTAAAACTCAAATTATGTGGTTATTTCACAATTTTGCAAGAGCTACACACAAAATAGCAATTACACTCCCTCATGACATAAGCTTTGCTTAATAATCAATCAGTGAGCCAGTTGCTATGTGGCATGTGTGGTAGGTGCCTGATATAGCTGTGCTGCTGAGGAGCAGGTTTGTCCCTCACCTGAGGGCTGCTGGGCGGAGTTGAGCCGCTCATCCTGCTGCTGTTGCAGCTGTCGGATGAGGTCATCCAGTGGGCTCTCTTCTTGCTCTTCCTCCTCCGACGTCTGCTGGCCAATCACCTGTTCGACCACCTCCCCGTCACCTGGGCAACACCACAGTGATTACTTGGTTATAGAAAGAGCTAGAAAATTTCGCATCAACCATTGAATGTAAGAAGTGTCCGGCTGAGAGTGTCTAACAGACCTGGTTTGGCGTTAATTGTGTTCACATTAAAACTGTGCAACACACAGCTTACTGTGAGTCATTCAGCCAACTTTGCATACAGTGCAATCCAGCCCATGCTCCCTGGCAGTCAAGAGCCTGTGCTCAGCAGTTTACCATTCAATGTTGTTCAACTACAAATGAGCAAATTCAAATGAAGTTGAGGTGTATAGGTACATAAAACCGGGATTGACTATACACTATAGAGAAGTGACCTCATCCTCAAACTCATACTGCCAGGGCATCAAATAACATTACTCTACTTCCACATTGGCTCATTTGGTTAGCAATTCACTCACAGGAAACCTCTCCCCAGCCTATTTCATAACTGATTACTCATAACTGATTAGCATAAAACAAACTCTACTGAAGCTTGACCGCTCCAGAAACAGACTCCAGTCAGTGCTTGAGGACTTGCAAATTCAAATTCACTGGCTACTGGATTCACTGGGGCAAGAGGCTTATGTAGTGGCCATGAAGACCTCAAGGTCTTTCATTACATTGCTGACTAGTATCCAGACTCTGCACTTATGGGTAATCAACAGGCCCAAAATTCAACATGTTAACACAGGCTGGTTGAAGCTGGTAAACCACATAAATGCTGGGGCTGTTCTTTATAGTGCGTCATTTCACCAGTCCCTGTGTGTGGCAGTTCAACCACTTCCTGCTGAGAGGCTGGGTTTACAGTTGGTCAGACAGCTACATATCTGGCTCGTCAATGGCCAAGCACCTAAGAAGCTGTTTTGCCAATGGTCACATAGCTTAAAATCTAGCTTGCCATTGATCAAGTGGATTAGAAGCTGGTCTGCCATTGGCCAAGTAGCCAAAGGGCTGGTTTACCGTTGGCCATGTAGCCAAGCTGGGGAATGAGCTGCTCCTCTTTGCAGTTCTCTCTGCCGGGGACCAGACGCTGGTAGAGGGACGGGTGGGGGTTTCCATCCACATCCACCAGGAAGGGTGGGGGCATGAGGTGGGGGGCCTGCTGGGTCTGCTCATCCAACACGTAGTTATTGGAGTCCCGGATCAGAGGGCGGAAATCCGTGTGGAAAAACATCTGATCAGGAATCTGATGGGAAGGAGGAGAAAAAAAAAGAAAAAGAGAATTAAGAGAACAAATTCAAGAAAACCTGAAAGAAAAGGAAATGGAGAGACAGAGGAAAACTGTCAAGGTACAAAATTTAACTAAATGAAAATGCTCTCACACAGAAACAAAACATGCTATGAAATAGGTTTCTGCAAAACAAAACCCCTTTCACCTTTTCATATGGCCTACTGCATCCAAAACCAAATATGAGCAGGTGACCATGGGAGTCTGTGCAGGCAAAGTGTTGACCATCAGCAGAGAACTTGCAGTCAAAGACAGCACCATGACCTTGTCCCTCAATCTGAAACAAGAGTGGGAAGAGGCAGGTTATTTTACTGTGTACCTTGTTTTCACCCTGTCAACGTTGTCCTCACTGACATACCAGTAAAAACTCGGGGACTGTACCATGTTAAAGAAGTTTCTGATCTTGGTTCCTCTGCTGAGGTCCCAGACGTAGATGTTCCCATCATGCCCGGCAGAGAGCATGATCCGCCAGTCGAATGGATGGGCTTCCAGCACAAACACTTCGTCATCATGTCCCTAAATAGCAACACATAATCAGCCAGTCAGACCCAACTACACATCAACATTAACCCACACCAACAAGCTTGTGGCAAAGACCCTCTTATTTATTTATTTAAAAGGGAATTTACTGTCAAAAGCAAACAAACAAGCAAACACACTTACTGATAACACATGTAGCAGTTGGCCGCCAGTGGAGCTCCAAACTTTCAGCAGGCAGTTAGAAACGGCTGTGATAACCATGCGGTCACTGCGGTCCCACGCAACCATCGTAACGACCAGTTTGGTGGTCTTGTCCTCCCCTGACACCGCGGCACTCCTGTTCCAGACGCGCAAACAACGTCACAAAGACCTCAGGACTCGGGCACGTGGTTGGCCGTATCCATTCATGAAGCGTTTCTTCCCCTCTTCCGCATGCATAACTCAAATACATTAGCCTATTATTTTGGCCTCTGCATCTCCTGCTTGTCTGTCATGATCGAAATGTGCTGGGGTCTATTTACTCACCCTGTCACTGCTGTTTTCTGTCTAAATGGATCAGGCTTAACCCAGATATTTTCATTTCAATCTCACCAGATTTACTTCAAGCAACGGGTCTACCAAGCCATGCACAATTAAAACCCCATCTTCAAAAAAAAGCCTAAATACTATGGCCACACATCATTAAGGTAATCTCTTGTGTGTATGAAAAACAAAAAACATAAGGTCACAAGTGAACAAAATGGCTTCTGTGCTGCCCTCTGGAGAAAGGACAGTCCCTTACCCCGGCAGACGGGCACTCATGTCCAGACAGATGCTCTTCCACTCCTGCTGCTGGTAGTGCCAGATCCGAGCTGTGCCATCCCGGCTGCCACTCACAAACCTAAGACTGAAAGACACACACACACACGGCAATCAGAAGAGAGATCACTGCTTGCTACACAATGCCAGGATTACAGGGAACTCCCAGGAGGGCGGAGTTGGTGAAACTTGGAACATACCCATCAGTGTTGTTGCAAAACTGCACAGCCAGGACTTTATCCTGAAAGATAAAACAGACAGAATAGAATGATTAGAGATTTGTGGAACTCTGCCCCTCATTCCCATAGACACCATTTCAGTCCTATTCTGTCACTCTCCATATCCATCATTACTGCCAGAGCCGTCTCACCATGTGTGCATCCAGCTCAGAGAGCTTCATAGGCGTCTCTGCGCCCAAGTAGTACACCCTAATCACATGATCCGTGCTTCCTGTGGTCAGGAACATCCCACCTGTCAATTAAAATGAGGAGAAATGGAAGATGCCAAGAAGTCAAGAAATCAGGTCACTCTGACATGTTTGGTTTCACTGTAGACACTTCCTGAGTATTTAGATTTTTGTCCCCAGAGGGGGACTCTAGTTTGGCACAACCAGGAAATGTCTCATCACTAGTCACTAATGATATCCATTTCACAAGCTTCCTCACAGTCCACACAGCAAGTTGAGCATTCCACCCATGATGGTGTAATTGAATGAACACCCCTTTCTATTTGGCTATAAATTTCTTCATTTTTATGTTTTTAAGCAATTTTACCCAGAATAGGCAACCACATGTTGGACCAAGTCATTATTTCCATAGTCTTTTACTTGAGTGCGTGTGTGTAAGGTGGAGTGAGATAGACAAGCTATACTCACCACAACTGAAGGAACAACAGGAGATCTGGACACCTGGGCGTGAGCGCTCAATGAACTTCACTGGACGGTCACTACACAAGGTAGACAACCAGTAAGGTCATGTAATCAGCCATTCTCAAGCTACCGCACACACACACACACACACACAAACACACACCAATAGTGTGTGCAGAAGAATTACCAGTATGTGCCAAATCCCACTCACTTGAACTTCATGGTGAGGGCGTTCCACTGCCAGAAACACACCATACCGTCAGCACCAGTGGAGGCCAGGAACCGAGCAGAGCCCATGGCTGCTGGAGAGAACTGAATGCGGTAAAGAGAGAAAGATATAGTGAATGTGCAACAAATGGGCATCAACCTCTGTATGTCTTAAACAAGTGTGTGTGCATGCGTACACACGCGCGGGCACACCCCACACACAGACACCATACTTTGTGTATGTCTTTATGTACATATGCCTTCCAGAGTGCTAATCTTGATGTGCATATTCAGAACCGAAGATTGTGCCCAGCCCATGCACATCAAAACAAACACTGCATGACTTTAGAAACATTAAACTAGCATTAGTGCTGCCATGCTGGTAGCCTGACAAACCAACCACCAAAATCTATGGTGGCGGTGACTGCATAGCGGTTAAGGAATCTGGCTAGCGTGCTAGTTGACAAAAATGTAAGTCACTTTGGATAAAAGCGTCTGCTAAATGCATAAATGTAAATGTGAAACTAAACTGTAACATCAACAGTCCAAAGTCAGAGAGGGGGGGGGGGGGGGAGGAGATCTAGGACTACACTTAACCCATGTACAGGAAACTGGTGGCCTTAAGCCCATTTACTATGTAGGCTAATTCTATAACTTGTTTTGCCAGGAACTGATGGAGACCTGTATTGATGTGATGGAGGCGGCATGGCCCTGGAGGATGGTGATTGGGGCACAGGTTCTCAGGCACCACACGCGGATCACTTTGTCACAGCTGGCTGAGGCGATGAGCGTGTTCTCATAGTTGACCGTCATGTCCGAAATTTCTGCCGCGTGACCACGGAGAGTTGCTAGGAGACGGCCGTCGTCAGTCGCCCAGATCTTCACCAGGCAGTCGTCGGAGCCCTGGAGGCAGACAGAAACATTTTACTCTCCCTCATCTATCCTACAACACACACACACACACACCTTCTCCTTCAAGGAGCATAACAGTCTTAAGTAATAAAACTTCTCAAATCGTCCACGTTATGATTACTGTATTGTGGAATCCCTCCTCTAATAAACCGCAGAAGCCACAATAATTGTCGAGCATAAGAGCTATGTGTGCAAAAGCAGAAAGATGATAAACTAGGCAAAAATCACTGTACAAATGTTCAGCTTGCTAGGTTTCAAAATCTAAGCATCACAATAAGGACTTAATTGCAAAAAGTAATCTCACAACAATTAAGTTTTTAAAATGAATTCGCCACAGCGGTCTCACACCAACACTGATGATAACCTCCTTACTGTGAAGATGCGTCGTCCTGTGCGATCAAATGCCACACAGTAGACTGAGGAGAGGTGCCCCAGGATTCGTCGGTGCATCTTCATGTGCTGATAGGTGGAGGCCGGAAGAGCGTGCCCAAATCGAGCCACACCCGCGGTCTGGCGTGCTCCCATGACAGATGCTGGGAAAAGAGAGTGTAATCAGTGCCACTGAGCCCCCACAAGTGGCTTTCTGACAGGGGAACTCTGTTAAGACAGACACTTTCCAGACAAAGCCTAGATCTCACTTTCGGTGATACATTCATGTGTAAAGATGACAAAGAAATCTGATCGTGGACATGGGAAATCTCATTCCCCTTTCGTTGCTGTAGTCTCAGGTGCACTGTGGGCAAGCTTACCAATGTTGGGCGGCCTCTCTGCACAGACTGGGGGTTCTGGTGGGCGCCCCCTGTGCAGTGCTGCCACTGTGGAACTGCTCCATACTGTGTTACAACCTGTGCAGACACAAATACCATGTAAATACAGGATGAAGATGGGGAAGGAGGGGGGGGGAGAAAAAGAGACTATTCAGTCTATGTTTTATCAAATTTTCATGTTCTTTTTCTAACCGACAGCACTCAGTGACCTCAAACAACAGGGCTATGGATTGATTCACACTGGATTTCTCCTTTAGAAGCGACAACTGGTGACTACAACTGTGACATTACAATTCACACAATTTTTAGTACCCAAAGGCATGCTGATGCTTTGCTGGATGACAAGAACTAATGGCTTGTGCATTTTACACTCCCCCATCACCTTTCTGGCTGATATTTGCATGCATGTGTGTGTGTGGGGGGGGGGGGGCTATTTCAGGAAGATCCTGCAAGAGGACTGCTAACAGTGAAGGAACTCTTTAATACAACAGAACAAAAATGCAAATACCAAGAGTGATAAGGCACTAAAGTACAAAGGGTTGTAATGTTGCAATGTAAATAACTGATTACATCAGTGACCAGCCTAAACATCTGCGGTCTATATATGAGCACGCACAAATTAACCCATTACTGACCAAGAAGTAAATTTTTGTCTTTGTAAGGGGTAGGAACCTGAAATTTTGAGTGAGACCTCTTGGGCTACAAATGTCAAAACTAAAAATGGAGACTTCTCATATTGATCATGCTTGATTTCCACTTTCTTGTAAATTTCAACTGTGTTAAATTTTTCTGAATCCAACAGTACCAAGCACTTGATCTCCTACTTTCTGAGATCAAACCCTTTTTCTTTAGGAGCTATTTTTAGTCATTAGGCACATGGGGTGTCTAAGTTTTCAGGCTTGTATTCTTAAAAGGATCCCTGGCTAGTAAGACATGTTGGTCTTATAATGTTGATGTTGGTGTCGACATAAAAACACTGAAAATGTTTTAGGATTTTTTTTTAAAATGTTAAACCGTTCACTCTTGTATTGCCATTGTTTTTTGTGCTTCATGGTTTCTGGGGAAAAAAACTGACATCACCTGGTTGAGTGGGTGTAGGTCTAATCTGTTGCTGCACAGACACCATTGATATTGTACCACTCCCATTGCCTT
Organism: Tenualosa thibaudeaui; assembly: GCA_027481765.1. Taxonomy (NCBI): domain Eukaryota; kingdom Metazoa; phylum Chordata; class Actinopteri; order Clupeiformes; family Clupeidae; genus Tenualosa; species Tenualosa thibaudeaui. Next base: position 12,353,557 of record JAIFZK010000009.1, on the reverse strand, counting down.
GCTTTTCTGATTATCTTCCTTTTTATATAAACTTTGAATACAGTCTTGTACAATCTCCTCCTGAATTACGGTATGCTAACATTAAAACAGCAAACACTGAACAGAAGAAGTGTTCATTCGAACCAGGTCTTACCTGCTTTGAGATTCTTACCCAGCTTATGAACTCTACAAATGAAGGCATTTTTTTTTAAAGTTGGAATAATAATCAAAGCATTTTGAGTGTTTTTTAATCACGTTAAATATAGCTAATGCCATTGTCAATCTCATAAGGCACGCTGGGGATCCTGTGTGTCCAAGTTGTGTTGTCAACACAGTCAGGTCCCACATACAGTATGGCCCACATAGACTGAAACAGGAATAAATTATATATATAAAAAAAGATGTTCCTATTTGGATTTAGGGAGACTTGAAATGTACCCTACTCAGTGCATATTAATTTCTCACCACAGATGAAAATTATGAAACTTTATACATCATTCCACACTCATACATAACTATGTAAGATTTGCTGAAATTCAATTGAAGGCAACCTACCATTTGGACAGGATTAAAAATGCAATGCTACACAATGTAAATACAATGGCTGGGAGTAGTGTGTGTGTGTGTGTGTGTATATGACTGCTGATATTAGTGTGTATTTTTCTGCATGAAGGGGAGCAAAGCATGAGGAGCCACTGTCAAGAGATATATATCTAGGGTTAAAATGTGATTTAAAAACAGTTGTTTAGGAAAGACCTCTGCTACAGCCACATCCTTTGACCAGTTTGTAAAATTCCAGCTGATCTATGCCCAGTTCAGTTTGTGCTTTAAAGGAAATTTTTCATTTCCACTATAATACACTGACATGCTGAATTAGAAATGCTCATGGTAAGAATGGTTTGTCACTATAAAGCACTATTGGTGTAATGCATCATAAGCACATGCCTAAACATTTGGAGCAAGTTTCCCATTTATGGATTAGCCTAGTCTAGACTAGATTAAAGTTTCCTAGTCAGTCAGCCTGTGCTGGTACAGCACCTCTGTTGAAAATTATTTATTTCACTACAGTATTGCACCTAGATACCACTGGCAGACAGTCAGAGTGAAAGAAAAACTATTGTTCCAATCACCGAACAGAGGGAGAGGCTGAGAGCGCAAGCGTTGGGTTTGAAAGTGAGTCAAAGCACAAACATAAAATATGTCATGATTAAACGTGAGTGACTGATTTAAGGCAGCCCCAATAATTTCAAAGCTTAAACAAAGTGCACACCCTCCGGAAAGTAAACATATTTATATGATAAGACTTCAAACTGCACAAAGTGAAGCAGTCTGGTCCACAGTCATTGTCCTACATTAAGGACGCCTTTTGGCCTGCTGATCGGATTGTTTGTTTGTGAGTGAGCCTAATTCAATTTTTATGCTTATGTCTGCAACTGCATTTGGCAAATGTAGCTTGCTGAAGACAGTCTTCAGCTCTCAGACTCAAAAGTGTTAAATTCATCCTTGTTCTCCTGTGGCATTCCAGCTTTGAAGAGTGGGTCACCAACTTACACCTACATTTTCTTGTTCATACGCGCATGTTAAATAATCATGTCAATAATGAACTGAACTAAAATGCATTGGTAGGGAATATCCAATCTGACTGGTTAGACTGCAGTCACACGAACATATAGCTGAGCCATATCCGATTTATTCCAACATAAATCACACACGCCAGTAAGACTTAGGACGAAGGATCCTTAGAGTGTGATTTCAGTGTGATTTCTTACTGTTTACACTGTCATGACACAGATCGGAACTGTGTCACATGCAAGCAAAAAAATTTGAATTGGGTCACTTTTAACTGATAAACTAATAAACGCAGCCTAAAACTTAATTGATGGTTAGACAACTGGCCTTTGTTGTTGACTGTTGGGCTAAATACCACACACAAGCAATTTTAAATTATATTTTTATATTTTTGACTGTCTGCATTGAAATCAACACAACTATGTGGACTATACCACTCTGATTTTAACAGTCATATAAAAAGCTCAACTCATTTAATTTTGGCAGCATGAGCGCTTAGAAAAGGAGAACTGTGTAGTGCACTTCACACTACTACAGCATGTGGTAGTTGCCTGTAAAGCTAGCTGCGATGGCCTTTTTCTAATCTAATGTGCCTGTATCTCATGACTGAGGTTGACAAATACAGCTCAGTGAAAAGCAGCATAAAGCAGACAATTCTGGAGCCTTTTTGTTTAATTTTGTGGGAGCCATGAAAAATACCTGTGTTAGCAACATTGTTAGCAACCTAAATGAATAACAGAGAAATGCCAAATGTAAAGGCCTGTGCCAGCATTTCCACTTCTTGACGAATATCACTGTTATTTTATCCCAGCTATGTACCATTACCTCCACCATTTACTTTAGAGTTTAGAATGACAGTCAACACTCTAGAGTTAGAACAAAGACATTTGTATACGTGCATCTAGAACATACCCTTTGTGGTGCGAAGAAGAGACTGTTTTCCTGTGCCCAGCAAGGTGCACACCCCAGGAACACTTGGTGGAACATGCTGGTCAATCAGTGGTCCCACCTGTTTACACACACGCAGCAGGTAATCTGCAGGGATATGCTGGTTCAATGCCACCTGTGAAAAGACAACAACAAAAATCCTCAATAATTGACAGATATGGATTCTGAAATTAAATATATATTTAACCACCAAAAAAAAGTTTTGTTATAGATCTTTAAAGAACAAGTGGCCTTGAAAACTTGACAATTTCACTTCATGTTGCATTTTATTACCCTCTGCCACCCCCTTCTGTCTCCCTCTCCCTCACACACGTACACACTCTCATAGACACACACACACGCCAGTAAGACTTAGGATGAAGGACCAATCAGAGTCAAATTTCGCCTCATCCTGGGCTCACTCAAATGGTAACTGGGGTTTGATTGGTTGGGATCCTTTGAGTGACGCCTAGAAACACCAGTCCCGCCTTGTTCTGTTTGCCCTCGTTTAACCCCTCCTCTTGTGCCCGCACACAATAAGGAAAAAATTCAAACAAAAATATTTTTAATTACAAAGACAAAGCTTAACTATAAACCTTCTACAAAGTATATTGTGCTTCCGATACGTATTGCTAAGGCAGAATAACAGACATCAGCCTCAAAACAGTATATCCTTTCACAAAAATCAAAAGGTACGATTCATAACAAAAGTTACAGTAAGAATTTGACAGTCAATGATGCGATAAAGTTATTATACTCACCCAGTCATCGAAGTTTCGCTTATATTGTTTCCCATCCCAACTCCACCGTTTCGGGATCAACTGGAGAGAAAAGCGCCGCGTGGTAAACGCAAGAGTCGAGTTCTCATACCATGAATATTCCCTCTTAATACAACTTAATAGCTGTCGCTTAGATATTACACATCAATAAAGCCGAAAAGCGGCAGAAATCGCGCACATGAAACGCGAGAATAAAGCTAGCTAATGTAGCAAGAGGAGCGCAGCTTACCTCATACTCTTCCAGTTCCTCCACCAGGATCTGAAATACACACACACAGCGGGTTAGCTTTCTGTAAACAGTTAAACCACACTTCTTTTATGATGAAGGTTGCATTGACACACCGTGTACAAAACACGCAACGTACCCTTGCAGATTTTTTGCACGGTCCCGACTGGAGAAATCTGGCAATCAGGTAATACAATTCTGGAAACAGAAGGACGCATTATCAAACCATTCAGTTTTAGCATTAGCTTAGCCTAGCCTAGCCTCTGTAGCTAACTGCTGAAAGTATTATGTTAACGTCCAAGTGAATACAAAGCACAACACCCACCGGCTTCAAGTTGCGAACATTGTTCGGCTGCCATGGTTATGTCATTACACTGGAGTGAGGTTTACTGGTAGTCAGTTGCAATCTCCTGAATTGTTGAATTCAATTGAATCTCTTTAATTGTTCCCAGCGTTCGGCCCTTTTCTCAGAGCCTCGCGCAAGCTGCGCTGACTGCCTTTATTTGTTAGCGCCCTCCCTCGACCGTCGAGGATTCACGGTCTGCAGTAGGCCTACCACACTAAACCACCAGGGAGTAAGTTAAAGCTGCAAAACGGTGAGGTCAACCAGGTGAACACCCATCTACTGCAGAATAGGAAACAACCTTGTGCCATTAACCCAGACTTGAACATACTATAAGCAGACACTGATGCCAAGAGTCTCTGGGTTTAATGGAAGGTGCCAATTCTAACAGAGTGAAGTGAAATAGCTTCGAGTAATTTAGAAAGTAGCTTTTCAGGTTTATGGCTACAGGTTTGGCTTGCAGCTTTCTGAGCATATTGAAAAACCAACACGACTGTTTTAGGCAAATATACTTACATTCCAGGTCCAATATAATTTACTATGCAATTTCTTGACCTTGAAATAGTGACTCTAGCCTTTTGCGTTCAGGCAATGAATACTTTTCTGTTTATCACATCATGTTTATTACAATGGTAAACAATTATGATACGAGACATAGATTGAGGAAAACTTACATGATCATTTTATTATGAGACATCCAGAGCTTTAGTGGGAACGCACACAACCCCAAGTCTTTAGAGATGAATTTTTCAGTGTTAAAAAAATTGCCATTCTTGTTTTTATTTTTTATTATTCCAAAAAAGTCCTGCAGAATTACACTTTTCAATTTTTTCCCCTGTTAAGTTATGTTTATTTCTTAACAAATCAATTCTTCAGCTGCATTATTACTTAAATGTGAAGGAGACCACCATGTAACTGTACCTGGAATGTTTTCAGTTATTTGTCAAGAATGCTCGATTATTCCTCTTTCTCATAGACAATTAATTTGTAAAGAAACGAAACCCCAAATTAAGAACAACACTGCACTGACCCCAGAGTATAAACAACCACTAAACTGGCACAGACTGCGCTGGTGAACCAAGAACACACCATCACCTACCACCAAGCCACCAGCCAACTCCCACTACAAACTCCCAAACAAGGACCTAACAATATATTAAAAACAATGCAAAAGACAAAATGCCGTTGCAGATTCATGACACGTTTCCTTCTTGCTTCCGTAAGTTCTGACTGCCCAGAGTTTTTTTTCCCACATGTATCATCTCATAACACTGCATTGATCATGTATGCAGTGAAAGTGGGACGACGGTGGCTTCCCTGGCAAATGTCAGAGGAACTCACACCATCCTTTTGCTGGCAATGGAGACACCTGATATGACTGAGGCTGAACACATTTAGCTTTGTTTTGTGCTAAAAACCTGTACCAGTATTTACAAAATTGTTGATAAAAATATTTCTCTGGTGAAGGTGAAGAAAAAAAGGGGGTAAGGGATGGGGGGTGGGGTGCGGGGATCCAGGTGTGACTGGGCGCTGCTGAAGGAGGGGCCTGGATGGACGGATGGACAGATGGATGGATTGGCGTGGTGCTACTCGGCCTTCGACTCCTCCTTCTCCGGCTCAGCCTCAGCCTCTGGGGTCTTCTCCACCTGCACAGACGTATAAGCAAACAGTCACACAATAGAGTTAACAAACTCAATCAGGATTCTCCATTCACCCAATCAGGAGTCACCATTCTCTATTCATTTTTTTTCAAGGACACAGAATGAGAAACATAAATATAGTAGTACTGCCAAAATGTACCAATAAGTACATAGTAATAAAGGAAGATTCATGTTTTAAATAACCTCGACATATTTAGTGCTACTACATTGGTTGGAGATTAGCCTTGCTCTGTCTGCCTGTTGCTCCCAGCTAAATTATCATAGAGATTATATTCATATGGTGATTCTATCCTTGGTCCTACCAAGTGTGTGTTAGGATTGTAGTGAAAAGTCAATCAAAAAGCTGTCTGAAGTAAACAATTCTTGTGAACATTCAGAAGGCACAAAGAGAAAGACACCTTTTTTCACTGATTGGAACCAAGATGAATAAAATGCATCTTATGCACTAATAACAGGACCAGATGGAATTGATTGCATGCATGCGTTTTCCTTTTCCAGCATGTATTCATTATCATATTAAGAAATGAAGTTCACAGACCCAGCTAACAACTTTATCATAGAATGGTGTGTGATGCCCCCTAGCAGAAGAACACATTGATCATTGGAAAGTTTATATTGTGGCATTATGTGACACTCCCAGTTATGCAGACGGGAACTAATCACGTTTACTCCCATTGTAACGTTTTATGTTGCTCTATCTTGGTCAGTATTCAGTGATCTTTGCCCAAACTCTCCACCCCCATGACAATCATACCTCGTTAGTCTTGGTCTCTCCATTTTCAGACTGGTTCTCCTCCTTGGGCTCCTCAGCCTTTGCCTTCTTTTTCTCTTCCTTTTTGTCATTCACCTCTTTATCTTTCTGTTGGAAGAACAGAACAAAGTTTCCTTTCAGCAAGCAAACTGAGTCTGAAAAAGTCTCTGAGTGCAGAAGATGTCATGTACATTTACTAACTACTATTATGATACAGTATTGTGTGTGTGTGTGTGTGTGTGTGTGTGTGTGTATATATATATATGAGACACAGCTTATAACTTTGGTGCTACATATTGATAAAACTAAAGAGTTATAAAACAACAGAAAATGTAGTGCTTCACAAATGTTCACAATAAAAGTCAAAAAAGTTTACCTTCGGTGTCTTTTTGGGTTTTGGTTCTGGTTTTGGGGGGGCTGGTTTCTATTATAAAAATAAAAAATGCCAATACCAGTGTTACAAAGAAATGTACAGAAAATTACATTCAAAAATCATTTAAATAAATTGAATTGTATGGTTCATAAAGAACAATATAACTTATATTAATATAAATATTTAAAAAATAAAACTAAGATCTACAGGTCCAGAAGTATTACATGAACTCATTAAGTTGCTTTGTGAAATGCATGATTGTTTTTAAGGCACTAAGCACATAAAGGGCATTATGCACATAAATGTGTTGGCGACATGTGAGGAGAAACTTACCGCTGATAATCTGGCAGATCTTCTCTGGGGCTGCAGGTAGAGGGAATGAAATTCTAGTTAAATGTAGGTTAAATGCGAGTGGGCCTGCAGTGCAGGTGACCACAGCACCTGATTGTATGACAATGTTGCCCTCATCAGTTACATTCGTGCAACAGTAACACTCGAATCAAAATGAAAATAAAGGTCCACTTACTTCCTCTTTGACCTCTCCATCGGTTCCCTGCAGAAAAAGTGAAAAAAAAAACGCATTTAATTTCTGATTACACGGCCCTTGCACAACTTTACTACTTAAGAACACCTATGTTAAACGGAAACGTTTTCACGGCATCGGCTTTAACATTGACAGGGGGAGGGGCAGAAAACAATCCCACTCCACAACGCCATCTGGCGATAAGAAGGTGTCATAGCAGTCATCTTGCAAAACGAACAAAGAAAACGTATGAAAATGTTTTATTAACACGTCCCTTCCATGGCTTTACTGCGACGATTAAGGAAAATGAGTTTCCCCTCCATTTTTCTATGCCCACTAGACAAGCGTTAGCGCGATATTGCGTCTAAAAACCTGTATTCATTACAACCTGCGTTCGAGATGGAGTGTAGGAGCTGCAAAGCATGGCTGCGGTTCCACAGGCATGGAGATTCCAGTTCAGCGCAGACACAAGACTGGTAGCTATAGTGCTGCTCAGGAAACCCATGAAATAATAGCCCGCACTTCTACAAATTGGCGCAATTGGGCTGAAAATAACACGAAAATAATCGTGTTGTAATTATCAAAGCGAGATCGCTGGTCCCAAGAGCAGATTTTAAGAAAAATCTCCGTTGTCTCGAGGGCTTCCTAATTTCGCTACGGATTTATAAGGACAAAAGTATATCCGCATGTCGTAATCAGGTCGTTTACCTACCTTTCTTTTAGGCATGGTGGATTCCTTTACTGTTTTCTTCTTTTCCGTGGAACTAAGAGGTTATCTGATTAATTTGGACTTCACAGTTTAGATAGACAGGCGTTCGTAGAGCTCTGGTCCTGTAGTAAACACACTGTTACATTAAAACCAGTGGTTGAATGGGGGGGTGGAGGTGCGGCCAATATCTGACTGATTTTAAATTTGACCAATCAAAGATCACTAAGATGTGCTCCAGACGAACTAGAATCTGAACTCTGTAGTCTTTTACGCGCGAAATCCTGAGTGTAAATAAATGGAATGTAGGCCTAATTTATTTTTTTTTACATAACATTCTACAAAACGTCGACTAAAGCACGCAATCCGATACATGTGCATCAAGAACGACCAGATAAATTTTACATCCGTGAGTCGACTGATGTTGTCAATGTGTGGTTGGATATCTGGAAATGGGGAGAAAAGCTGATGTTGAGATGGGGTATGGATTGTGGAATCCTTTTCATCATGGCGACATTGTTGCCTATAATGTGGTCTGCTGCATTTGAAATATTTTTGTTATGAAGCAAATATATCTGATATTTAATTGTGGATAGAGGCATTTTGGCCAAATGAGGTTCGTGCCTTGCGTCTCTGACCTCGAAATTGCTGATGCAAGAAAAACAACATGAAAGTCAGCCTATAAGCTTGGCGTGTTGGTCAATGGACCACATAATGTCTGAGGGGGAACAATAAAGGCAATTTGGGGAGATGGCGAGGGGGGGGGTTGAATGAGATCTAATACAGGGCCCCGCCAACACAATAGTGAACGAGGCTCAATAATACAATAATAGGCTATAGTGGCCTAGGCTATCACAATGTAATTCACTATATTACATTGTAGTCCAAATATACAGCTTCTTATTACTGATATATGATATACACGGTATGTGGCCTAATTTTTAAAGCATGGTGCCACTTTGGAAATTCAATTAAGTCCCTGTGTGCAGTATTATGTTGTGCACGAGAGGAAATATGAAAAATAAATAAATACGTCAAATAAAATAGCTGGGCTTTTTCTAGGTTCAGTGTTCATCTGAAATTTATCATGCATTAACCAACAGAAACCACAATCTCTACAGATAATGCATGCATACATACAAAATGCATATATACATACAAAATGAGCCCATATGAAATATAATTGGTCTTTTTTAACATCAGTGTACTCATTAAAGTCTTTGTAAGCCAGAGTTTTTCACATATTTAGTATATGGTTTGTGTAGCGTATGCCTCATATTCAGTACATGGTTTGTGTAGTGTATGCTTCATTTTTTATTTTTCTTTCTTTTTTATTATTACCAGCCTATTAATTATTTATTTCTTAGGCTTGGGTGGTCAGTTCCAGTCCTCTATCCACAATGTCCCTTGTGTGTCTTTTCTGATAATCATCTTGTAAACTATTTGATTGTTCAGGCACTGTTATCTGCTGTAATGAGTAAGTGTGTCCATTCAGATGCGATTCAATTCCTAGGATTGATTCAGAGTAAGAGTTTCCACTTATGCTACAGCGGGCTGGTTATTGAGCCATTGATTTGATTCAGAGTTAAGAGTTTCTACTTTATGTGGGAATCAGATTATTCTGTCATATATCATTAATTATTCCTGGTTATTGTTCTTGTATGAGACTTGGAGGCACTATGTATATTCAGTGGATATACGGCAAACACCACAATACACATTAAAGGAGAACACATTTAGACCTAGATCTAGTCGTTAGAGGGTTTCATGTGCTTTCACTTGGTACAAGCCTGACAAAAATTTGTTCAGAAATGAGCAAGCTCTCTAATATTGGACCTACAAAATGTAGCTAGCATGACAGATTCTACTCATCAAAATAAAAGCCCAAATCTGCCCTGTTAGCTCTGTTTTGTAGTGCTTATGGATATTACCGGCCTAGCTCGCTCATTTCTGAGTAGATTTTCATCATTTACATAATTTTGTGCCGATGAAAGCATGCAAAGCTCAAACATGACAGATATCCTTTAAGCTAATGTAGCAAATCATTGTTTTTTTTTTTTTTAAATGTTAATGAAATATCTGATGCTCAATCATATTCAATCTTATTCAGACCCCTTCTGTGTTTCACCCTTTGTTGAATTGCAGCCATCTCCTTGAGTCATTTAAGTTCTTCAATCTACACTCAGTACCCATAATGGCATCAAAATACAGAATTGTAGAAGTTTTTGCAAATTGATAAAAAAAAAAACTGAAATATCCACATGGACATAAGTTTCTTTAAAAGTATCTTTGAAATGTCTAAACCTTCATTGCTGTGTTTAATTCTTTGGACGTTATTTGGAAAGCCACACACCTTTCCGTATTAGGACTTGCAGTTTAATGGGACAACCAGGAGCTCTCCTAGAACTGGCCGGACAGGTAAATTCAGCAGTCAGGGGAGAAGAGCTTTTGTAAAAGAGATAACCAAGACGACCCAAGTGACCCAAAGATCACTCTGACTCACCTACAGTGATCCTGTATGGAGATGGGATAACGTTCCAGAGAGACAGCCATCACTTTAGCTTTGACAAATATGGTAGAGTGGTCAGCTATGGATAAGACTGGTTAGAGTGAGGGATAGAGGACAGACTATCCAGACATGATCATTGTCATTAATCAGAGAGACTGCTGTGGCATCAATGCTTTGGAGAAAGGAAAGTGTGCAGGAAGTAAAGGAGAAGTGACCTCTGGGGAAAAGGTTGTTGGGAGATGGATTGCAGAGGTTCTGGCGGAACAAGACGTGGATGATCAAAGGGCAGTTCCAGAAAGCATGGAGTGAATTGCATGGAAAACAAAGTCAAAGAGGTGGGGAGGCGTGACCTTTGGGTTGTCTTGTGACCTTTTCCAATGTGCATGAGGAGAGACTTACATTTACATTTATGCATTTAACAGACGTTTTTATTCAAAGCAACTTACATTTGTCAACTATTAAGTGTCTTGCTCAAGGGCACAATGGTGACAGCCGGGATTCGAACCCACAATTTCCAGGCTACTAAAAGCTATAACTAATTTATAAACAGTAATTGATAAATCACAGAGACATTCTCCAGTGCTGTTAGCATAGCAGCATGGTAATGTGTGCTCAACATAGTGGCAGATGTCAACAGAGCAGGCGTTCTGGTGTATCTGGTATTCTAAATCCAGAGAATGTAGTAAGTTCAGGCACACCAGCTAAGGTGAAATCTGGTGTAATTCAACCCATTGCCCTGTTGTTTGAGGTCACTGAGTGCTGTCTGTAAGAAAAAAGAATTAGAAAATTTTATACAACATAGACGGAAATGCAAACTGGCAGCTAACATTAACTTAAAGAGGCATAGGAAAAGCAGGTTTCTGTGCCCATTCAGTTAGTGTTAGCTGCTGGTTCACTATTCGGCCAATGTTGTATGAAATTTTTTTGTTCTTTTTCCTACCAACCACACTTAGATTTCTCTTTTAACCAGCACTAACAGACAACTGATCATGATCCAAGAAAGAATAAATATGTGTAGCATTATTTTTATAAATATGTATAGCATTTATTAAATGGAAAGAGTAAATCTAGCTATCTTGTTAATTTAATTGAATTTTTGGTCTTCTAGTGTAGGCCTATAGCTGCAGGACAATGTTAGCCCTGCTGAGTGAGATTTGTTTAGAGAGCTAAGCTTAGGGTTTGTAAGTGCTGGTGACATTTGCTTTGATGTATTATTAGTCTTTCTTTCTTTAAGTGATGAATTTGACTTATTCTCTGGATTGTATTAATCCCAGTGTTCATTAGCTTTATATCTTATAAAACACTGCATTGGTCAAGTGGTGTGAGTACAACCATTTTGTCTTCAAAGGGAATAGTGTGCTGTGTACCGTCAGCCCAAAGTGAAGAAAAAAACTTCTCAGTAATCAGTTCAATTTCTGGATAGTTGTTCTGAACTTAAATCATTTATATACCTATATTTGTCTCCTCCAAAACAACAATGATCTGGCTGATACATTCATACAGTATCCCAGTGGACTCCAGTGAGTTATGATCAGTTTCCAGCAATGTCTCTCCTACTGATGTAACTCTGGAATCTCTTGCACTCCCATGTTAATGCCAGAAGCTTCTGTGTCTTCTCTTCTTCACTGGGCATAGCACTGCTCAAGTTGACAACAATGACCATGGTGCTTAACCCACACAATAACCTTATATTTTAATGCTAAAAACACCATGGACATTTTAACTGCATTATGCAGGTTAGTAGGATTTCCCACTAACCTGTGTTTTTGTGGGCATAAGATTACAACTATTGTTGTGCAATTAGTCAATTAGTTACTAGTGCAATTAGTCAAAATACGCCAGTACCCCTGTTTTAAGTAAAAATGTCAAATAACCAAATGGTTTGATATGAGATATACGAACGAATAACGAATATGATGTTTGTTGAACATGATCAGAAACCTTAAGGAAATCCAGGTGCATCTAAGAAAATAGAACATTATGGAGAAGTTAACGGATTTCAGTAATCCACTGAATAACATCACTACATAAATACTGGCTTTCTTAAAAGTATGCTCATGTATATGCACTGAATACTTGTCTGGTCCTCCTTTTTGATGAATTTCTGCAACATTGTGCTGTGGCATGTAGGCAGTCTACATGTGGCATTGCTGTGTTATGGAAGATGAGGTTGCTTTGATAGTGGCTTTCAGCTCATCTGCATGGTAGGATCTCATATATGTAATTTTCCTCCTGACCATCTCCTCCTCTACCACACAGATTCCCTATAGGTTTTAAGGTCAGGCAAGTTTACTTGCCACTAATGGCCCATAATTCAATGGTGACATGACATGAAACCAGGTACCGATACTTTTAGATGTGTGGGAAGATGCCAAATCCTGCTGGATGAATATAATCAGCATCTCAGCAGAGAGAAGCATTAATGATTCTGAATGCAAATGAAGCAAACTGGAGGAAACACCACTCCAGAATCAGTAACTTCTATGAAAGACAGTGCCCTCTGGTGTTCACCCACCCTATTTCTAATGAATGCGATGCCACTGATATTCCATAGCATTGTAATTTCATCCCCACTGTCCAGTACACTGTGGGTCTCTGTCAGCTAGTCAGACCAGAGTGAATGCAATTTCCTTTCTGGGAGGAGACATAATATGCAGGTTCTTTGCTTTTTAAATGTACATTTGGGTACACAAATAATTTGTATGTCAGTTCTGATTATTTGATTATTCACTGTTTGGTACACTGGAGAATACCAACCACTTTTACAACAAGACTGCCAAAAACAACCAAAACACCCTCTGCAATGTGTGACCATTACCTGTTAGCTTAACAGACATAAGATATTAGCCTACATCCTGTCTTTAGTTAACCACCATAGTCAGGAAATATGTTTGGTGAAGATATTTTATTAATGCTCCACAGAAACTGAACTGTTAATAAGACACTGATCTATAGTACTATTTGAAACCATCTGTAATGAAGATAAATGACTCGTTCAGGCTTTGTTTAGAGTTCATTATTCTGTAGCACAGAGACATTGTTAGGATGTTGAGGCTTTGACGAGCCCAACCAGTGCAGCCCCCAATGCCATAGGAGAGCAGCAGCAGTGCAAACACACAACCTAGGGTTGATATTGCAATTGTTTTACCATTTTAGGCTTTAGTTCGTCTTAGGTTTGTTTTGTGTATGTTTGTTGAGTTAAAAACAAACAAACAAACTACAAAAATGAATGCCAAGGTCTGACAATGTCTATGCTATAGCGTACCTGTGTGTTCAAAGTTAAGGCACAAAGTGTGTACACCACTAAAGAGCAAACACCTCAATGGAAGAAAATCTCCCAAAACGTCAAACTCCATTTCATTCCCTTTTATTTTTTTCAGTTGCACAATAGCTACAGACAGACCAAGCCATGTGATACAGTTACAGCAAGAAGGGTGAAAATCACATTATTTCAAGTCATAGGTAGGAAAACAGCCTTTGAAATAGAGGATACAGTTTAAGATACTGACATGAAAACCCTGTAAAAAAGTGACTGGAAAAATGTATTCAAGTAGTATCACATGTCATGATTGAAAGATATCCCTATGCAAAGATAAATAATAAAGCTCAGATCAAAATAATTTCTCTCTGAATTACCATGGCTCATTGATTCATCCATATAATATTAAATATTCCAACAATCACATTCATCAGTCAGTCAACTCACTCTACAGATGTGCACATGTCACACACTGATTACTACACTTCATTTCCATGTGCATTGGTGCTGAGTAGTATCTGCAATCTTAGGAGACCGAAACTTTGAAGGTGACCCTGCCAACACAATTCCAACTTTCCTCTCGTCTTTGCTCCTGGTGTGATGCCCCTGAAGTATAATAACCAAAACAGCTAACAGCTAAAGATACATTCAGCAGTTAAGTTTGAATTTGATGTCTACCCCAAAAGAGATGTGATTGCATAGATTTTCTCTAGCTATTCAGGATCCATCTAAGCTGACAGAGAAAAAATGGCATGTCTAAACAAATGCTCTTAACTTCAGAAAAGTTTTTTTGTTAGAATTATAAAAGACTATGTATGGTCCTGTAAAAATGTTTCTTTGACCTCTGTACATAATGTCTGTTCACAGTATAAAATAGTGGGAATGCAATCTTCCCGTCATGGCAAGAAGTGTCCCTTGGCTTAAACACTTTCATGACTGTAATGTGACTTTGTAGTAATGTCACCATGTTCCCCGTACTCCTGTCTTTTTCCTTAACTGTATACAGTGTGTGTAGGGATGTGTGACAGGCTGGCAGTAGCACCATCATGGGTGTACACACACCCTATCACAAATTGTATGTATAACACACACACACACACTGTTGGTAAACTGATCAACTGTAGTGAGGTAATAGCCATCAAAGGCCTGAGGCCTCAGATGAGTAGGTAAGGAGAAACACCTTGACATCACAGATCCCAAACATCATGTTTTTTTTTGTGTGTGTGTGTGTGTGTGTACCACTCATGAGACTACTGTGTGACAAAGACTTTGGATTACTTTACTTTGAGTTGACTGGTGGTTAGAATCACCCACAGCTCCCACTCAGTGCCCCTGGGTCACCACCCCTCCCATCTCCCCTCCACTTTGGTCTAGCCCCGAGTGCTGTACATGTCAGAGTCCTCAGGGTGGGACTGGCCATGGTCCACAAGCGAAGGATCAGGAGAAAAATCTGGTTTCTCTGCAACATAAGAAAAGCAATGGAGAAAAGGAGTTTTATCTACCATGAGTGGATGAGTGGATAGGTTAAATGAGCCCCCAAGTGTGCACCATATCACTGGCTGACCAAATTGTTGGTTGTCCATCTGGATTGGTAGATAAGCTGTCCCTCTCATGTCGAGAGGAGCAGCCAATCCACGCGGTCACTAATTAATGTCTAATTGGCTTGTTATTGAAACTGCTGGATGCTGTTTTAATATCCCCAGTTATAGGAAATACCTTCAGGGGTGTGTCTGCATGTCTACAGTGTTGCTGCAGGACACTCAAAAGCAAATCTGAGTGAAAAAAAAAACACTTAAATCACAGCTCACCAGTTACGGCCTTCACTGGAGCAGACTCTTCAATTACAACGGGGGCTTGATCCAGGGCTGCAGGGGTGGTCTCTTCCACAGACAAGGGTGTGTCTTCTGTAGGTGGGGGAGGTGGATCCTTGGCAGGTGTTTCAATAACAATGAAGCCTAGATCATTAGGGGTTTCACTAACAGCTGCCACAATTACCTCAGCGGCTACCTCTGGAGCATCAGCAGGGATCATTTCAGGAGCTGCAGCTGGTTCAGGTGGAGTGTCTGGAGCAGGTTCAATAGCAGGTGCCGCGTCTGCGGCAGGTTCAGGGGCAGGAGCTGCTTCTGGGGCAGGCTCAGGGGCAGCTACAACCTCTACTGCAGGTTCAGGGGTGGGAGCGGCCTCTGCGACAGGTTCAGGGGCAGGAGTGGCCCCTGGGACAGGAGCGGCTTCTGGGGCAGGTTCAGGGGCAGTTTCCTCCTCTGGGGCAGGCTCAGGGGCGGGAGCAGCCTCTGCGGCAGGCTCAGGGACAGGAGCGGCTTCTGGGGCAGGCTCAGGGGCAGCTGCAGCCTCTGCTGCAGGTTCAGTGGTGGGAGCGGCCTCTGCTGCAGGTTCAGGGGCGGGAGCGGCCTCTGCTGCAGGTTCAGGGGCGGGAGCGGCCTCTGCTGCAGGTTCCTGCTGCAGGTTCAGGGGCGGGAGCGGCCTCTGCTGCAGGTTCAGGGGCGGGAGCGGCCTCTGCTGCAGGTTCAGGGGCGGGAGCGGCCTCTGCTGCAGGTTCAGGGGCGGGAGCGGCCTCTGCTGCAGGTTCAGGGGTGGGAGGGGCCTCTGCTGCAGGTTCAGGGGAGGGAGCGGCCTCTGCTGCAGGTTCAGGGGCGGGAGCGGCTTCTGGGGCAGACTCAGGGGCAGGAGCAGCTTCTGGGGCAGGCTCAGGGGCAGGAGCAGCTTCTGGGGCAGGCTCAGGGGCAGCTGCGGCCTCTGCTGCAGGTTCAGGGGCGGGAGCGGCCTCTGCTGCAGGTTCAGGGGCGGGAGGGGCCTCTGCTGCAGGTTCAGGGGCGGGAGGGGCCTCTGCTGCAGGTTCAGGGGCGGGAGGGGCCTCTGCTGCAGGTTCAGGGGTGGGAGCGGCTTCTGGGGCAGACTCAGGAGCGGCCTCTGGGGCAGGCTCAGAGGCAGGAGCGGCTTCTGGGGCAGGCTCAGGGGCAGCTGCAGCCTCTGCTGCAGGTTCAGTGGTGGGAGCGGCCTCTGCTGCAGGTTCAGGGGCGGGAGCGGCCTCTGCTGCAGGTTCAGGGGCGGGAGCGGCCTCTGCTGCAGGTTCCTCTGCTGCAGGTTCAGGGGCGGGAGCGGCCTCTGCTGCAGGTTCAGGGGCGGGAGCGGCTTCTGGGGCAGGCTCAGGGGCGGGAGCGGCCTCTGGGACAGGCTCAGGGGCGGGAGCGGCCTCTGGGACAGGCTCAGGGGCGGGAGCGGCCTCTGGGACAGGCTCAGGGGCAGTTGTGGCCTCTGCTGCAGGTTCAGGAGCAGGAGCGGTTTCTGTGGCAGGTTCAGGGACAGGAGTGGCCTCTGGGGCAGGTGCAGTCTCAGTGATTTCAGTTTCAGTTTCAGGAGGCAATTGCAGAGCTGTTGCATCTTGTACTGGGACAGCTTCCTGAACAGTCTCTGGGGCAACTTCTGGGGTAACAACCGGCTCTGTACTTGGGGCTGGGGTAGTTTCGGCTACAGGGGCAGATTCTGGGGCTGCTGGGGGCTCTGAGGGTGGCTGAGAAATTTCTTCAGATAGAGCAGTGGGGGCATCAATGGCTGGGGCTGGATCAGACAATGTGGGCTCTGGCAAAGCTTTGGACTCAGGGACCCCTACTTCTGGTTCTGGACTTGACTCAGATGCTGGTGGCTGAAAACGACAGAACAGGAGTGCAAATTAATGTTGCATATCCTTATTTAAAGCAACGCCGTGGAGTTTTAGTGTAAAAACTAGAGGACGAGCTAATTGAAAGGCACACAAAGCCTTCCAAATATTTTCTTGAGCCCTGCTCATGGCACTGCTAGAAGATGCTAAATAGTGCATAAAGGTAAAAGTTACACACTGTTGCTTTAACACAGTAGCCAAACAAAAAAGCATATCAGCACTGGCCCAAGTATCTCTATCTTCAGTATAGGGGTTAAAACAGCGATGAGTAATCCTATGGGGCCATTCCACGTCAATTCAACTAGGGCCCCACGCACTGAGGCCTCAAAAAAATCTGAAAAAATTACTAGGTGTACCTAGCCTTTTTTTTGTCAAAGTTAAACCATCTGGTCTGGTCCATCAGTCTGCTGTTCAGACCCTAATGGAATTTCTCTTCTGTTCATTACTCTTTGTGAAAAAAAAATCAAGAGCCTATGATGGGTACAGATATGTCTTCTCTGAAGGCCAAAACAGAGACCAGCCAAAAACTCCATTAAATATTTGACCATTTTGAGGGACTGCTACAGTCATGCAGGATCATCCAGACCAAATGTGACAGTTTAGCCAAATTCCTATTTCTATTTATGTGCCAGAATGCAAAATTTGAGACTCCTAGGTGGTTTAGTTCTTGAGTTATGGGTTTGTGAACTTTGACCAAAAAAAAAAGGCAGAACAAAATCAACACCTTCCTCACCCTGTAAAACTGTCTGTAACTTGTAAAGTATTGATCTTACATAAAAATAAATATACAGTGAAGTATACAAACACAGTTTTGGCCTGTCCTAAAAGATCTCTCACCAAGGGTCTTAAAAATGAAATGAATGGTGAGCTAAATTTTCTTACCTCAAGGCTGGTAGCTGGTGTGACGACGGTCTCTTTAGGTTTAGATTTAAAAACTGACGCCACAGATGAGCTTGCAGCATACATCTTCTTACCAGTCACCTGTACACAGATACAGAGATCAAGCCATAATGGTAAAAATTGTGCAGAAAATGATTGTGGTCATTAATTCAATGAAGATTCACCTTGAACTGAAATAAATAGAACTGCCCTCTGTAATTTAAGGTGACACACCTTTAAGGCTCCAACTGTTTGAGTGGGGTAGCACACTGCAGTACCAACTGTTGCCAGACCAAGAGGTACTCCCAGCCTCTTTAACCGTGACCCTACAAATAAATACAAGAAAAGAAAACATTCTGACATTTTATCCTGCCGTCATTGTATTTTAAGTGACACCAACAACCATCTCTGCTATGTCTCACCACAGGTAGCTTAATTGGTAGCACTGGTGGTTTGAAGGAAAATCCAGAGAAATATGCCCGACAGGAATGATTTGAAAACAATACTATAAATCCTATACAAGCAATTAATTAAAATCTCAAACATGATCACCTTTGTTCCCTTCCTTTTTAAAATATGAAAGTTCACAAAATGTTTAGTAAGCTCTGAAAACCATTGAAACAATAAAACTTATAATAGTATTCAGCCAAGACTTAAATCAACAAGTAAAGAAGCCTAACAAAGGAGACTAGTAGAATTGAATTGAGTTTTGATTACAGCTTGGTTTCTATAAAAAAAAAAAAAAACATGTCATTATCCAGAAATAGGCTGATTAAAATTGAAATACTTGTTTTTAAAGTAAAATAATGTGGTTCTTTTACATAAAAATATGAATTTAAATTCATTTTCATGCTACACTGATTCACAATGGAGAATGCGGACATTGTTGATGCGCATCTATAAGGCCAGTTATGCAGCATGTAATATCATGGGTAGGAGTCCATTTTAAATAACTAAGTGCTGCCTTAGTGCTGAACGGTTACACATTGAAGACTGACAAATAAGGGAAATTGAGGGTGATTACTACAATGTGTTTTTATAAACAGTCACTCGACAGGCTCAGGAAAGACTTTTTTCTGATTCTAGATGCAAAGCAGTGTCATGTTTCAAGGCTCAAGGACAATATGTCTGACTATAGGGCCTGGCCTTACCTTTGCGTGCCAGTATGAGTCCAGCCAAACCAGACACTGTTATGACGCCCACCCTGGGCAGAAAACCTGGTGGAGGATCTCTCAAAAATTGGTATGTATCTAAAACAAACAAGAATCAAGTATTTTATAACAGTCAATGAATAGTCGATGATCACAATCCCAATAAGTGTCCACAACCATTTGAATAAACACAATGTCTAAATAAGCAGCCTTCACAACAACATTGGGTCATTACTCCATTCTTACCTTGTCCCGTCTGGTAAACAGCTACTGCACCAACTTTGACGGAAACGCAGGCACTCTACAGTATAAACATATTTTCAATTACAGTCATGATGTCAGATTTTTTTTTTCTGTACAGAATCCCATCATTCTATAATATTATGTCTGCTAGAAAAGACACTCTGTGGTAACATCAAAAATGAGCACTGTACACATGACAATTCTGACCAAAAGGATTGTGAAAATTAAAATGTAAAGTTGAAGAGGAGGGAGGGATGTAAAAATAACACTGATCCTTTGAGTACCTTTACTGCTCGAACGTATGGCTGCAGTCCCACCCTCACCACTCCCAGACCTCTCTGCAGTGGCCCTGGCTGCTCCTCCACATAGTGCATCGCAGGAGGATCAGGGGAGTAGATTGACAGCTGTACCAAGAGACTTAGTCAGTTTGGGGAAGTGTGTGTTTGGTACTGTTCAGCCGACCAACATAACGTGCAGCCTACGTAACACAGCAATTTGAAGACTAAACAAAAAACTAAAACGACACTGATAAGATGTGAGTACATTTGAAAATATGAGTGTACATTTAAATATACATGTTGATGATCATATCATGAGGACGTGTCTTTCATTCACACCTCTCGTGGATTGATGAGCTCTTCATGTTTCTCTTCACTCATGGCATAGACACGAAATGAGGCCAGGCCAAGAGCAGCTGGGACGGCCGTCAGCTTCACGGCCTGGTAGTGTGGACAAAAACACTTTCATGTAAACTCCCGTTAAATCTAAAAAATAGCCGCAGTAGCCTATACTTTAAGTGTCAAAATAGCAGTTTTCAGAGTATCAAAACAGCAATTTGGAGAAAGGATCTACTGTATATATTCAGGAATGCACGATTTTGGACATAACAAAAACATACCACAATGCATAATGTTGCACTTTAAAGCAAAAATGGCAGATTTTGAAAGGAAAATACACTATACAGACAAAATTATTAGGACACCTACCATTACAGCCACTGCAATTTCAATGACACCCCATTCTAAAGTCACAGGTTTTCATAGCTTCCAGTCATCTTGGAAGGCTTTCCAAAAGATTATAGAGGGTCTGAGGGAATTTTACTAATTCAATTTTGTTGGACAAAAAGACCTGGCTTGCCATTCTTGTTCCAGTTCATCCCAAAGGTGTTTGATGTACGTTAAGTTTTCCATACCAAAATCACTTTGGACCTTGCTTTATGTGCTACTGCTCTGCTGGTGGAGGCAGAATGATATAATAATGTTTTCCTTAGCATCTGGGCTTGAGTTAGTGAAGGGATATCTTAAAGCAACACTTAAGTTGGTGTTTTGGTGTAAATATAGTGGGCTAGCTACCAATAAGGGACACAAAACCTTCCAAACTGGCACTGCTAGAACAATCTAATTGGTGTTTGAAGGCAATACAGTCAGTAATGTCACGTTGCAGGTTTTATTTAGTGGTCCGGTAACAAGACCTGCATATTGCACAATCTGGATGGCTGTTGGGAATAAAATATGTATTTAACTCAGTTAAGTGGTGAATTGTTACATTGCATTATATTAACGCTTCAGTATATTAAGAGATCTAGCATACAACTTTTTAGGAACAGTTAAAGGAAGCTCTTTTCAGTTTAACTATAGCTGTAATAGAGTAACAAAACAAGACCCATACATGTTGTTGGGTGGGACAGCAGAAATCCCCTTGTCCACAGATTTCTTAATGTTATTAAACTTAATGTTACTAATCTTTTGTATGTAACAGAAGAGAAACTGCAAGCCAAGTCTTATGATCCAGTATCAGTGTCTGACCAAATGCTCTTATGAATGAATGGGCTAGAAATTGTAGACACTACAAAATATTGTGGTAATCCTTTCCAAAACATTTAAAGGATAGCAGCTGCAAAGGGGGACACACATATTACAGATACATTTATGGGATTTCATTTCAGTTCCAGTTGTTGTGATGGCAGTGTCCATTACTTTTTTCCATTATAGTTTATCGTTCTACACTACACATCGCCCAAACTACAGTGTCTATTCTACAGTGTCAAATTTCACATCTGGATGTAGAGTGAAATAAGTTTGTGGTAGGCAAACTATTAGATTGAACCCCTTACCATGCATTGATTATATTCTTACAATATTTAATGGACGATGAATTTAAGGATGGAGTAGCCAGCGAGTAGCCAGCGTGACTTTCTAGCCAACTTGGGTGCTTTCCTTCACACTCACTGATAGGCTAACGTTAGTTCATTAAAGGCGCACCTCTTCCACAGGATTAGGCTCCAATGGCCTTAATCTAATTTTTCTTGTCTGGCAATACGAAGCGTATCCAGATCATCGTGCCAGCTGCATGTAAAATCGACGACCCAGCGTTTTAAAAAAGTAGAACGTAAGACATCGTAATCATCTGATATTAGTCTTTAGTACAACATGTTCTCGGAGAGGCGAGCATGTGAAGACAAGACAACGTGCGACGGTCGCTCTCCAACGTACTAATTACGCAAGCCATTTTATCCCGTCTTTCATCAAGGAGCACGCACAACACAAATGTCAACACGACAAAACGATGCCATTTGAGTAATTCTATTAAACATAGCTGAAAGTTTTTCGATGGCAAATACCACTCACCTTGGAAGCCATGATGGTCCCTCCCCCTCTCTTTCTCGTATGGAAACCAGAGAGGGACGTAAAACGCGTGGAATGAATACCGACCCCTCCACATTCCTGCTTTACTTACTCGGAAGCGCATCGTTCCCTAACACGAGTAATTATTGGTACAGACTAATACAGATCTTAATACAAGGTAAAAAATATGGTGGTTGCGATTTTTCCTTTTTATTCAAAATGTCTACCATGACATGTCGTCCCTAAATTTTTCGGTAGCCAATCCAATAGATATAACCCAATATACCCCGATACAACAAATGACAAATCTAAGTCAACAAACCCACTTTACAATGATCCTCTCCAGAAGTACATAGAAATTAAAGGGAGTATTTAAAAATCAGTATATGTGGTTCAACTCTAAAGAACAGTCATATTTCTCAGCAGGTCATTGATAACTTGTTTACAATAGCAGCCTAAGGCTTGCCCTTGCTTATGAAAGAAGTGGGCCCTTTCATCTTAAGTCTGTGGGCCTGTTCAGTTTTAAAGGGTTCAGAACAAGGCACAGAGAAAAGTCCATACAACAGGCAACAGCTGATAAATTTGTCTATTCAGCATAACTGACAAGGTAAGTTGTGGCATATGCAGATATTTTTGCCCTTTTGAAAAGCAGGCTATGGCTGCCATACGCCATTGTAACACCAGCAGTTATAGACATAAGCTGGTAAATCTCACTATAATCCTTATATTATAGCCTTGCCTTAATGCACCAAGCTTGAGTTCTCCATAGGGGTTTAGTTGTCTGGGTAATTAATCATATTATACCATGTAGTAAGTCTGTGATAAGTTTCTCTGAAGGGGGGTGAATGGTCCTGTCCTGCTGCCCTTAAGTGGCATGGGTGAAAGTGGTTCACACATCTGGGAAAGTTCAGGGAATCAATCATGTTTAAGGGAGTTGAGAGATTTGGTTGGTGATATTTAGAAATATACTTTCTCATATTAATATATTTTCTCCTCTCGGTTACAGATGGGGCTATGTGTGCCAGTTTTCAGAATATTAAGCAATGAAGCTGAAACATTCTGTGCTGACTCCAGGGCAATGAAATCCATGGATTTTTGAGCGGTGATAACCCACATTTTTTTTATCTAGAGGCACAGTCAGTTTTCAACAAAGTGTTGAATAGAAAATATGAATATAGAATTTTTGGGAAGAGCTGGACTAATGCTTCATTGTTTTTTTGGAAGAAGGCCCATTGCTCTGGGGACATTTTGTTAATGATGCAGAACAAAATGGAGTATCTTACAGGTTGGACCACCTGGAATGCATTCAAAGCCTCAAGTCAAAATCAGGCTTATGCTAAACTTGAGTATAATAAGGAGATCGAGAATACAGGGGAAAAAGGCAGATTATAATGGGGGTGAAAGGCTGCAAGGCATTGTTGGCCTATGTTAGTGTGTCAACTATCTTGTTAAATTAGCTATATGTATATATATATTTTTTAATTAATTAAAAAAAAATTGAAATATTGTGCAGTGTCTACCACAATTTGATTTGCTTACTAACATATCTTTGCATATGTTCTGTATATAACTGTGTATAACCATGGTCCATGGAGACAATCACTGAGCCTCTCCACACCATTATAACAGTGCAGATAATTCAGTTTATTAATTTTACAACTTAAATTTTTACAATCTTTATATGTTTTTTTTTCAGAAAAAAAGGGCTAGCTCTGAATCATAGGAAGAATAAATGTATTTCTCTCTTTCTTATAACACCTTTTTTTGTCATTCAGTCATTGTACAGAGTAAACGCTCATAATATATTTTCAAAAAAAGAGCAATATGTTCCTTTTTTAAATGTCGCAGTGCAACTTACATCTGATACAGCAGAGCAGTGACCTGGAGGGCAAGCGCCCAAAATAACACAGTGGGACCCGTTGGCCAGATTTCATTCAGCCCACACACACGCACACACATGCACTGCACACATGCACGCTCACCACACACGCACACACACTCACAAACACTTGCACGTGCGTAAATGCACATGTGAGTGAGTACACACACCTGCACACAGACACACATCTCATCCACATGGCTGGCTTCTACTATGTACTTCATTATTGTTAAGAGATGGGGGTGCTAGAATGGACATAGGCTGTCCTTTTCTTCATATTTCCTCCAATTCTCTCTTTTTTCCTTCACTCTCTCTGTTTCTCCTACTGTATGGAGTGACACTATCACTCCTTAGCTCTCCTCTGTATCCTACGGTGTATGTGTTCTGAAAAAGTACATGTTTAACCACATCAAAAAGGTTACATTCAGTCCAATTAAAGTACATTCCACAATGATTCTATTCACAGTCAAAACAAAGAAAATTACATCTTCATTATATACTGTACTGCATGTATTCAAAAACGTGACCCAATTTAGACATTATGGAGTTTTAGCTTGACGCCGTACTAAGATGAGGACGATGCCGTATATCAGATATATTTGACTTCAGGGGACGATGAATAAGTTCACAAGGAAACCAAGAGTATACATACATATAAGACAGAAATTCATAGAGAAACTCAGGACCTGAATTCAACCCAAAGTTTTAAGAGGTAACCCCAGCCATTACTGGGAAGAAGCAGAAACAGTCATTTCAGAGACGCAAAGCTTTTTTCTGTTTTACACTCTTTTTCTAAAAACCAAAATAGAGACGTTAAAAGACTCTGCTGATACAGAATCTGAAGATTGCATTCACAAGAAGAGTTCACAGTTTTGAACAGAGGATGCAGCTATGCAAACAAGAGACTATTATCTTATATACATTTCTTAGCCTGAATGGCAGAAATATCTTTAAAACCATGCAGATGTTTGACCAACAATATAAATATGCCAAAGGGAAAACGTTATGTTATGGAACAAACTGTAATGGCTGCAAAGAGACTAACCAATAATAACAATCATTACATTTGCATTCCTATGGGTACTCAGCAGCCAATGCAAACATTGCATTTTAAATACAGTTGAACTTATAGAACAATACATACAAACACTGCATGTTCCAGTCCTTTAAATGATATATAGGGAAAACACTCCTGTCAGAAGCATGACTCTCATCTCACATCATATCTCTTATTCAAAACACACACACACACACACACACACACACACACATAAACACGTCCTTTTCTTCACTAACAAGACACTCCACATCCATCCAAAACACTTACACTTACACACACACACATACACAGGCGCGGGCACACACACACACACGTACACACACTTACATACAGTTACACAGTAGGGCGGTGTGTGTGTTGCTTGGTAACAGAAAGAAGCCCATTGTCCACAGCTACATCGATCGCTCTTCCTGCAGCATACGAGGGGAAGAATGAAAAGAAACCATAAAAACTAATCCAAAGAGCTGATTAAAAAAAAAGAGAGAGGATAATGATACAGCCCCTGAACAATTATCGCTGTGTGTACTCAGTTCCTTTTAGTTGCTGTTCATTATTCTTCTTCAGCACTAAATATGAAAGAATTACTTTTTTTTCCTCAGGCATGCAGTAGGGCACCTCAGTATCTCCAGTGAGTGAGTGTGGCTCACATGGGGTTCAGGGAGCACATAACATCCTTTACCCTCCACTCTGGCTTCACTGTCTGTTGTGGTTGAGCTTTTTGCCGTTGCTCGCGGTACACATCCGTTACCACGGTTACAGTATGTGTGTTGGTTGGTTCCCATAGTTACAGTGAGTGTGTGTTGGTTACAGTGTGTCGGCTCCTCATTTAGCTGTCCATTGGGGTTGAAGGGTAAGGTCAAAAGGGGAAAGGGGTAGATGAGGGATCACTGGACTCCACAGTGCTTCTTCCAAGTTTTTCTTTGTCAGTTTATGGGTGTGTTTACCTTTCATGTTTACATACAAGTCTTTTCTGTAGTAGGGCATAGAATTTTGTAATTAACAGTGGATGGACATGGGTGTTTGTAAAAGTTAATTTTTTGAATGTGCATAATATGTGTGCATAAAACGCTATTGGGTGTTTTTTGGTGGATAAAAGGATTGTGTGTGTGTGTGTGTGTGTAAGTGTGTGTTTGTGTGTGTGTGTGTGGATGGCCATAGCCTCAGACTCAGAGGTGCATCTCTGTATCTTAGACGTGCGTCTCGATGAAAGAGTGGGTGTGCATCATCAGGGTGGGTGACAGAGGTGAAAGGTCGGCAGCTGCGGCGTCCGGTGCAAGCTCCAAGGGGCCCGCGCTGAACTCGCAGATGTCCATGAAGAGCTCGTGGTTGCGCTGCTTCCACTCCCGGAACTTGCGTGAGGTCAGGATGGGGTCGTCAAGAATCAGACTGATGATGGCTAGATCGCCCTCTTTGGCCTGGAGGGGGAAGAGCAGTCAGTCTGTCTGTCATCCAAAATGTCACAGTGTCGTCTTTTCAAGAGACGAAGGTTGGGGGGTGGGGGGATGTTGGTGGTTGGGGGTAGGGAGGGAATTCATCTTTCATCTTTTCTTCCATCCCTCCACTTCTCTTTCTGTCTTTTTTTTTTCTTTCTTTTTTTTTCCACTGCCCACCCCCACCCACTCTTTTTCTGAACCCCTCTGTCCCTCTACCAGCCTAGATATAGCTCTCTCTCTCTGCCTCATACACCCTCTCCCCATCCCACTCTGCCTCTCTTACCTTCAGCGTGCTGCGCAGGGCTCGGATGCGGTGCAGCCGGTCGTTGGTTGCCGGGTCATTGCAGCGCTTGACGAAAGAGCGGCGGAACTCCTGCTTGGTGGAGGGTCGCTGTTGGCCGAAGGCTGACAGGCTGGCCTGCTCCAGTGTACGGTAGAGCTCCTGAAGGCCATCCACTGCCACTTCTCCACCTGTCGAGCCGCGGTCGCGCTCTCGCTCCCTCTCCCGCTCCCGCTCCCGCTCCGCTGCTTCAGCCTCTCGATCTGCTGCCTCGCACGCCGCTCGCTCTCCTCCCCCGTTCCGCCGCCGGCTGTTGTGCCTGCGCCTCGAGTCCCCGCCGCCGCCGTCCTCCAGCTCGTTGTCGTCATCGTTGTCCTCCTCGAGGTGCGCGTGGGCCCGGGGACGGAGGGTGCCGTGGGTGTGCCGCGGGAGGGCGGCCTGCTGCTGGGCGTCACGGTTACGCGGCAAGCTGTGGCTGCGCTGCTGCCGGTGGCCATTGTTGTGTGCTCTGCCGCCACCACCGCCGCTGGTGCTGCGTGAACCCCGGTCCTCGCTGTCCGTCAGCGGGAAAGGCCCGTCCCGGTCCAGGGGCCCACGGTGGCGTTGGGCGGGGAGCGTGGCCTGGTGGCGGCGGTGCTCAGGGGAGAGGGAGGACGGGAGAGGCGCAACGGGTCCCGCAAGGCCGCCCCAGTCGCCTCCCTCGCCCTCGCCTGTCTGCAGGTAGTGCAGACCGGCGCTGGTCAGCGGTGTCTCAATCAGATCCTGCCAGGAGCGCCGCTCACGATGCGTGGAGCGGCAGCCGGATGAGTGTGATTCCTCGGCCGAGGAGTGGGAGAAGGTGGAGCCACTGGAGAAGTGGCGCTCAGGGAAGGGGCTGGTGGAGTTAGCCTGACAAGCAAATATAAACCAAGTAAATTATGGGACTGAGACCCAAAACAAAGTCTCTATACATGTAAAGTGGAATATGGGATAAAAACACATAGAATAGACGCAATAGAGACTAAAGAGAAAGTATATCTGCACGTAAATTGAGTGGAATTGATATGACAGGGACACACATAGAGACTAGAGGTGAAGAATACATTAAAAGGATGGGGTGTATAGAAGTACATACAGTGCTTTTGCATTTGTGTGTGAGTGTGTGAGTGTGTGTGTGTGTGTGTGTGTGTGTGTGTGTGTGCGCATGTGTGCCCATGTATGTAAAGTTGTTGCATATGTACTGTTGGTACATGTACTGTACCTCTCCACGTCTAGACAGTCATAATGTGACTTACACTGTGTCCTCTGTGGTAGCTGTCATGTTTGAGGGTCATGGATCCCTCCATCTCCTCCTGGTCGCTTTCACTCCAGTAGTCTGAAAAAATGAAACACCATTATCTTACTGTGAGCTTTAGATAAGGGCCTCCTTTACGCATACAGAACTATATAGAGTGAACCACTGACCAAAAATCAATAGATTACAGCTCTCACTACAGCTAAAGTCAGTAGATTATAACTAGACTGACTCCACATAGGACACTGTTGACACACAAAAGTCAAGTGACATGTAAACATGTGAACAGTAAGAAGTAAACACCTTTGTAAAGACTCTAGTGTGTTTGAGAATGAAATCAATATCAATCATTTTAACATACTACATTTTTCATGTGAAGTTATATGACACACACAACATACAATACATCAAGAATCAGAGGACAATATACTGAAATACACATTCCATGTGAGATGGCTAAACAAAATATTTGAAACATTTAGACAGTAGACAAAACTACTCACTGTATTTCAATTAACAACTGATTACACTTCAGTTTGTATTTGGGGACAAAACAGATTGGACTGTATTGGGCAAGTGGTTAGACTTGATAGACTACTATATAGTCTGTATGCAGTAGGGACATTCAGAAGTATGCAGCAGAATGCAGTCCTCTGATAACGGCAGCATGTTCTGACCTTCATCTGGGCGGGGCACAGGATCATCTGGGGTGTATCCAATGGCAGCCAGTCCCAAACGATTCATCCATCTGAGAGAGATAACACAGAGGAACTTGAGTTCCATATCTATCCACGCTAGGATCATGTCATATACGAGTCGAACTGAGAGAGATGAATGGACAGGTGCTGAGAGGAGAAGAGAGTAGAAGAGAAGAAGTGGAAGGAGTGAAGAGATAAGATGAGATGATGAGAAGAAAGGAAGTGTAGTGAGGAGAGAAAAAAGTCTTACCTATTCATCTCCTCTAAATGGTCCGTGGCAAAGAAGAAACTCTTGATTTTGGGATGACAGGCCTTGAAAGCACTGAGGCAGAGAGAGAAAGGGGGGAAAGAGAAAGATATAGAGAGAGAGCGAAAGAGATTGTGAGAGTCAGTCTTTGGTCAAACTTCATCATGCAAACTTTCCACTGCATCACCCTCAGCTGCTGCAGTACTAGACAGGCCACAGCTGCAGTGACCCAGTTTCCCTTTGGCCTGGAGGTCTAACCCAGACCCACCACCCCTACTAATGCTCTCCTCAGCAGACACACAAAGACACACAACCAATACATCAACAGCTAGACACTGTACTCTCCTAGAGGCCATAAACAGCATCCTAATACATCAATCTAAAAATGGAAAAATAAAAGAAAAAGAACACAAGAAAGGAAACTAAGTTTGCTGACCAGATAGGCTAGATGATATTTGTTAGTTTTTATATTATTTTAAGACATAACTTAGTTTGTTATTGTAAGGCAAGTCCAGGCACTTACTGTTTCCTCCTGCACTCAATGGCTCTGTCTATTCTGAACTCTGGCAAACTGATGAAACCCTCTGCCTTCTCATCCTGAGAACAAGTCAAACAAAACAGGACAGTGAGAGACGGAATATTAGGCTGATTTTATCCCATTTGAGAATGTCTACAAACTAAATCTCCTGTACTCAGATCAGTGAGGCAGATCAATATTTCCCCTTAACAATTTTTGTGTTCAGATCAGTGGATAGACATTACAAGATTCTGCATTTGCTTTGATCAAAGTTATTATAGTAAGTACACCTTCAATACCACAAGGGGAAAAAGCATAGCGAAGCACATGTGATCTTACATTCTGGTTGGTGTACCAGTAGAGGTCGGAGTCCTTTAGGACAAACCAGTACTTCTTCCATTTCTGGGTGAAGTATCCAGTGTCATCCTTCTTCTTCCACAGCCAGCCCTCACAGTCGCCGTGGCCCAGGTCCTTACATGCAATTCTCCTGCGGCTTGCATTGCTCAGAGAGCCTGCTCACACCACATACAGCAGGAGATTGACACTAGTTTTACACCACACTTTGCATACATTTTCATTGTCATACAACACACAAGCATCCAAGCACGATAGGCATGCAGTACACATTTTCAATCTCTATACTTGTTTACCTTTACTCTTCTTTTTGGTCTTGGTCCTTAGAGAGGCATAGTGCACTGACTGGAACAGAAAGAGAGAAAAAGTGGGTGGGGGAGAGAAAAAAAAGGAGAGAGAGAGAGAGAGACAAAAAGAGAGACACCAAGAAAAAGAGAGACAGAGAGAAGCAGACTTGACAGAAATTGAAACTTGAATTGAACTGCTTCTGTATTACATCAGCTTGTCTTAGTCAGGGGAGTTCATCAGAGACGTTGGCAGACTAGGAGAACTACATCAAGCAAAGAAACAAGGGCATATTTCATTACAGTGAGTCGATGCACTCACCTTCCTCATTGATGTTCCTGCTTGTCTGTCAATGGCAGAACTTGCATATCTGTAAAATACAAAGAGAGGGTGTTGTGTGCTGGAAAACAAATAATGTGAATTAAAATGAAAATTGAAATTGGCAGCAGCTACTCTCGTTGCTGTTTGGAAACTGAATCAGTAGAACACTGACAGCACAGAAAAGTACCAATAAAAAAGCCATTCTCCAGCACTTACAAACCTTTTCTTTATTTCACACACATTTTAATACACATCTTCACTTCCAAGAAATAAAAACGTGGCAAATAATCTTTCTCTTTCTCTTGGTAAATAATTTCTCTAAATGACTTCTATGAACAGGGCTGACTAATAATATGTCAATATGTGGAATATCATAACTGGGTTAGATAACACCTGTTTGATGAAGGCCTGATAATTGAGAAAATCTGTAAAACTGGTATCTACCACAGTGAAGGAAAAGTCTCAAATATAACCCATGTTATTCCCCTACAATGAAGCGTCACAAACGGCTTCTCTATTCTGCCTTCCTCCCATGAAACCCTCTGCAGCTGTGAGTCTGAAGGTACACATGTATATATGTCTGAACACCCCCAATATGTCAGTTTACAAACCATCAATAAAACATGGGAAATATTTTGAGCCAATGATGTAATACAGTTTGTACACACTGTGTTATTCTTTAGCAACGTAATGAGAAGTCACTTATCTAAAGTCAACTGATGTAAAGTAATCTCAATCTTTTACTGTCATTATATGTACATAATTGTCACCTACTAAATGAGGTTGATTCTGACTGAAATGAACCCAAATGCATTGAAGGGTAGGATTGTTTTCATGAGTCCAGCAGAGCTACATGGAATCTTTCCTAATATTTTTTCTGACCATCTGTGCTGTCTTGATGTCCATGAGTGATACTCGTATGCTCCTGACAGATGTAATGTTAGTATGCACACTGGCAAAAACAGTGACAGAAAGTGGAACACCAACTGTTCATTAAATGTATCTCAGCCCAGGGAAAAGAAAATAAGACCCAATTTATTTATGAAGGACAAAACATGGGAAGATCCATGCCCAAGCCTAGGAGTAATCAAATTATCTTCAAGGTGTCCAAATATCATTGTGAAGTGATGCGCGTTATTGAGTTAGGCTAGTAAGTTAATTTAAATATGTTGTGATTGGGATCAGAAACAACACAGCTGTGATACACTACTCGTTTTTTGTAGTCTGGTGCATTTGTGAACAAAAATAACAAATTTGCATCAGTACAATTTCCTTTTCTACTGACAGTTGACTTTCCCGTTCCTGAAACCTAGACAGCCTCACAGACAACTCAACTTTCTTTGCTTTTTTGATCACATTATATGCTTCCATACTTAGACCGTCTGGAATACATGATGTTACTAAATTGAAGGCACGCTCCATGCTTTGTTAAATACCTTATCAGTATTTGGGAGATGCACGGCCTCTCACTAACTGTATAGTAACTGTACTAACTATACAGACTGTGAAGGTGACAAACTTCAGATGGTGACACACAAGAGACTTGACTTTTACATCTCTAAGCGCTACTCAAAACCAAGGAAATACTTCAAACATTTAGAACCCGTCTCATACAGTAGATGCACATTTGCTGACACACCCTACCACAAACACACGCACACACACAGACCCACACACAAACATACACACACATACACATATACACGATGCATGCTGTTTCTATAGAGAACACAGAAACAAAGGCTGAAGAAATATCACAAGATCCTGCAAGAGACAGGAAGCTTCACATGGGGCTTTGAGACATACAGGAAACCTGCAAGACTCTCTCTGAACTCATGAACATTAGACAGCCTTGAACATCTCCTTTTTGGCTGCTCCACTACTGGTAAATCACAACGGCTTGCGAGACAGCCCTCCTCAGGACCAGAAGGCCTGAACATCATTCAGACACCTTGGCAGTGTCCTCCTGACATATTTCACACCAAACCCCAAACACATCCCACTACTGTGCCCCTCTATTATCCTAGCCACACAGGAAAACACACACACACAGAGATACACAGACACACACACACACACACACAGACACACACACTTGTGCATGTGTATACATAAAAATGTGCACAGATGCATGCAAACGCACACACATACACAGACACACACGCACACATAGAGCAATGGGCATCATTAGCACTTGAGTTCAGCAATAAGCTGTTTCTAACACCACCTACACCTATCACTGCACGTTCCATTTTACCACTCTGTGCGAGTGTGAGTGCCACCTCACTCGCTCACACTCGTGTTATCAAACTGTGAGCAATGGAGACTCCGTGACAATGCAGCATGCAGGATGTGTGCCCATGTGTCTGTCTACAGAGGCACCATCTAAGACCAACAGTCTATGAAGCTTGAATACGAATGTACACATTTAAAGCAATATGTACTAAAGTAATTCGGCTGGAACTAGTGAATGTTTTCATACTTGATTAATCTACAGACTATTTGCTTGATTAATCACTTAGTTGTTTGGTAAAATGTTAGAAAACGGTACAATAAATGTCAATCAGTGTTTCCCAAAGTCCAAGTGCCCAATGTCCATGCCTTGTTTCGTCCAAATGCCAAAGATATTTAGAGGAGCAAAGAGAGGAGCAAAGAGAGCTATCAATATTCAAGTTTAAGAAGGTGCAATTGGGGAATGTTGAGGTATTTTCTACAAATTTGGCACAAACTGATTAGACAATTATCATAATAGTTGTTAATTATTAATGTAGTAGTTGACAATTGTTTGTTAATTGATTAATCATTGCTGTCCTACTACAAAAAGACCACATGCCAGAAGACGACAGTGGTGAACAGATTTGATAAAACTCCCTGATATCGATCTATGGTAGTTATGGCAGTCTTTTCATGTATTATAAAAAATATTCCAAACTATCACACTTCCACATAATCTCAGCTGGTTTCAGTATTTAGTATGCCTTTAAAGACTACTTTTGGAAACAGATTTGCTTGATACATAATTGTAACAAAATAACTTTTCAGAACCCTGTGTGTGTGTGTGTGTATATACACACATAGCTAAATGTTATGGTAATAAATTTTTATGCCTCTAGATTTGTCCCATCTTTTCACCTACAAACCTGTTCTTAGTTGTCAACTCAAACAAGCTCCATTTGTGAAAGACCTCTGAATGCTAATCTAAATTCACTTCTGTACGGCGATGGAGAAGAAACATTTAGTCACTCACCTGTCCGTGTCAGCACGGAGTGTGTCACCAGCTCGCTGCCGAGGAGAGAAGACAGAGAAGAGTTCACGGAGAACACATACACACACACACACACCCACACACACACACACACACACACATACATACACACACGTACATGCACAAAGGGGCTGGTTTCCTGTTGCACCATGAGTAATGAACAACAGAAAGTAGGGTGGGAGTGCCACAAAACCAGTATCACTGTGGGCGAGAGCCTTTGCCTGTCTGTAAGTATGTGTAAAGCATGTGTGTCTATGTGCATCATGCATGCTTGCCTACATAATGCAGGTGCATATTACATGGAAATATTCTGACATATAATTAACTGCAGGGTCTACTGGCGAATGAAAATGATGTTCTCACTATGGAGTTGGCTGCTATTGTTTCTATACCATGCAATATCACAAAGGCTAGTATCCTTTATCCAAGTGTGTGAGCACACACACATACACAATCTAGAGATAGTCTAGAGGAAGCAAAATGACTAACGTGATAGTGTGGCACAGTGTTGCTGTCGGGCACTGGAAAGGGCAGTCCCTCTGGGGGTCCTGTGTCCAACCTGACTGGGGGAGCCAGCATAGAAGGGCTGATGGGATAGCTGGGGCTGCTAGGATTGCGGCTCTTCCTCCTGGAGCGCCGGCTCGTGTCACGCTGGAAGTCACGCGCAAACTCCCCCTCTTCCTGGATCACCATGATCCTGTCATCGCTCATGAAGCGCAAGAGAGAGGAGTCTGAGTCTGAGAAAGGGAGCGAGTGAAGGATAGAGAAAATAAAAATGGGGAAGAGAGAGCAAGAAGGAGAGAAATTTGGTTAGATGTTCATGGAATCCCCATTAGAGACTTTTTACCATGTGGGCAGCAGAGCAAAGATTGTAACAGACGATTAGATCTTTTGATCTTACATCTTCCTCATGCACACACACACACACACACACACAGACAAACCACAGGTACATACACACACAATCACAGACACACATATGTATTTCTTATCACCCACTCACTTCTCTGTACTATTTTTAGCTGTGTTGACACTCAAAACTGGGTAATAGCAAGAACACAGAGAAACCACAGACACACAAACAAAACAACTCCAGCTACACAAACCACACAGTTCACGTGCCGTTACTAATATTCAAACACTGGGCTCGTTGGCTCACATGAAATCCCCCAGCACAGAATAAGGGGTTGTTATGGAAACAGCACAGAGAAGCAGGCTGCTAGACTATTGTGAAAGGAGACAATAAAATATACAAGTAGGCAAACCTTAAAAACAGGCCTTTAGTCAGTCCATTAGGATTAAAATGCTCGTTAAGCACTGGAGTGGACCTGAATGTTCCACCGTGTCTTATTCTACCTTTATTTAATCACTCACTCATACTCTTTCTCTCTCTCTCTTACTCTCGCTCTTAACCTGTCTAAATCTGTCTGTCTCTTCCTCTCTCACACACACAAATACACACACACACACACACACACACACACACACACACACACACACACACACACACACAGAACCAGCCATCCACACTGTGTTGTTCTGCCCACACACTGTTACTTTACCTCGGCTTCCTCTCTTGTACACTCCAGCCTCCTGTGGCTCTCCCATCCACTCGTTTGCCATAGAAACAGACCTGTGGTCACCTGGAGGACATGCAAAGAGAGCAAGGGACCAAACATTAATGCGTGTGTGTGTGTGTGTGTGTGTGTGTGTGTGTGTGTGTGTGTGTGTGTGTGTCACTGAATCTGTGCTCATGTGTGTGAGTTATACATTCATGTGTTGCATGTGAATGAGTGAGAGAGCAGGTGGAGTGTGTTTGTGTGAGGTGTGCATTGTGCATGTACGTGTGTATGTGTGTGTGTGTGTGTGTTTGTGTGAGTGTTTGGACTTACCATGTGTGGGGGTCCGGTCTCTTCGGCGCAGCCCTGTGGATCTGCCCCCCTCCTCCTCCAGTAAGGGGAAGTACTGCCCACCCTCCTGGTCCATAAAGAAGCCTGGAGACTCGGAGCTCCCAAACACACCAAACCCGCCCCGTTCCATCTCCTCCTCCCTACACCACAGTCAAACATGTTCACTTAATGAGAAATGAGAAAAGGGTTCTATATGTGTGTTCCTCTGTGTGTGTGTGTGTGTGTGTGTGTGTGTATTTATGTGCTGCATGAGTGTATGTTTGAGTGTGTGTGTATGCATGTGTATGTATGTGTATATATTTATGTGTGTGTGTATGTGTGCTGCTTGTGTTTATGAGTGTGTGTCTATGTACATGCCTACCTGTGCCCATAGACTCCAGAGACCGGGGACAGTATGAACACGTCATGGCTGCCTGGTGTGTCCAGCCCAGGGGACAGGCCGAGTGAGCCCAGGGTGCTGGGGGGAGTTGGGGACTCACTGCAGGGACTGGTGGGGATGGGCTGGACAGAGGACAACCAGGACAGCGGTGAAACACAGCCAGGGACACACTCCAGAGCCTCACACCTCACACAGACCCTCAGTGCATTCAGCCTCTCTTCAGTCATTTTGAAGCATTTAGCTCAGTAAAGCACTGCACAGTTTTGCATAAGATTGCTTGGAAGCTTTAATGCATGTACCGCATAAACTGAAGTGGCGTAATTTAAAAAAAAAAAAAAAAAGACAACCTTGATGGTGACATTTTTTAACAAGAAAAAGGTCTGACGACAATAACTAAAAGCATAGCAACAAACATCCCTAGCAACAGTAGAATAGAGACACCGGGGTTATAAGTGTGTGAGGACACAAAGGTGTAGAGATATAAAAACAAACAGTAGAAAACACACACAGCCTGGTATTCAGACGCAGTGGTACAGTGGTGGGTCAGAACACAACCAATGCTCCGATAGTTTACTCTCCTCCTCCCAGACTAAACAAAAATGAACAAAAACAAAAACAAAAGTGCCACTCTGAAAAACCACTTCAGCTTTCCATCTCCCACCATTTTTCCTTAAATCAAAACAAACACAACAGCTGTTGACGTGTGTGTGTGTGTGTGTGTGTGTGTGTCTGTTTCATTTGGTAATTCGGCAATAGGCTAGTCAGAGTGACATCATGCTCTGGTGCTCTGTCTCCTCGGCTGAAGTGCCTGGAGAGTGTTCTAAACACTCTGGCACTCAGCGTGGTTACATGCGCAGAGAAATTTGATTTCTTTGATTCCATCCATGTGCTCTATAGAATCTTGATGACATGTCACCATTGATAAACTACAATTATAATTGGATTTCTCGAGTTACATGCCAATTTCTAATTGGAGTAAGGTGAAAAATCTGACTGAAATCTGATTATTAGTTTGCATAGTTGCAACCGCACTAAGTGTGACACTCAAACGACAGCGAACAAAAAACAAATGACAGTTCCAATGGCATTCCCAATCTAGGAAAGGTTTTCAATGTGTGATGAAAGTGCTCAGGCTGTTTATGAATGCATTCTTCCAGCCCCTGCTACAAAAGTGGACCAGAGCTGACTAACGTTCAGTGGTTCTTGGCAGGCAGATACACAGACAATGGAGATTGTAACTGAGACCGTCTAATTGCAGCTGAAATCTGGAGCATGTTGTTCTCCGACTGAGTTACATAACTGGGATAGAGTCTGACACTCATCAGCCGTTACTAATGCATACAAACCCACTGATACACACACACACAACACAAACACCCACAGCCCAGAGCATATGTGTGTACAGTCACACATACATACAGTACATTCATACACACACACACACACATGCATGCAGGCATGAACACACACACACAACCTACTGTTATATGAAACAAGTCAATGTTTTTAATGAAGCTGTTGCTTCATTTCACACAATAAAAGAACTAGACACAGTTTGGAGCTAAAATACGCTTTTAGGGGTCTTGTACATATGCACTGCATAAGTCCCCTTTTCTGGCAGCTGTTGGCCATTGCAATAAATAATGAAAAATTATATGCAGACAATACATTAGAAAGCTGCAGTACTTGTCATTACAGTATGCTAGGAGGCTTAGGCTGAGACCAACTAATTGTACTAAACTAATTGGTACCAAGAGGTACATATTCCAAGGAATAAGTGACAAACTTTATAAACAGTTTGTGCAAACAAGACTGAGGGATGATTACTGGTGTCTGACATTTCGTTGCTGACATTACGTCAGCCTTACTGTTTTGTTACTGTTACATTACTGTTTTGATTACTAACTCACATTGCTTGAATGTGCTGAAATCCTACACATTTATGTCTACATCTACTGAAATTCAACACATTGCTCCTTTAGACCTAAGGATAAAAGTAAGAGACCCACCTGGAGGGCTAGAGGTTTCCAGCGAGCGTTCTTGAGCAGGGCCGGGGCGGAGGTCAGTGTGTTCTGGGGCCTCTTCTTCAGGGTCAGGATGACTCCACTAGGGTCTTCTCGGAGGGAATTCACCAAGTTCTTCAGCTGCCACCCAACCTGTGTGTCCCCAAACACATGCACGAGCACACACAGACACACACATGCACACCGGCACGTGGACCCATAAACACACGTGCGCGCATGCGCAACCAGCACACCCACCCACCCACACACACACACAGACATACACACACAGACATACACACACACAGACATACACACACACAATATAATATGGACTATTCATTTCCTACTTATCAAGTGGATTCAATAAATTCATAAAAAAATTGAGGTTGCCAGGTCAACCACCAACCAGCTTCATGTGCTGTAAAATCACACTAAGGGAGTAAAACAACAAAACTGAATGCACTGAATATACGCAGAATATATTATTCATATCTGATAATTATGTAGCACAGTATCATAATATATGTAAGAGATAGGATAAAACAAACCACAAGGACAAGACACACACATACACACACACACACATACATATGCACAGACACACACACACACACACACACACACACACATATATATACACACACACACACACACACACACACACACCATGAAGCTGGAGCTTACCACTGTCTGATGGTTGACCTGTATGACTTCATCTCCCGCATGGATCTTTTTGCACTGGTCAGCCGGGGACTGAAAATGAAGGGCAAACGAAAGATCAGTGATCACAGAGGAAGAACACAGACCCAAGTCTAAAGTGTGTCGGTCAGTGGACGCTATTCCAACAGACCTCTACTGCACTATTACACTCATAGGCTAGTAATTAACCATTGCTGCTAGACTTGAGGTATCATGAATCAGATGCTGTGTGAATGTGTGTACTTAGCACAGCACACTGCACTCACATTTTCAGTGGTCCCAGTGATGACATGGAGTCCATCATAAGTAGACTTGATGTACATGCCCTTCAAAACAACACATTTGTTAATTAACGATTCTAATGTGCTTAAAGGTCTTTAATTCAGTTCTTTCTCAAGTTTGTGAGGGTATTATTTAAGATTTTTATATTTTTACAGGTCATCAATCTTGATATCTCTTATATAAGCATCATGCTGACATTTATTCTTTTGTTGATATTTGTTTTGCTTTAACACCGACGGTACTTTAGCATGTAAGCTTAGTCCATATTAGTCATCAGCACGACAGACGCCTGGCTGTGTTTTTCTTGACTTTGGTGTTGTCAAGAAAAACACAGAAAAAAATCATGTTTTGAAACGCACCAGGCCTTCGCTGGGCATGACGTTGGTCAGGTGGACCACCTCCAGATGGGCCGACTGGGACACCAACGAGTCGGACGACAGAGAGATGATGTGCTCACAGATCCCAGACAGCGTCTTACACTGCAGCCAGACAACAGACAGCTTGGGTGGTTGGCACGCACGCACACAGGGGCACACAATCACACACACACACACACAGGCACGCAAACACATGCATACGGCACATACATACATACATTTGGATCAACGATTGGCAATGTATACAACTGAGAAGATTTAGGCTTCATCACTGTCATCATTATCATCATCACCATTATGTTCCCCCTTTCTCTTGCTCTTCATCTTGTTTGGTTTTTACTGTCTTTTCCTCCCCCTCACAGCTAGCTACTCTATGGCATTTCATTTGCGGCATTTTCTAAAGGACAAGCGAGAAAACATAAGTGGTCTCAGCATATAATTACGCCTGACCTCATTTCCAGCACAGCCTTGTGTGTTTGCAAAACTCACAGTTAGGGATGCTTACTTGTGTGCCTTGTCTTGTGCATTTGTTTGTTTGTGTGTAATTGTGTGTGTGTGTGTGTGTGTGTCTTTGTGTGTGTGTGTGTTTGTGTGTGTGCCCAACCACTGATATAATCTGCATGAGGGAGGTACATTTATTTCACTGCTCTGAGGCTGTGACAGGCGGTTTGCCTCCAGAGAATGATTTGCACATGAGCACCTCATCTGAAACAACTAAATGCTGTTTCTTTCTTACAGCTTGTTTGGGTTTGTGCTATATGTGTGTGTGTGTGTGTGAGAACCTAAAATATTTTAATGACCGAAGAGATTAATTTAAATGGTAGAATAGGAAAATGAGAAAGAGACAAAGAAGACAGAGTGTATGAGAGAGAGAGAGAGAGAGAGAAAGAGATAGAGAAAGAGAGAGGAAAGACAGAGAGAGAGGTGGTGTGCATCACATTCATCTAAATGACACTAATTACACTAAAAGGTCTGGCAAACTAGATGGACTTATCTTGCGTTTTAAACCAGTTATCAATCCCATATTCTCACTCCTCACTTTCTGTCAGTCTTTTTTCATGTCTCTTTCTCTCCCTCTTTCTTTGTGCTTCTTCATCCCTCTCTTTTGCCTTAATTGTTGAGGGTAGGCGTCCTCAGGGGGATAGCAGACAGGAGCTGCATTATTCACACAAACACATTTCTCCCACCCCAGGCCAAACAGATGCACCGCATACTTGCTCCCTCACTCTTTCTTTCTTTCTTTCTTTCTCTCCCTTTCTTTCCCACATATCATGCCATCTCTCTTGCTCTCACACACTCTCTCTAAATAACTCACACACACAAACACACACACACACACACACACACACAAAAAACATATACACACACAACCACTACCACCATCACACTAACCTCTCACACACACACACACAAACTACACTATGATTAGCTAAACTAACCAACCACTATTACATGTAGTACTTTTTACTTGCATATCCATGATGTTGTAGTTGCTTTTCTTTGGATCTGCTGTGTAGTGTTTGTGTCTTCATAAAGCTGCTCGCTACTATACATTACATGTTAGCCACTACTGCCATAACTCATGGCAATAGAGCGCAGTGCTGACACAATCAGTGCCATGGTTGCTTGCGATAGTCTTTTTACATTACTTTAGCTCAGCGTTTATATGAAGGTCACCATATTTCTGGGGGTAGTCCCCATTTCGTTTTGATAAAAACAGCAGGTGTAATTTCACGGTAAAGCCTACTCACCACATGTAGGATTTTGTTCTCAGTCTCGTACACAGTGCAGTCCTGCAAGAGAGAGAAATCCATCACTGACAAGCAGGACACAGGTAAACCACTCCTATACATGAATAATACAACCCCCCAACACACAAACACACACACACCATACACACACACACAGAGAAGCACGCACATTTGCACATGCACACAAATGCACACACACACACACACACACACAGAAAGAGAGAGAGAGAACAGAAAGAAGAAACGCACCTGTTGAACAATAGTAGTTAACTCCAGGCAGAGCTGAACAATATTATTCTTCAACACAGAGTACTCAGTCACACTCACAAAGGGTGACCTGCAGAGGAAACAACGAGAAGGGTGACTAAAAAAGACAGAAAAAAGACTCTCTCACACACACACAGACAGGCAGAGGACAGTGGACAGAAGGCAAAAAGAGGGAGTAGAAAGAGCTGATACCTGTCCAGCACACACACACTCACACTGTCATCCACCCACCCACCCACACCGCACACACTCACTCACACACACACACACACACACACACACACACACACACACACACACACACAGTAGAAGGAGCTAATACCTGTCTAGCCAGGCCAGGAGGTTC
This sequence comes from Tenualosa thibaudeaui, assembly GCA_027481765.1. Taxonomy (NCBI): domain Eukaryota; kingdom Metazoa; phylum Chordata; class Actinopteri; order Clupeiformes; family Clupeidae; genus Tenualosa; species Tenualosa thibaudeaui. The sequence goes on along the minus strand of JAIFZK010000009.1, from coordinate 12,311,750 downwards.
TTAGCTGCTCCAATGAGGTCGACCACTGAGGTGAGGAAGTCGTTAGGCAGGCGACGCGACGCCCGCCCATCATAGTGGCCGCCGCGGCGACGGCCAGTGATGAAGTTCTGGAGGTTCTTGGCCGAGGCGTTCAGCTTATGTGACAGTGTTCTCAAGTTCTCTGTCTCTAAACCATAGTTCTGCAAGAACACATCCATTTATTACTAAAACTTAAAAGACTGGATGAAAGATAAGAGTGGCTGAAGCATCACTTTTCTGCACTGGATAACATGCATTATATCTACCTACCTACATTCTGCACACATAGACACAAATACATACACTGTATATGGTTCTCTCTCTCTTGATTTCACCCACACGCAACTACACACACACGCATACACACACACACACACATATACACAAAACAAATGTGTAGCCTATACATCTCTTCTCTTCCTCTCACTCTCTCTCTCTCACACACACACACACTTGCTCTCACCAGAGCACAGAGCAGGTCAACGGCCTCCAGGATGAGTTCCTGGTGTCCAATGCGTGTGACCCCCAGCTCCTCCAGCTCCTGGTGGGTGATGTGCAGGAGCTGCTCCCCGTTGATGCGCTCACGCTCAAATGTCTTAATGTACTGGAGCAGACAGTCATCCAATCCTTCCAACAGACACAGGGTTAAAAGGTTAGGTATGTTTTGGCTGGTATGTTGATGCAAATAGATTTTATGTTACAGTAATATGTTTGTTATATGCAATTTTAATATGTAGCTGTCCACAAGGATTTTGTATTTATATTGTGTATAGTGTAGCATTATAAAATTATCTGTACCTATATCATCTTTCCAGACAACTGCTTTTGCTACAAAAATGAACATACATTTATTGAAATACAAAGTAAGGTGCATTTCAGACTATTTCTTATTGTCAAAGAAATGTATAGCTCTTCATATTTTTCATAAAGCGTTTTAGTGTTGACTGACACCTCTGCTGAAGCTGCTACCTCTAAATTCATGACCGCACTCCAGACAGCACTGTTAATAAGTTCAGTGAACTGAATTAGTTGAGATAGCTGAGGTGAGTTGCTCAATAGTCTTTGAAGATGAGTCAGCATAAATTTGCTCTATCATGTCTATACTTGAAAATCCTTAGATGGAGGAGGGGAGATGTAAAACCTCAAAGTTACACACCATGCCCACTTAACCAACTCTAAACTAGCACCACAATGGTTTAATGTACTGAGAAACATGGTTTACCAACATACAGGTTGGCTGTCATCAAACAGACATATTTTCATGTGATCTCAAGGACCATTCATGCATACCACACAGATATGCGCAATGCGGATTTCATCAACAGAGATCATGCCACTCAAAACTAATTAATAAAGCATACAGGTAGCTCAGAAGATACAGGAAGGGTCTCCCTGTTTTTAAACCTTGATCCAAATATCTAGAACTGTTGTCACATACCAGAGGACCAAACAATTACAAACTGACAGTCCATTACATGACTGCAAAATACAGCTGTTATCTGAATACCCAGATTCAGAAGATGAGCAAGAGCAAGCTTTCTTAATGCGGTGGAGAAAGCTAAATTCAAACTCCAGTACTTCAGGCTTCAAGGCAAATGGCACCTATAAAACAGCATGAAATTTCTTCCTTTGTGTGGAGGTGAAAAGAAAAACTTTGGTTTTATATGGTAGCATGGCGTTTTAGCCATATGTCTCATTTAACTCTTTTAAGAGCCATTGATGTCTAAAGCTTACTATATATACATTGGTCCTTTAACCGTAGATGTGTCTGCTAATATCAAAAGATTGACCATCATAATGATCATCAGCTACCCACAAATTCAAAATTCAACTGTTACACTTTGCGTTTCAATTAAGTTTCACAATTGCAAACTGCTTAATATCTCAAACCTACCACTGTGTGAAATTCGTGTGTGGATTATTGTGCATGTGAATGGCCAAGACGGTGGATGTCCTTCAAATTAAATGCTTGTGGGGTTTCCATTCTGTTCCCCATCCTTCAGCAATGCACGCTGCTTGGCAACGGTTGCTGGGAGACCAGGAGGTAAAGCCTTGTTCTAGATGAGTCGTGTGAGTGGAAGAGTGTGACTCGAGTAAAGAGCGTGAGGAGAGGCAAGAGCATAGAAAAAGGAGTGTGTGTGTGTGTGTTCCTAGGGGGATGGGAGGACTACAAGAAGTGTGTGTTTGTGTGTGTGTGTGTGAGGGTGTGATGATAACGATGAGTGCATGTGAAGAGAGATGATGACTATGATGAGTGGTTGTGTGTATGAAACAAGACATGATGAAAACTTGTGTGTTTATGGGGTCTTCAGGAACATGAAGCGTGTGTGTAGCGTGTAGTGTGTAGTGTGAAGGGTAACAGGAGTGTGTGTGTACTGTGTATACTTGGAAATGGGGACTGTGAGGAATACAAAGAGTGTGAGCAGTGTGATGGGTGAATAAAATGGTAATGCAAAGCATGGGACACTATATTTAGCTGTATTCACAGCAAAGAAAGTATAAAAAATAATCCAAAAATAGTAATAGATTAGCTGTATCAAAGCATTTACATATCTTAATCTGACATATAAACTGGTGCAACTTCATTCCCTGCCTGGATTCATCACCTCCCCTTATCCATTCTGGCCCGTCTTCCAGTCTGGTCAAAGACAACCTTGAGCTTGTTAAACATCCTGGCTTGCTGAGACACATCTTTCATGATTCCTAGAGTCTTTGGCTGTGAAATGAGACAATTAGCTAGCTTACTTTTGTTAAGATGGAGAAATTTACACAGTGTCACATGGTTCATTACCCTCAGTTCTGATAAGATGACGCATATGTAGCTGATGCATGCTACTTTTGCTGATCTCTATGCTAATTTATGCTTGCAACGTCTTTTGCATGACATTACAAGTTCTCCAAGCTCTAGCTTAGACCCCTGAATTATATGATAGAACACATTTGCACTGGCCAGTTACATTGATAAGTACTAATATACTGCATGGCCGTGCCTGACTTTCAGCATGACTGCAGTGTATGTTTTGAAAACCCACAGTACTGTGTACAACTAAGTCATATTAAGTATTCGTCTAGGTCCAATATAGACAAAGAGGGAAAACATAGCTAGGCAGTTGCAAAATGAATGCTGAAAATATAGTTAGGACTTCAGGTGATGGCATGCATGTAGATTACTTTTTCAGTAGATTGCTTTTACAGTAAACACATCTACTAAATATGAGCGACATGATTTCAGATTGTGCTGAAACACAACGGTCAATAGTTCACTCCTTACTCCCTTCAATGCCATTAAAAACAATTAATGTTTTCTATCTCCCTTTCAGAGAATATGCCCCTCTAGGATCTCCCATCCCAATACGTTTCACCTTTTCTACAATGGTGTAGAAATATTCTGGTGTTGGTGTTAGGTGTTGATACACTCAGTTATGGGAAAAATAAGGTTTCCATATACAGACATTTATGTTCACAGTTTCTTATAATAGAAAACAGTAAAATTCACATCTCAACTCATTGCTATAGCCACATTACAAAGGAAAGCTCCTTTTCACCAGGATCTGGTACTTAACGAGCTATAACTTATTGGAAAACAATCTGTCTGACAAAGCAGTTGAATTGAAGACATTCTGACTGAATAAAACTGAGCTATGGAAAAACCTAGTTAGATTTGGCCCTGAGGATGATCAGTATTGACGCAAATATATCTTTTTTCAGTTAAGCATGTAGCTCTCTGCTAAAAATGCAGCATCCCTCAAATTGCAAGTCTGCTATCACACCAACAGCAGCCTCTACCGTGATGAGACTTGGGCATTGTGCTGAGTTCTTGGCCCGACTGCTCGGCCTCCTCTCGCTCTCCTCTGCCGAGACTCACAGTTTTCCCTCTCACTCCATTTAAATGTTTATCTGTGTGCAGCTCACAGAGCAGGCTCGCAGCAGGCAGCGGGCCAAGAGCAAGTACACTACCATCCACCCTGCATGCTCGTGTGGCTCGACCTGGAGGCACATCTCTCTGCACACGCCACACACACACACACACACACACACACACCCAGACATTGTGTGTGTGTGTGTGTGCCTGAGGAGTTGCTGCTGCTTATCGGGGCTCAGATGGGGCTCCTGAAGACAGCTGCAGCTTTAGCCCAACCCACTGGCAGAACAGGAAAAAACAGTTGCTCTCTACGTTAGAACCTTTTAAAGGTTCTCCTGTGATGAGTCAGAATATAAATGAACCCTCTTCATTCCTAAGAGTACATCTGGCCACATCTTCTCATCTAGTCTTCTCTATGAGATTTCATTAACATGGGGGACGATCAAGCCAGACATCTATCCCCTTTGTGCATTTATATCTACTTGAAATATTTTGCAGTTCAACTGAAAGCAGTTTGACAGGTGTCAATTTAAGTTACCACAACTTAAATTTATATGGCCAATTCCACAAAGGACATTGTATAAAATGCAAATAAAAGCCAAATCCTATAGTTGGAGCCACAAGGTTGGAACTTGTATAGAATATTGTATAGAATGCAATTTGGCCTTGTTTTCGTGTAATACTGAAAATATTGTATGCTGTCTGGATGGCAGCATTTGTTGCTCAAAACCTGCATAAATCATTCAACCCTAACCCTAAACCTAACCCATATCCATAGGCACTAATGCAACCCTCATACCATCATAGGTACTGGCTTTTTTATTTAGCACATCTCTCAAATGAACTTGGACCCAGATAAAACTGGTGCACCTCTGGTGCATCCCTAATTATAATTTCCTCTTTGCATTGTAGACTTTTCATCAGCGTTCATGGTTGAGGTGTTAATGTGTGTTTATAGACAGTAGACTTGTTTCCATGCAGTGCCACAGAGATCTTGGTAATGCAATATTATCATTATCATTATGTAATAAATGAGTAATGAATATCTCCAGATGTTTACTTCCAAGAGACTCTGAGTGATGCTCTTTCATATACAATCATGTTGCCAATGAATCCAAGTAGCTCTGAATTGTTTTATTACTCAAATTTTACAGATTTCTTCCCCCTCTATTTCAACAAATGACGTGTTGTGGAAGGTAATGAGAGTCCTTGACACGGTGTTGGAGTGTTGGAATATAGAATGTGGTGTAAAGCCACTCTGGCAAAATGTAAAGTTCATAAAGTTTAAGAGTTTCAGTGCCTGCTTATAAATCTGGATCTATTAAGATATGCAACTGTAATACTAACAAGTACAATACAATAATATGTAATACAATTAAGTCACAAAACCACTCAGACATGCTTTTATGATGCTGTCCCGAGTTGTCTTTGATGTAGTTTTCAGGCTTGAAAACATTTTATGTTAATCCTTTGGAAAATCTCATGAAAATTACCTTCTGATGTTACACCCTCACATGAACTTGTTGTTTGCAAAATGTAAAACAACAGTTCTGAGCATCACAGAGGTCCTCTTTAGAAGAAATAAATATGTTTGGGAGAAATCATCAAAAATGTTCTCTTTCCAGCAATCAATGATGTTCTTTGCCTGAATGCTGGTCAATGGTCACCATTATGACAGTGTCATTGATGTATAGGGTGAGAACGCGGAGGTGACCTTTCCATTAGGCTTCAGTGGGACTCAGGTGAACCCATGTGTGTGCTGTCAGCATGAAATACAGACTGACAGCTCTGCAGAACATTGCAGTGTGTTTTAAATCGAGATGTATGAACCTTTTGTATGTGATGATGACTGTAGTAAATATGTGTTAGTTACTGTGATTCCCTTTGAAGCAATGTTCCTATGTGTGACAAATGTGTTGGCAAATGGACTAAACTTGGACATTTTGTTCAGACAGAATAATGTTAAATTATTATGATTCTGACAGATAAAAACTTCTATTTCTATCTATTTATCTAGCTGATCTTTAAACCTGTAAGACGATTCCCACTGAGTTATGAGTGCTAACCTGACAAGAACCAGACCGCTTGCTCAGAAAGAGCTATGAGAAAAGGACGCCGTACGTTACGCCGTACATTACGTTGATCGTAATGTCCTCAAATCAAATATGCAAGAAGTTTGGATGACCCCTGTTGAGTTGAGCAGACATCTTGTATGAAGTGGCCCTGGAGTCCCCCATCTCCCCCTCCACTCTCCTCCTGCTTTCTTTGCGCCCCTGGTGGTTTGTCGGGCTCTCTACCACAAACATGTTTCATCGCACGAGGAGGGCCATACATTCCCATCTTGAGACCAGAGTTGAGACACCACCATGTGTCATGAAAGATTCAGGAGTGTCATGACAGACTACACATTATACACCACTGCCCGGCATGACATAGAGAGAAAATATTTCCATGGAGCTCCCTCTCAGTATGGGAATGCCAGGGTGAAGTTATGAAAGCTTCTTGATCCCTGTCATCATCCCCATCACTCCTGTGTTACAGTGAACAGTTTTCTACAGCACAGCACAGCACACATCAACATATCTCTCAAAGCCACTGGTGTGCAAATGGTGTATATTGGGCCTACGTCAGACTGGATGCCACATTACATCTCAGACATGCTTAAAGAAAACAATGAATGCAGTGTGAGTATTTTAACGGAGAGAGGGAGAGAGAGAGAGAGAGAGGGAGAGAGAGTATAAAGTCATCTAAAATGTGAAACACTGAGGTCACTGATTGTTGCACGCGTATGATCACACACCTCGCTCATTATCACCTTCTCGCTGACGACGCTCTCAACATACACCATGGCGTGCCTCCGTAGCCGAGGCGCAAAATGGCAAACATGCAATCAATATTCACTGAAGCCAGTAGCATGGCCTCCTAAAATATTCCCTGCATTCCTTAAGAATTTAGATTAGCAATATGTAATTTCAAATGAATGTCCACTGCTTATACCTCGGTGGTATAAGAAAATGCGTCCACGCGCGCGCGTGTCTGTGTGTGTGTGTGTGTGTGAGAGAGAGAGAGAGAGAGAGAGAGAGAGTGTGTTGCACATTCTATGAATACCTTTCATCCAATCCAGCACTTGCTTAGGAGTCCATTTACTGATAGGTTCCATTACCAAAGCCATTGTTGATGTCCGTATGCCCTCCGGATAAGATCCGCTCCGAGGAGATGAATCATCCGATCTTGGATATTAAAAATATTACATGAATGACCATGGGATCCTGTCACTTACACGCAGACGCAGGGCGCGCGGCAGGACCATAGCTGCTGGATACATCCTCGAGATGGACTGCGACGGTGGGGTCCACGCGCGCTCACATACATCTCTCTACCCCGCCCCCCTCCATCTCTCTATCTCTCTCTCTCTCTTCCTAGCTCTCTCTGTAGCCCACCGAGAAGAATCAGAGCCTTGCTTCAGCGATGCGGTGTAATCACATGGTCCAAGCGTCCGTGATTGGGGATCCGCAGAGATGTGTCACGATCAACTAAATATTAGCTGCTAGACTTTACCAATTGAAAAAAGCTGCTAAGTGTTTAAAATGTAAAAAAAAATCAACAAAGGTGCTGGAATCTTCCAATTCTGTATCACTAGCATTTACGTCAGCTACGTGCTACGTTCCTCATCTGTACGTCCTGATGCTCTGAGCGTGCCCATTTGGTCGCTCACTGACGTAATTTTTAGCCAATATAAGTTTGAGCTTGAAAAGTATGGATTGCCGTATTTATCCAATGGCAGTACTTCAGCGTGAGGTATGACTGGCATGAGCGGCTCAATGAAAAAAATACAGGTCATCGACAGCGAAGGATGAATGTGTCAGTCACCGCTCAAAATTGCCGTATAGACCATCGGACAGTGTGTTTGTCTGTCTGTCTGTCAGTGTGTGTGTGTGTGTGTGTGTGAAATGTGAAATGGAGAGAGAATGACAGCAGGGCTCATAGAGAGAGAGACAGTCTAACACCTCTCTGGTGCTGCCAGGTTTAATTGCCTGTGTAAGTGCCAGTGGTGAATGGGTGTGTGAAACAGTGCATTTCTCACATGCTGTTAGAGTAGCTCTGATGGCTACACATAGGACTCTCACGTGTACACATGCTATACCTTCTCTCTCTCTCTGACACACACACGCGCGCGCACAGTCTCTCTCTCACACACACACCACATTCAACCCCCCCTCACACAAACACCACATGCTCACACTAATCCTGCAGGTCCTGTGCCCTAACAGCAGGTAGAGATGTGTGCCTGGCACAGTATCTATGTAGGAGGGCATGGACTAAGTGCCAGTAATTTACCCATGGGCACAAAGCCCATTACCAAGCACGTATTGCACCTACCCATGAAGACATTCCCAACCATTTATTGATGAAAGCTTACAATATTAGCAGCACATCAATTCAGGGATCAGAGAATGTGCTCTGAAGAAAGAAGATGAAGAATGAATCCACATTTATAGTTCATATTTTTAAAAACATTGACTTTGTTCATTTTATCATGGATATGAAATATGAAATTCTGTATAATGGGTTAGTTTATTGACTAAGTTTATGGCAAAATGGTGATGGATGATAGAATCATAGTTTTGATGCCTCCAAGTCATACAAGAGTCTTACTATGTTCTTGGCTGATACAAGTAATTACTTGGTATTTTCTTGACTTAACTAGAATCTTTACTGTAACAACAACAGCAGTAGCAGCAGCAACAACACACACAAAAAAAATTCTATTAATAAAATCTCAGATACACATACAGGTCAGCCAGGACATTGATGCACTTTACCTTCAAGTAAGATGTCATGTCCCAAAGTACCTGGGGGCTCATACACAGAGATGCTTTATCAGATGGACTTGGCACACAGAGGCTTGATGAATAAAAGTTGACCTTTTACATTAACGATTAATTCATTCAGTTTTGTTGTTCTGGGGGGCAGAAATTCTTAGTTCAGGAGAGCTGAAATGGGAGCTGGATGGCTGGCTGCAGGTGCTGAGGTAACGAATGGAGCCAGAGGCAGGTCTCTCTTCCTGTGCCATCCACTGGCCACTGAGCACCGCCGGGCTTCCTGGCACCATGGCGGGCACCAGGCCTGGGCTCACGGAGGTGCTGCCACGCGCCAGGCTGTCCTGCATGTGCTGGCGGTACACCTCCAGCAGCTTGGTCTCCAGGTACCCGTTAAGCATGGAGTTGGACAATCTCTCCTGGCTCTTGATTGAGTCTAGGTCTTGTATGCTGGTCTCCATCACCATGTACCCATCATCGTTGGGCGGGACTTGCCTCCCCAGCCACGGTTCAGTGTTCCCAGCTGCCTCAGGCTCCTGTAGCCCTTCCATCTCTCCCAGGTCCTGAGAGAAAAGCAGGGGGCCCTCATCGGATGGGGCCACCAGCCACTGGGGGCTTGTGGAGCTGCGGTCACCCAGTTGGTCACCTCCCAGCTGCAGGTCAGGGTAGTTCTTGCACAGAGTGGGGCAGCACCAGGATCGGTAGAGCTCCAGATCCCAGTACTCGTCCAGGCTTCCCCTGGAGATAGCATTGCTGGCTGAGTTTGGTACGGTGATTTGGCAAGTCTTGGGCTTGTCTGGAACTGTCTTTCTCACAGCTAAAAAAACATCAAAAAGGTAAAGTGATCATAAATCACAATACTGTGATCACAATCAGAGCAGACAAGTGACACAGAGACTGTGACTGTCACTCTCATTGTGTGACAGTTCAGAGAGATCTATAAGTTCACTTACTGCATGGATATCAGAGCTAAAATGAGACTGATCAGATCAACAGACACTGTGAGAGTTGACAGACAAGTAGTGACTTTTTTTTTTCAGAGTAGTGATCTGATAAATCTGTTAAGACATAGGGTGCATTGCTGTATTTCACATTCATCCAAGACCGCTGATCACATTTGAGTAAATGACAAATCATGTAACTTATAGCGACTGAATAAGCAGGTTTTATCATAATAAGAGGTTATTGTCACTGTGAATACTGTTGGAAAATACAATATTGCCAACAAACCTTCTACTTCTGCTCCTGCTATTCATGTAGTGCGCCTTGTAGCCATGTATTAAAAGTGTTTGATCATCTACTAATGAAGAGACTTTAGTTTTAAAATTGAAACTATCATCACTGTGTAATATACTTCACTGAGAATATATACAATGTGTGTAACAATATACAAAATGTATTATTCATGAAGACAAAATATTACTCATAATGCTATAGAAAGTATAATCCTTTTTTCCCCTAGAATCTGTGTAAGCAACATTATGTGAATTTTCGCTGAAATGCAAGTAAATTCTCTTAGCAAGCACATGAACATTTTAACAAACATCACAAAGATACAGGTAACAGGGACAACTTTTTAAGCCTTTTAAAATGATAGAATCTTTACAGCCTACCTAAACCTGCAGTGTCCATCTGACTGTATATTTATTTCTTACCTTTGGCAAATCGAGGTGTTCGAGGGAAGCTGCTGTCTACATAGGTGTCAGCAGGGGGTGTTGTTGGATTGCTTTTGACTTGTTTGGGTGTCGGGAACTCCACACTATCTCTTCTGTACTTCAGTGTGGTCAGGAAGCCTTCACTCAGCATGTTCTTACGTCAACATAAATACTGCAGTAGGGTACAACAACATAGTGCACAACAGCACGTAAGTATGGTGGTGATGTAGTGGTTAAAGAACTTGGCTGGCATGCTCGTAGCCTGGAAGTCATGGGTTTGAATCCTGGCTGCCATCGTTGTGCCCTTGAGCAAGGAGCTTAACCGAAGTTTGCTTTAGGGGGAAACTGGCTCTGAAGTAACCGATTGTTCACAAATATAAGTCACATTGGATAAAAGCATTTGCTAATACATAAATTAAATAATAATCCAGTCAACATAAAGGAGAGAAAAAATTCCTACAGATGACACCAACCAGTCAAAAGAGTTGCATTGCACCGTTTCAAACGGTGTAAACTACCTTTCAGGTGTGACCTGTGACACTTATCCCTTACTACTTTTTCCCCATTGTTGTCAGTTAACCTCAGAGAAAATATCTACCAACTTTAAGTCTTTTTTCATAGGATTTCACAAACTGAATGTTCAACTGCTGGCACATTGTTGAACATTTCATAAAAACAGAAAATATGACATGTTGCCTCCACAGAACAGATCGTTCAGTTATTGGACACTATGTCTGAGAATATCTATGTTCAGTCACGATGACACACAAATGTAAGTACACAACACAACACAACTTACCATCAAATGGTGCCAACCTTAACGGATAAACAGGAAATTTAATGAGAGTGTCAGATGTTTGACACTAGAAAAATAACTAACTATCCTTCTGCTTCCTCTTTCTGGTCTGCTGACCTTCTAACTTCGCTTAAAATTAAAAAGAGTCAAAATACAATGAATATCTATAAGGATGTCTCAGTAACCATCACTCAATTCATCAATCTGTGATGTCTATTGGTGGCCTTTAGGACTGTATACAGATTTCTGAACTCTTATCTTCTTATAAAAAGAGGAACAAAAAGTTTTAGCCAACCCCCTTTCTTCCTCTTACACACACACAAACACACACACACGTACATGCACATGCGCTCACCCACATATGCACACACACACACACACACACATACACACACACACACACACACACACACACGGATGTGCCACAGGAAAACATTCATGAAAAGCTATTTAAAGAATTTCTAATGAATAGCCTTGTTTTCTCTTACATTTAGGTGAGTTGTTTTCATGAAAAGGAAAACTGGAAGTATAGATACCCATACAGTAGGCCTACCAGTCTATTTATTGGTCTAATGAGTCATTACTTGCACAGTAATGATGACAGAAAAACTGTCAGTGAAAAACTGTTGGAGGATTTCTTCCTGTTTTGTCATTTCATTGCAGAAGCTGTCCTGTCAGACTAAAAGATGCTTATACAGGGACGCCTAGTGGCCACTAGCTGAAACAGAAATCCTACTGCTGAACAGCCTATGACCATACTCAAACACTGTGCAAACCTCTCCCATTTTCACAAACTGTCATGCAATGTGACAAACAATTTGATTATCTGTTGTTCTGGAAAGATACATATGGTGGTGGAGGCTGGCATGCAAGGTGCCAACCCCTATATATACAAGATAACATTATAACGGAATTCACAATACAATACTATATATATATATATATAAACATTATATATATATATATATATATATATATATAAACATTGTGATATATATGTCAGAATGTATATATTGTATTGTATATACAATATATGTATACAATATATATATATATATATATGTATATATATATATTGTATACATATATTGTATATACAATACAATATATACATTCTGACATATAACTAGCTATGTGATTGGCTGTTCATAATTTCATATATATATATTCACATATAGAAAATACTATTCAGATGTCCGTGGATTGAATCCTAACCCATTTAACAGTGTTAATCAATTTATAAGTTCATAAGTATTCATAATATGGGTATCTGTTTCAGCTAATAAACAAGTTATCCAATGTTTATTTTACCAACCATGACGTGTCTTTATCAATAAGGTAATCTATTATTTTAGATTAAACAATAATTGTTTGCCAGGCCTTGTCAAAATAAAAAATAATTAAAGGACAATGTCAGGAAGTGCAGCATAAAAATATTTTTAGAGATTGGAAAGAATAACAACTACAACAGACTAAATAACTAGATTTCTTTAAGATGAACTAGGTGTGTGAATGCTGGCATCTCAGTGCATTTTTATTTATTTGTGTTTATCTGTATTGTAAAAGTCAGACTGAAGCAGAAAATAACCACCTTGGGAGGCTGTGTCAGCCATGCATTGCCATGTGATGGAAACAATGATTGACGTTTTAAGAAAGCACTGGACTGTTACTCAGCACTTTGTCTGTTACTCATGGTAAATATCATACACATTGCTCATCATCTTCTTGATATATATATCACATATATATAGTTTTAAAGCCAACACTTATCTTTCTGTTTTGTCCTCTTCCATGTGAAATAGATATGATTGAAAGTCTGTTATGCCTATTGTTCGAGGTCTAAATGCCCAGCCTTGCTTCTCCAGCTAGGGTTGTTTTTTCCCAGGCCACACTGAAATTTATAACATATTCACTATGTTTTTGTATTTTTCAATAATATATTTATAATATATTTAGTGTTTGCAGATGTTTCTAGAGGACTCCAAGTTTCCAGTTGAGCATGACACTCTCGTTTTCTGTGTGGCATTCCAGAACATTCCACATTATCCACTGTTTCATGCCTCCCATGGTGCTGCTTTTCTCTTCCACACTTATACTTAGCCTCCTGATGTAACTTTTGACTGGGTTGAGTGTTTTTACATGTAAAATCGTCTTGACTTAAATGGGTTTGTAAGCTGGGCATTTGGCTGTGCGCTCTGCAAAAGCACAACCCTAGATACTGAAGACTGACTGAGTAAATAAAACCTTAAAAAAACAAGTCCGTCAAAACCACGAAGAACAAATCTAATTTACAAAACTGAATTCTCCAAAACATTGTGATAAACAAAATAAAATAAAACAAAAACAAAATCAATCTCTGAGACTAAACTCAGCATAAAAAGCTACAAATTGTCAGTTTATGTAAACCCAAATGGACAAGGCCTCAAATCTATTTTGGTGCTATGGTTATCAGGCTTAAGTTGAGGAGTTGGAGGGAGGTTAAGACAGAGGTCGTCTGCCGAGAGCTGAGTCCAGTGAAAGAGAGAATGTCGGGTGGTGCAGGAGGATAGATGGATGCAGACTTTTCCATAGACACATAAATCTTCCCATAGATTTGGCATCACGAGGAACGGAGTGATGCACGGGCAGGAATGGGGATGGGAGGGAGTCAGGGAGGGAGGCCCTACGTTTCCTGTCTCAGAACGTCATTGAGAATTCCCTGCGTTGATGGTGATGGTGTTTTTCTTTCTCTCTTTTTCTCTTCTATTTTCTTCTCCTCATGTCCTCTCCCACTTGCTCACTCCATCTGTCAGCCCCACGTCCACATTCTGTCAAACTGTTAGTGTTCAGATTAGGACAGATTTGGTTCGTCTAATGGTCAGGGTATAACAGTGGAATAGTCCAAGAGCTCACAAAGACACGTGTACACACACACACACAAACACACACACACAAACATTCCACGGTTTAGTCATGGATCTTGCACTGACGGAGTGCTTCTAAACTGTCAACAACCTGCTGCAAATTTCTTTCCTTAAACAGACAAAACTGTATGGGCATGGAAAAAATGGGCATGAGTCTCTAGGGGGCAACAGAGACTTTGAGACCAGGGATGTTTTGCTTTCTCATGAGGTATGGGTGTGAGTTTAGATTACATACTGTGAAGTGACCTTAAAATGTTTTTAACAAATATATACATGTTCCAAATGTATTTATTCTATGTCTAAATTAGTCTTGATTATTTCCTCCAACAAATATCCATCCATTTTATGTGGTATGATAAAACAATTTTCACTTTATGGCCTGAGAGGCAGTGATTGACAGTGGATCGATTTTTCTGAACTAGGATACTGGTCATTTTCACACAAACACAACTGATTCATGGAGTAGTTGTCTTGGGAATGTTTTATAGTCAATCATGAGTGGCGTGTGGTGGCAGTAGGGGTCTCTCCACTCTCCATGAAACCAAGTCTACTTCTCAGTGGGGAGCAGCGCTCGGGATCTGCTTCTCATTTGCTGTGTGTGTGTGTGTGTGTGTGTGTGTGTGTGTGTGTGTGTGTGCGCGTGTGAGTGTGTGTGTGTGTGTGTGTGTGTGTGTGTGTGTATGTGTGTGAGAGACAGAGAGAGTCTGTGTGCATTTATGTGTGTTTATTTGTGTGCGTGCATTTGAGTGAATGTGTGTGTGTGTGTCTGTGTGTGTGTGTGTGTCTGTGTGACTGTGTGTGTGAGAGAGAGAGAGGGAGAGAGAGAGAGAGAGTCTGTGTGCGTTTGTGTGTCGTTTATGTGTGTGTGTGAGTGTGTGTGTGCATTTGTGTGTGTGTGTGTGTGTGTGCGTTGAGTGGGTGGTATGGACTAGATGTGATGGTGGGAGCACCCTCATACAGTTCAAAGGGCTCTGCACAGGAAGCCTCAAAGAGCTGTGACCTGCAGTCTGAATTTAGGAGGTTTCATAAGGATGGACAACTGATGACGGGGACGTGAGAACACAACAAGGCCCATTCCATAGCCTCTCTCAGGCCCGTAGGATGGACAGAGCATACAGGCCTGTCCCATGAGGGCTCTCCGCCGTGGCTGACCTTGGGGCCCTCAGTTAAATTCATCTGTCGAGGCCCTGTGCCTCCCTCTGTGGAAGGGAAACAGCTGGCTGTGAACAGCCTAGGAGCAGTGGCAGAGCACAACTGCAGCACACAGGAATAACATGAAACGTTTTTTTCTTTTACATTAAATAAGGAGAAGATTACATAACATACACCATAGATATTATTCAACAATTGACTAGATTTTCTGTTTGGGAATGTTGTTGTGAGTCCTCGGGACTGATGTGTTTAGTCCACAGCACACAGCCAGGTCTGTGGGAAACGGCACACTACTTGTGATACTGTGATTTTCATCACAATAAGCACATTCAAAACTGATATTTACAGATATTTGCATTGAAAAGCCCCATGAATGAATGAAAGGATTTTACTTGTTGTCTGTAGTCTAAAGAGGTAATCCAACAAGTGTAACTTCTTATGGTGTTTCAGAAGAAATTCAATTCAGTTCAGTTTATTATCATTATACAGCACAGCCAGTTTAACAAAATTGCAGTGTCAATCAAGGCAGGATTGTAGGAGCGTTACAAGACATCACAATAAATAGTAATAATTTACATAAGACATTCAAACATAGGACAGACACAAGAAGTAGGTAGCCCATATCCATGGGCAGATGAAGTGTCTGTGCACAAAGTGTCAGTGCATTCAAATAGCACAAAGTGCCAGTGTGCAAGCTTGGCTAGAGATGGGAAGCAACAAAGTTCAAATAGAAACCAAAAAAGGACAACATCATTTTATCTTTGTGACTTTTTCCTCTCCAGCTGAAATTCCAAAAGGATTCAAATAATTTTTGTCTTCTCTTGCCTTTAAGCAAAACAGTGAAGTCATGTGCAGCTGTCCCTGCTTTGTTTGGATAGTGATTCCTTAAGAATCCTCTAGAATCTAATCAGATAGTCAAATTACCCTACATACACCAGAGAGGCCACTGCTTTGTTTATCATGTAGCATTTAATCAAATAGTCAAATGATCCTACATACGCCCATTTGACAGGTGATCTCTGGACTGTTGATGCTGAAACACACATTAAAATTTCAACACAGGAGTTGATGCAGTGACACAGATGACAATGATGATGAATAGTGACATCTAGAAGAGTTTGTGCTGTCATCAGTCACTGTAACAGTTAGTATGGACGTCACCTAATTTCAAACAGATCTTTTGTGAAATTATGAGGAAATGGTGGAGTTGTCATGGTTTCATTAATTTTCTTCTGATTCATAATGCAGAAAAATTCGGATCGGACCTCTTTTAAGCAAAGTGCAGGGCAAGTGTTTGTTTTATTGTTCTGACAACCAATCTCCAGAATTTTCTCCTGAATTTACACAACGACTGGATTCCCAAACGTGTAGAAGTCTGGAGTAACTTTCAACAGTCCCTCTTAACATCAGATGAGGGTTTTTATAGTAAATATGTTAAATCCTGTAAAAGTAATAAAAAACAATTAAAGCTTACAGAGAACATTGCTCATAGAGGTTTACAAAAATAGTGGGGAAACACAGACAGAGGATATTGACTTTACTTTAGGAAATATCTACAAGATCAACACACCCATAGGTCCATATTTAGAAGGTTACAAACAAAAGATATGGAGCTTCATGTTTTTCCCGGAAACCGTGGAGGCACTTATCTGCCCCAAACAGAATAGCTCAAGTTCTTGGTTAATCAGATAATTGGTCCCCTCCACACATTTGTACACATCTGCAAACACACAAACACACTTTCACACACACACACACACACACACACACACACACACACACACACACAGGTGAGGGCAAGCTTTTATGCCCAGTTGCTGCCACTGAAGAAGACCCCCGCCTTAATTGTCATTACTATAACTATGCTAAAGATGATGTCATCTACAAGAAGTGAAATTAGTCATGACAAATCACCTGACCTCAAACCTGATCCAGCTTATTCTTTTGGGTTATCTCTGTAACTCGAGAATGTTTTGATGTTCTTCAATGCAGCGCATAAACAATTGCACGTGCAATCATCATCATCATTACAATCTGTAAGAAATCCTCAGCTGGGGTCAAGCTGAAATGATCCAGATCACTTCTAGATGCCAATGCCATAATCTTCTTCTTGTTCCTCCTCATCAGAGGCAAATGTTTCAGTCATTATAGTTTTGTCTTTCAGAATAGAAAAGAAAAAACATTCTGTATTTAATTAACACAGAAAATCCACACCAACAACATCTTGATTTAATTTACGCCCCTCTTTGTGACGTGGAGTGAGCGTCATTATTTTTGACAGGAGATTGGGGACTGCTTTTCCTGGCGATCCTGCAACTCTGGCCTACAGTCAAATCATCAAACCATCCCCCACCTCACTGCTCCATCCCGACTTCACCCCCACTACCCTCGTCTTCTCATCGACAAGTCCCTCAAGAGCAGAGGAAACATAACATTTTTCAGAGAGCTTGTACATCTGCCTGGCTGATCAAGACATTGTCACACACATGCGTACAAACGCACAAGACGCACTCATCTACGAAGCTTTTGGACCTTTGCTGTCACATACCAGGACCTCTGCTTGGATTAAAGACTGAATTGTTCTCTTTCTGACCGGACTGCCTGCAGAAAATTAAGAAACAGTGAAACAAGTTTGGAACTGGTGGGACACAAGGAACCTCTGGGCATCTGTCATTGTGTAAGGATCAATTCAAACTTGTCATAGTATTGAACTGAGCTCTATATGCAATATTGTCTGACTTTAACAGTTAGGTAAACATGGCTTTGCATACCGTGTCTGTTATGTGTGTAAGGTTTAGCCAGCTGTGTGTTTTAACTAGTAATCTAATCTGGGCACATTCCATGGAGAGAAAATGCATTGCAGACCTCTTTCCTCCAGCATGCCTGAGGGTGGTGATTTACAGGGAAAAACAATTCATAGAGGTTCATGGGGCTGAATGTAATTTGCTCACACAGTGGTAAGTTTTATAAAACTTTTTTGTTCCTCATAGCAGAGACACAGAAGTGGAGAGTTGTGCAGTTATGCATTTATCATCATTTACCTATAAGTGTGAGAGCACAGACAGAGGAACATTGGAAACATGCAGTATGAAGTGTATCATAGACACAAAAGCAGAACAGCACATCTGAAGTTATTATTCACTGAAATGATTCAAACAATCAGGAAGGTGGGCAAAATAATACAACTCTGTATTTATTGCTTATGTAGAGATGTGTTTGATTGGCTGTGTAAAGGAACCCAACTCCAAACAAAATATAACTTTTGTTGAAAGACTACAAATTTGTTTTGCATTTTGTGTGACTTACAGCTTGCATTGCTGCTACTTTAATAACCAGTGAGTTTAATATCCAGTGGGTGATATTTGTCTTGTGCAGTATTGTAAAGGGTCTCCTCATAAAGAGGATATGAGTGGAGCATCGCAGACTTACAGCCATAGAGTTACATAATGGAGCTAGTAGAGCACAGAGTCATGGGGGCCCCTCAGCAGTGATCGGAGGAGTTGGGAGAAAAGTTGGGGAGTGTGTGTGTGTGTGTGTGTGTGTGTGTGTGTGCTTGTGGGGGGGCTTTCTCAGGCTCCAAATGTCCTAAGGGGGAACTAAAGGAACCACAGAGAAAGAGTTGCACGCTGAAACAGCCAATAATAGCTCGCCAACTATTGCCTCACAAAGTCACACCCCATGTGCACACATGGATACACAGACAAAAACATTTTCCCATATGTACAAAGACTTACTAAGCATAAACTGTACATTCAGTACAGTACTGTCAATGTTTACTCCCTATGGAGCGCAGAGTCTTGTCATGCCCTCCTCCAGTTCACATTCATAATTGTCTAATGGCACTGAACAGCTGTGGTGGTCAGGGTATTTGCGTAAACAGGCAGGAAAATATCCCTCCGTTTTTGATGGACAACTGGAACATGTTCACATGTGTCTCAACTCACTTGAGACCAAGTTGTCCAAGAGCCTCTTTTTTTGGCAGCCCACGAGATTTTGTGCATGATTTAAGGCTGTCCGTTGAGATGTTGCGTTTTTGAGAGGCAACTTGTGAGGCAACTTTCTGATGTCACGCATCCTTGACAACAGCACATGGGTTTATTGGAGGAATCCGAGGGTAGTTTATCATAATAACTGTCTTCCAAGCTCACACTTCATTTCCTCTCCCCCCCCACATTTCCAAATTCCAACAGCTCCTGTCAGTCTGCAGTGAGGTCAACCCAGTGCAACAATCCCAATGGATACAGAAAACAGCCTGAACGTCTCGGCACCAGTGACGGACTGCGACCACGTCACCCCCTTTTTACACCAGAAGGGCCTAATTCCTGCTATGTACAGCATCATCTTTGTGCTGGGTTTCCTTGGGAATGTTCTGGTGGTGTGCGTACTCAGTCAGCGTTCGTGTCGCCGGACAGTCGCAAACACGTACCTGGTGAACCTGGCCATGTCGGATCTGCTGTTCCTGTCCGGCCTGCCCTTCTGGGCTGTGTACTACTCGCTGGACTACAACTGGGTGTTTGGCTGGTTGATGTGTAAAGTGTGTGGAGGCCTAATGTCACTAAACGTCTATGCTAGCATCTTCTTCATCACCTGCATGAGTGTGGACCGCTACCGGGCCATCGTGCACCCACTTCGCTCGCAGTCCAGCCGCAGTGTGTGGCGGGCCCGGGTCATGAGTGCTCTAATCTGGGCCTTCGCTGCCATGAGCACGGTGCCCAACGTCTGGTTCCGCCAGCTGCACCCTCTCCCACCAAACAACGTGACGGGCTGCGTCCTGGCATACCCGACGGACGATTGGTACCCGGCACAGGCGTTGGCCAAGAACACGCTCGGTTTCCTGCTCCCATGCAGTGTTATCGTCACCTGCTACTTCCGCATCGGACGCCACCTGCTGGACACGCCGGCCATTGCGCAGGGTCCCGAGCACCTGGACCGCGTGCTGCGCATGGTGGTGGCTGTGGTGCTGGCCTTCTTCCTCTGCTGGTTCCCTTTTCACGTGCTGACCTTCCTGAGTGCGCTGATCGAACTGGGCGTTCTCATGCCTTGCTGGGTAAATAAGGCTGTGGAGATGTTTATGTCTTTTTCGCTCTGCTTGGGTTTCTCCAACAGTGCCATCAACCCCTTCCTCTACTGCTTTGTGGGGAACCACTTCCGGGAGCAGCTGTGGCGCCTCTACAAGGAGAGGGCCCCGCGTCTGTCCCAAAAGAGGGACTCCATCAGCACACGCCTCAGCTCCTTCTCCAGGAAGCTGAGCGACCTGAGGGACACGGGGGTGCCCGATTCGCCCACCATACGCTTAGCCTCGACCTCAGTCTCATAGTGCCTACAGGCATCTTTCACCTGTTGCAGGTGTAGTGGAGCAGTGGTTAGGTCGCTCGACTGACAGTTGGTGACCCGGGTTTGATACCCAAATCCCATGTTGCAAGTCTGTGTCGCTTTGGATAAAAGCACCTGCAATCAGTTTACTTTACTTTAACTTACTTTAGTCATACCCTTAGGGTCCCTCTCCCTGGGCTCTGGAATAAGGACATAAAATAGCCCATTGATAGTTTGAGCATCCCAGAGGTCAAAGGTCCAGAGAGGTGAGCATTTTTAAGCTCTTGGAGCAAACGTGAGGTTAGCTTTGCATGGAAGGATATAAACTCCATGGGAGAGAAAGACATGGATATATCTCATGTATTTATGTATTCACAACATACTGAATCAAATCTCTTTGTGTACCATACTGATCAACATACTGAACTGATCAACATACTGAACTGATCATCGTAAAAAATTACATTGCTTAGGAAAGAACAGAGAAGTTGACTCAAAAACACATTGGAAGCTAACTGGTAAATGGATACTACTGTAAAAAGTAAGTGTTATGCATTAAAACATTTTGAGTTTAACACAATCAGTGAATTCAAACCAGGAAAGGTGATAGGAACTGGACATGCATAAATCTCCAATGCTAGGAGTGTTCATGTCTGAAAACCTTATACAGTAAATGTAGTACTTATAGTGCACGGATTAGGCTATGGGGTGGCCAAACTATGCCCTAATGTGATCTCTCTAAGTCTAAGTCTAAGCCTAAGTCTAAGTCTAAGAATAAAATGTAATGTGGTCAGGAATTTTGTATTGGCCCCTGGCTGTAGTTCATAAGCGGTGGTTACAAAGGGCAACATTTAAAATACTTGCTTACATTTAAACCCACTCGTCAACAGGCTTCCTTTCAATGTGTGTTTTGAATCGGCAGGTTTGTTTTTGGTATTTAAGAAATCACTCAAGTTTATCTGTCTGAACTGAGGGCTTAATACAGATGTGGAAAATTAAAGAAATATATTCACTAAATACAGCCATCTGTACTAATGTTGGTTGGCATTGTACATGTGACTATGACACATGTACAAAACATGTTGGTGTTTTAAATATTTTTAACGTTTTTAATATAATAAAAGAAATATAAAACTGTGTTTTCATAGTAGTCACTCTTCATAATGTGTTTCCACAGAACCTATAAAAAGGTTCAAATTACTTGTGTGCACTTGTAAAAGTGTCATGAATAAACTTACCTTACAATTTCTGGATGTCTCCTCTTCTTGCTCTCAATTAAATGATATTTTAATAGTTGCTTCAATATGAAAAACCCTAAAAGACAACTAATACATTTAGCATGGACAGTTAGAAGATAGTGTTATTGTACTGTTACTGTTATTACACTGATATATAATAATCTTTCACACACAGACACACACACACAGACATACACACATACACACATGGTGTATGGTCACACACAGAGGTACTCTATCAAGACAAGCAAACCAGGCACATATTCTGGGAAAAAGGTGTGAGGGGAGTATCCAATGGACTTCTTTGCTTGGGTTAGAATCACCTCTGCTCACATATAGTTACATGTAAGTTCCCATCAGAGAGAGAACTGAGTGTGTGTGTGTGTGTGTGTGTGTGTGTGTGTGTGTGTGCAATGTGTGTGTGAAGAATTCCTTGCATTTTGGGGGAAGAAGTATCTACTCCTGAAACTCTCAGTAGAGCTTGCAGTGATAGCTGACATTTATTGTTTCCATCTAAATTATATGGATTTGGATGATTTACTCACCCCTTTGAGATTCCCTCCTGCCATCGGTGATAAAACATTGCCACCACTACGGGGGTGTCAGAATCTTTCAGGAGTGTTAAGAACTCTTCACTGCAGAAACATTCCATCCTCTTTTGTCTCTGTGTGACTGACACATTTGGACTCAATGGATTCAGTGGCCTGTTGACCATATGTTAAAGTCTGTCCATTTTTTTCTCTTTGATCAGACTGATGTGTTCTGTCCCTGCAGTCAAATATTTGTTTGTTAGCTGCAGCTTTACAGATCCTTCTTTCTGGTGTTTTTATGCCACTTTGAAGTTTGTGTTCATAACATCAAACCATGTGGTTCCTCTGTAGAACATTTGGTTCCTGTGTTCTCTAATAACCTCTGCTTTTTATTTTCTTATTTGTTTTAGACAACAAATGCACTAGCATTTGACTGTAACTGTCATCTGCAATTAATTGTATACACCACTAAGCAGGACTCCAACAAGGTTTCCTCACACAAAGTCAGGAGCAAGAAGCAGCACCCCTCAGCTTGTGGCAAGTCAACATCAGCTAGGTGTTTTTTTTTTTTTACAATATTCAAACTTTTTAGTTTGAATTCTGTCGTTCATTGCAAGTCACTCAGCAAAATGTGACTAGACAACATGTTTTACCTGGTGTCGCTTTTCCTCAGCTTCACACTGTACAGGAGGAGATGCAGCAACAGAGGGAGCTGTTTTTGAACAGGGTCACAACATCAAGAAATACAGTGAGTTAGATATTTCAATGGCTAACAAGCGTTTGTCTGACCTTTAGCCTAATTTTCAAAACTATAAATAAAATTAGCACAGTTGCACTGTTAGCACTGTTGTAGCCATACAGTTGACACATTTCTTGCAGTTTTCACAATAAATACATTTCTACAATGCTAACATTTTATTTACATACTGGATCACCCCAACACCACTATGTATCTTTAATGTTTTTTTGCTGACACACAGTGTGGCGGAAGTGGAAATCTAATGTCCAAAACCTTCAATACAGTACAAAACCCTTCAGCAATTCGGCAATAACAGCCACACAGTGGTTACATAGATGATCATTCTTGACAGAACACTGAACAGAAAATAAAAAAAACAAACAAAAACAAAACAAAACAAAAAAAAACAGAAATGGAAAAATAGACAAAGCCTCTCCAATTTCAATTGCAGTTAGAGAAGTTGACAGGTGTTGACAACAGACTGATGGGGTCCGTGTACGTTTTCTGAACAAAATCTGTAGCTTGATGGGTTCAATGTCTCCTTTTTGTGGGCGGGGACAAAAATACAATCTGATCTGGCCAGGGGTAAAAAAAGGCAAGTGCTGATCCTGTTTTAGTGCAGAACAGTGATATCAGGTTACAGGCACATGATGCAGTCCTTGTGAGAATTCTTGGTCAGTGATGTGCCTACCCTGCTGCTGACCTCAGATTACAACTGCTCAACTTTATGATTCTAAAGAGCAAAGTAAACATTTTTGGACAAAAGCATGTTAGCAGCTGGAAGGAACTGTAGTCCTATGCATCTGCAACAATTCTTGAAGAATTTCTATGGAACATTCATTATCTAATGTAAAATGACCAACTCAATTTTGCACACATCGCTGTAAACACTCCCACAAATATACAGGTAAAGTGGTAAGACTTTAGAATAACAGATGCTTGCAAGCATTAGTAACACTTAAATAATTAATTAATTATGAACAAAACATTTCTATAGATTTGTAAATGATGAAATGCTATGTTACAGTAATGTGTTATATATTCAAATGAGCGTATATTCCCCCCAAAACAATAATTTTGCCTGGTTTCAACAGTTCAAAGCATGCAAATCATCAAACCATACATTTGATGGAGAATAGTGCAAATACAACAAATTCAATTCAATTCAATTCAATTCAGTTTTATTTATACAGCGCCTTTTACAATAATGTCTCGTGGCGCTTCACAGAAGGAGGACCCAAGAGCAACAGGGGCAAGGAAAAACTCCCTTATTTTCAGTTAATCTAGGAAGAAACCTTGGGCAGATCCACGACTCAAGGGGCTGACCCAACTGCCGGGGGTCATGCAGAAGAATTACAATCAGTGGTAATGGTTTTAGCTGAGGTTCATAACAGATCATAATGGAGTGTTATCCTACTTTACATTATATGGTAGTCAGTCTATAGGTGGATATCAGGAATTATGGTTGGACAATGTAGCCTCTGTGCCTCTATGACGGAGAGTTGGTCCTGACATGGGCCTCCCTTAGTGTTGGTTGTAGTCCACTCCAGGGGAGGGGAGGAGTCCACCGGAATATATATATATATATATAGAGAGAGAGAGAGAGAGAGAGAGAGAGTTGTACGGCGTGACACATGAAGCTTTTGTGGCGGCACTAGGCTATAGCAGTATAACTAAGGTATGATGTGTGGCAACCCAGCACCACTGCAGGGATGGTCAGTGGCCGCCATACCTCTCAACTGGGGGCACAGCAGAGGCAGTCCCTCCCAAAAGATGAGAAGTGATGATTTGCCACGCACCATCCCTAACTATGGGAAACAGTAAAGAGGAAGGTTTTAAGTCTAGACTTAAAGGTATTGAGACTGTCCGCTTGTCGAACACTCTCAAATCAACTGTTGAACTGGGCAAAATTATTGTTTTAGGGAGAATATTCATTCATTTGAAATCAACAGCAGTCGTGTCAGGACAACAACCTTTCTCTCAACATTGCAAAGACCAAAGAGCTGATAATAACTTCAAGAAGAAAGAAGGTCAATTGGACCCCATTATCATCAATGGTTCTACAGTGAAAATGAACATCTTCAAGTTCCTTAGTGTTAACATCACAGAACACCTTACCTGGGATTGTCACACTGACCAGATCTACCTCAGACGACTAAGGAAGTGTTGTATGTGAACAAAGATCCTGAAGGCCTTTTATAGAGGCGCCAGAGAAAGCTTCCTGATCGGAAGCATCACTGTTTGGAAATTGCTCTTCTACCAGATGCACAAAGCATCTGTGGATGTGATCTGCCCTTCATCTAGGACTTGTGTAAGAGGCGATGCATCAGGAAGGCCAAAAGAATCAGTAAGGACCCCAGACATCCTAGTCATGGACTGTTTCTGTTGCTTCCATCTGGCAAGTGACATTGTAGTCTTAAGACTCAGACCACCACACTCCAGAACAGTTTTTTCCACCAAACAAGAAGGCTTATGAACACAGAAACAATGACAGTCTAAGCCTGTGCCTGTCAGTCTTTTCAGTACAAGACTTTAAATTTTTTCCTTCACACACACACACACACACACACACACACACACACACACACACACACACACACACACTATTCAACAGTTAACATGCTATTTATGTATTATTTATTTTTGAGGAGCAAAAACACAAGAATTTTACTCTCTTATACTAGTATAATGACATGTAGTAAAGACTATCTTGAATCTTGAATCTTGATCTCACCTATCTCCATTCCAGGCCTGCAGACCCCTTGCCGCTCTTTGGGTCTGTCTTGCCGCTGTTTACTCATAGTCAGATTATTTATGGGACAACACCATCTGGTGGACCTCTCTCCCCAAATGAATCATGAATAAATTATGAAATATTAAGAAAAAACATCTCAATGTGACAGGCTGTGTGAATATATCTTTTAGATTAATGGAAACACTGGTGTTGCCATGTGCAGCTAAAGTTTGCTACTTTACTGTACTGTACTCTAGTGCATTTTTTAAATGTCACTGAGAGAAAGGGATGTACTGAGCTGTGAACACAGAATATTTAACTTGCTAGTACTGTAAATAAACCTGCAGTCCTTGTGGACAGTGTAATCAGTATTATATATTCTAGTGCAAAAGAAGTGGTATAAATTAATAAATTATTATTATTTATTATTATTTTACTTGTACATTATAATTTTAGTGCATAACAAGAACACTGTGGCACTACATAATCATCATAACTAATCTCTATACTATAGTAGGAAAAACATAATGTCAGATGATTAAAAATGATTGTGCTGAATTGGTGACTTTTCAGCTCAGGGATAAAACTAAATCATCCAAAAAATTCCCAATAATGAACACCTCTCCATCTTCTGTCAAAGACTTTATGTGGTGAGTAATCAGGTCCTCCCATTGAAACACCAGACAGCTGAGTTTGATCTCAGGAACTTCTTCCATAGCAAAGCACTACTAGTTTAGACTGTCCTCATAGTTAGTTGGGTGTAATTCATTGTGTTTAAGAGTATCGCCTAAATGATACAATTAGAAAAAAAAAAAAAAAATAATAACAAAAAATATATATAATTCCCCACAAAATCTATACGGGAAAAATATGGAAATATGAAAATGTCAGGCATAAAAGGTTTAATTAGAACATTTATTTATTAAAAGTCAAATATTCAAAGTACCTTGCCTTATATGAACTTTCCACGGCCTGTTACTTACAGTAAATGCATTACTCTATGTACAGCTGCTGAGAAGCACAAACAGGTAACACTGAACCGAGACCCTGCAAGGCCAGACTCGTAGGATTAGCAGACTCATAAGATTATGCCACAGGTAAACACTCGCAGGTCTTCTTGAGAAAAGAACAACATGTCCCACCAAACATTCTCCAAATCCAAACTTTGCACAAATATACCTGAAAAATATGAAAGATACAATGCTGCAAAATATGATAAGTAACAGACATTCAGAATGTAAACAGCAAAAAGGAACGTTGTGCCTGACCGGATGCTCATCTCTAAAGCATTCCAATGCCACAATGTCAGGAGCATGATGTTTTGAAAGCATTTAGTTAAAGCGTTACTTTAAGAAATGAAGCAGCAGAAACTCAGCGTGCACTCAGCTTGCTCACTGACTGATAATCACAGAGAGAACTAGATAACCAGTGAGACTGAGCCTCACTGTAACCCTTGGCAGTCACATGACAATAAAGTCAAAATACTTTAGGTCTATATGCACACTTCGCAAACACTGAATGGAGACAGTGATCTATAGACTGCTGAGATGTTCAACATTTATTTTTCTTACTCAAAAGAAGTACAATGCTTAATACCACTTGAATGGTATCATTCTCTTTTTTAAAGTCCAGTTGTTTTATAATCCAGTTGTGTTTCTCAACTTGTAATGCTTCTGACAATGGATTGGGCTGTTGGCATCATAGATACATACTGATATACTGATGAGCTTTTCTCTGGCAAAATAGATCAACACCAAAACTCACATCAAACATCACAAGCTGTACAAAATCATACAAATGAAAAGATGAGCGTGATGAATGGGCACACTACTGTGGTTGTGTGTGTGTGTGTTACTGTAGGTGTGTGTTGATCATGGTTCCATCTGAAGAGGTAATCTGATTTCATCTGGTGAACTGCAAAATCATAATCTAATCTAATCCTCATGGAAATAAGATCAGTCACATGATTAGAATGCCACATAGGAGCCATCCAGATCATTTCTCATATTATCTCGCATCTGCACATGAAACTGTTATTTGGCTACTGGTACAAAGACTGAGATATTTTATATACATTACAATATGTTAAACATACTACCAGCAGGTGCAAATGGATTTACAAGGCCTATAACTGCAACTAAAATGATGAATAGTAACAGTAGATATGGATTTATATATATCGATATAACACTTTTGTCCTCAAATGGTTGTGAAAACCATGAACATCCCTTTCTTGGTACAAATATAGATTCCATCTCGGCCTTGTCTGAATAAGACACCAACGTCTCAGACATGAGACTATCCGTGAGGTTTGTGAGAGTAATGACTCCAGTGATTGCAGCCAGTTGTGTCTCACCTCATTCCTCATCAATGAGACAGCAGTGTACTTACCATTATTGAGGTTACACAATAACCTTGGCCTGGCCAGAGAGACCATTTATGAAGACACAGTCTGGGACAGGGGAATGGTGCAGAGGGGTGTATCTGTGTGTGTGTGTGTGTGTTTGTGTGGGAATTTCTTGGCCAGAAGAACAAGGAAAAATGAAAACAATATTGAGGCTGCGTAAACCTTGCCTCATTGCCTCAGTGGAGTAGCCTTTCATGAAGCCTGCTAAATGTTAAATTGTCCATTGTTTGTACAGGCTGCTTTCTTTTAGTCAAAATTAGGCTGTTGTACAGATAAGAGGAGCATGCTGTTTCACGGTACAGGTTAAGAGTTCATTTGATGCGGCCGTTTCTGTAACCTTTTTATAAGCCTTTTCCCCTACACCTCTGTATTATTTCATCAAGATGGAACATCAGTGCTGGTTTCCAGCACATGAATAAAGGGTAGTCCTAAACTACAACAAAACTCCAAAGGAAATTCTCGATTGAAATAATCCTTAAGTCTAGGATCAGGCTGAACCAATGGACCAAAGGAAATTCAGTGCATGTACTTTTTTGTTCTACTTTACGTAGTTCTGTAAAGCTGAAAAGTGCTTATTTGAACCCAGAAACTGGCAAC
Organism: Tenualosa thibaudeaui; assembly: GCA_027481765.1. NCBI lineage: Eukaryota > Metazoa > Chordata > Actinopteri > Clupeiformes > Clupeidae > Tenualosa > Tenualosa thibaudeaui. The sequence goes on along the minus strand of JAIFZK010000009.1, from coordinate 12,282,986 downwards.
CACCTAAGGAGTCTAGAGGTGTTGACAAGTTAAATGACAACATCGATTAATTTTGAGTATTCTTTTTTTTTTATATAATCTTCCAACTGTCTGTTTTACAATATTATATCTACTGCTTCAGTACAAAATCCTATTTTATAACAATGAAATAGTAATTTCATCAGTTCACTCTGTAGTAGGTAATGCCACATGCCATTGGCTGCAATGTCTTCCCAAACAGAAGAGAAATACGAAATCGAAATGTTGGCTGCAATAATATTTTAACACTCTTGATCGCTTTTAACGAGCTGAAAGGCACAGGTTCAACCCTAATTATGCTTTGTATCTTTAAGATGATATAAGCTCATATAAAAGTAGACTGTACATATTTCAGCAATTTCATCTTCGATCCAACAAATTAGCTCTATTCACAAGATCAACATATACAGTACAGTACAGTATCTGTGACAGCACTTGTTCTTGCTAAAGCACTTGCTATTTACAATTCCCTGTGTCCCTAAAATACAACCCCTACACATACACACTCACACACACACACACACACACACACACACGCTCTTCCTTGCTCTGATATACACATACAAACTGCACACAGTTTCTAATTTGTGGAGTTGGATCGGTTTAAAATAAAATGGGGCCCAGACTACACACTACATCAAAACCTAGCAAAGCCATTCTGATGAAAAAGAAATTGTCTTCAATTAGGAACAGCATCTTTAGTGGTGTTGTAAAAACAACAGATACTTTCCAACTTGGAATCACAGTTCTCATAGGAGAATAAAAAGAAGAAGCCACTTGAAAATCATACACACCATTTAAAATAAGCATTGTTTTTTGAAGTAAACAAAAAAAACCCCAATAAAAAACAGAAGAGTAAAATTGCAAAGAAATAATACCATCATATGTCACATTTAAAGGCAGTTATGTTTCAGTCTTGGTTTTAGAAAAAAGCCTCAGAGAAATGTGATGTGTCAAAATGTAGTTTCAATGTGTGTGTGTATGTATGCTTGTGTGTGTTTGTGTACATACTTTAAGTAAGTGTGTCTTTGGTACCACTGTTACCTGCGGCCCGTGTCGGTGTGCCGCAGGAAGTGGATGTTGTGTGGGCTGTCTGCCAGCTCGGGGTGCTGGTCAGTAGGCAGGGCGTAGAGCCCCTCGTAACCGCTGACCTTCCCCTCAGACAGCAGCTCTCGACGCTCGCTGTCTGTCCAGGCCCTCGAGCCACCGTCTCCTTCCTGGACGCGTCGCTGTTCCTTGAGCCACGCTGCCTGCACAGCCCGCTGCCGAGCACTCTCCAAGACGCGGGCACGTTCCTCGTCCGGTGTGGCGCCATAGCGCACATTGAAGCCCAGCGTGGCCTGCTGCAATTGGATGTCAGCGAAGCGCCTTGTGCGTCCCGCCAGGACCGCACTCATCTGAGAGACGGACACGTTGACGCCATTCTCAAGGACGCGGGCGCCTCCCTGTCCCGCCGTCGTGCCGATTCCGCCGGTGCCCCCGATCACAGCCAGGTCCGCCTCAAGGGGCCCGGCCTTGGTAAAGTAGTGCATGTCCCGTCCATCCACAGTGAAGTGGACACCACTCAGGTAGATGGCGCCATTGAGCACGGCTGCCACACGCCGGCTGTCCTCGCTGGCCACACCGATGATCTCAGTGGAGACCAGGTCATCGCGGATGGCAAACTTCACCCCTTTGCCGAAGATGGAGGAAAGGGCAGAGAAACGGGGGCGTTGGCCCTGTCGGCCCTTCAGCCTGTCATTGGCTGGGCTCATGGGAAGGCGGTCTAGAGAGATGAAGTTACGTAGGTGCTTCTGCAGCTCACACTGAATACCCAGAACCACCTGAGGCAATGTGTACAGGGGCAGAAAAACAGTGAGCAGTATAAGATGCATCTATAACACTAACATAAAGCTGTAGCACAAATACTATATAACAGGGGTGGCCAAACATTTGTTTGCGGGCCACTTACTGATTAATCCAATTTGCCAAGGGCCAATGCAAAATTTCAACCAGTTTTAAGTGAAGTGACTGCGGTTTAGATCGACTGCACTTAAGATCAGAAAATCCACATGCTGTCTAAAACACTCTCTATATGCTAAATATAGTGCTTAATGATACTATTGACAAATATGTCACACTAATTTATATTATATTTTTGGGGGCTTGTATCCATGGCAATGTTGTTAAAAATGTGACAATGCTGAGTCTATGATGTGTGATGATATATGAGATTAATGTAACTATGGGCCACATTACGTTTGGTATTTAGACTTCATGGCGGGCTGCCTAAAAGAGAGCAAGGGCCCGAAATTAGCCCACGGGCCTTAGTTTGGCCACCCCTGTTATATAACACTCAAAACACTGCAAATGTAAGCCCACTGATAAGGACAAATGTCAGGTAATGACAGTAGAATTTCAGTACTGGGAATGTCAGTAAGTTGCCTGCTTGAGTCACATTTACATTTGTGTTTGTGTTTAACTGTATCTCTGCCCACCTTGCTTGGGTCCCACTCGCGTGTCCTGCTCTGCGTTCGCATCATCTCGAATGTTTGTTCCATGCTGTCCACCTCTGGTTTGGGGAAACCAGGGACTACATTATGCAGCTGGATACCGAAGAGCTGCAGCCAGCTGCTCACGTCTGCCATAAGACACACCATTGAAGACGCCAAATCAAAATGATGAAGGCTACACCCAATATTAGTGCAATGCCAGTCCATGTGTTAATATAAACATTAATTATTTATCATTTATTGATTCAACATAAATGTATTTGTTCCCTATGTTCAATTTATACATTTGTACTAATTGGTCTCTACCAACAAATTTTATTTCACACAATTGTGTACAAGAGAAGTGGAAGTCTGACCTGTGGTGAACCTGGTGATGTCCTGGAGCTTGCCTAAGGGGTAGTTGTTGTTGAAAGCATAGAGGTTAAATGGTTTGGGCTCGATGCTCAGCTCCCTCCACAGCTGATGGTTAGGTGTGGTCCATCGGCCGGCCACCACGTCATAGTCACGGTGTCCCAGATGCACGAGGCGTGACAGTGGGTCGTACAGGCCACCCTGGAAGCCCAGGATCAGCTGGAAGGAGGGGTTGGAGTCGTGGTAGATGTCACCGTACGGCGTGTAGCGCACCTCCTTCACGATACGGCCGCGGCTGCTAAACACAGCCAGTGGCGTGCCGGCGTTATCGCAAGCAACGTAGAACTCCTCACCGCTGCTCACTTCCATGGCGATCAGGTGGCCTTGCAGGTCGTAGTAGAGCGAGGTGATCTGTGCGCCTGTCAGGTTGAAGAGGTGGGTGACGCGCGTGGGCTCCGTCAGGTCGGCGTAGAAGAACTGCAGCTGCTGGCCGTCGCTGGTGCGCTGTGCCACGCGGCGGCCAAGCCCGTCGTAGCGGAAGGAGATGCTGCGCTGCGAGTCGCGGTCCAGCGCACGCGTCAGAAGGCCGTTGGAGTTGTAGTCGAAGAGGACGGAGCCGCGCTGCCGCAGGAAGCCGTCCTCGTCCACGCGGTACTGGATCTCGCCGAGGCGCGTGATGCGGTCACGCAGGTCGTAGCGCAGCGGTGTCAGGCGTGCGCTGTTGCCGTGGCTCAGGAGGTTGATGTTGCCATTCAGGTCGTAGCTGTAGCGCCACTGGGGCCGCTCATTCACTGACACCTGCAATCAGGAGACAGACACCTACACTTACATTGATGGTTAATTTCCTGTTCCCAGGATATTGTGTTTGTTTGTTTCTGTCTGTGTGGGACTGACCAAAACAGTGGTGGTATTACATAAGGGCCTTTGGCTATGTGTGTGTGAGACACTGAATGTGTGTATTTCAGCGTTGTGTATGTGTATGTATTAGGCTTCTATTTCAGGAATATAGAAAGTAGCCAGTGCTTCAGCTAGAAGACAACAGACACATGATTTTATTATTATTATTATTATTATTATTATTATTATTATTATTATTATAATAAAAAAATAACTTGGTTTTATATAGTGCCTTTCAAAATACCCAAGGTCATTTTACATTACATGTAAGCATGTGTATGTGTGTGTGTGTGTGTGTGTGTGTGTGTGTATGTGTGTGTGTGTGTAGTGTGGAGGGGTGGAGTCTAGAAACTAGAGGAGTCTAGAAAGACCTCTGTGAAGGGATGTGATTTAAGATACTTGTTCAACAGGCCCAGTGAGGGGGCAGACCGGATGTGGAGGGGTAGTTGGTTCCTTTTTCACAGAGCAAAATCAAAGGAAGAAAAACAGAGAGAAAGACCAAAGCAAAGTGGGCTCCTTACCGCCTGGAGCTGCCCATCAGCATCATACTCGTACGAGTAGCGCGTGATATTACTGTCCACACCAATGCGGATGTCACAGACAGTGATGCGTCCCATGCTGTCATACTGGACGGTCATCCAGTAGGCGATGGCCTTTAGGATCTCGTACTGCACTTCGATCACTTGTCCGTTGGCATTGGAGATCTTGGTGTGCTTCATGGCATGGGTTGTGATCACCTGGTTCAGGTCATAGTTGATGACACTGAACTTGCCGAACTGCTCGATGCGGCCCGACACGTCCACATAGCGGTACAGGTCGATGGGGAGCGGGGTCTCGTTGATCATGGCCTGCATGCTGGTGACACGGAAGTTGTTGTAGCTGTAGTCAAAGCGAGCATTCACCAGCCCCTCCTCACTGAATCGGAAAATCTGCCTGCCGACCAGAGGCCCTACAACAAACAATAATAACAAATTCTTCATGTCACACCAACACTGCATTTCCAAACATTAATTTTTTTTCTTGAATCACGATGATAGGACTAGCTTTCTAATATACTGTATACGGAAGAAACAGCCATCTGTTGATGAAGAGACACCTGTCATCATAGCTAATAGAACTGCCTGTATTTCAAATGGATGGTGAGTTAATTGTCTGTTAACAGCAGATGAAGAGATAGCTGTCTATTTAGACAGACAGACAGATTGTTATTGTCATTCTAAACAAATCACAAAATTTTATCCAGCCTCTCATACAGTATACTAAATAAATTAGAGAGAGAGAGAGACAGAGAGAGAGATGTTGCTGCATTCACAAATAATATCATATTTCCCAACAGATGGATACTAGACACCTGTCTGTTTATAGCGGATATAGAGATACCTGTCTAAATAAAGAACGGAGTTACCTGTCTGTTTGTAGCGGATGGAGCAGATGAAACCGTCTTGCATCAGGTGGATGGTCTTTATGGCGTCGGCTGCCTCGTCGTAGGTGAAGGTGACCAGGGTGGAGTCGTAGAGCACCTCTGCCAGGTGAGACATGCGGTTGTACCTGTAGACGGTACGTCTGCCTGTGCCCAGGTGAAGCGTCTGAAGGAGGAGTCCATCGTGTGCATAGTCCTGGATGAGGGCAGAGAAGGGGGAATCTGGCGGGGTGTAGGTGTTCCGGTAGTAGCCCACGGATAAGGTGGACTGAAGGCTGTGCCTCACCATGCTGGGCATGGTCACCGAGAGCAGATAGTCTGTCTGGTCGTACTCGAATGTGTAACGCCTTTGGCTGTGCAGGAGCAACATCACAGACTAAGAAACAAAGCCAGACACACACACACACACACACACACACACACACACACACAGACAGGGGAGGAAAGGAGAGAGATGAACAAGTAATACTAGACTCTTAAATCTTTCTTTCCAATAAATGAGATCTGTAAAAATATATGTGCATTAGACATTTAGTACTGTGTTAAACTACTGTGTGGGAATGCTATCAAAATAACATGTATAAATTTATTGTAATAGGCGGTACGGCATACCATAGTGATGGTTCACTATTACTGATATTTCACATATACTTTAAACTCATACTGTAAATAGAACTGTAGAGTGTAAAGCTTTTCTACAGTGCTGACTATAACCCTGCAGATTATTATGTATGTATTATTATGTAAGTATGTATGTATTTATGTATGTATGAGTGTATGTGTGTCTACCTTCTCCAGGTATGTGTAGCTCCAGCTCTTGCCATTGGTCCAGGTTCTAGAGATGAGTTTTCCACTGTCGTAGTCCCGCTTCTCGGTCCAGTTGCCCCGCTGTATGCTGCTGACCAGTCCAGCAGGGGAGTAGGACACGTTCACCTCATTGTATTTGCTCGGAGACCACAGCACGGGCCGACCCAGCTGGTCGTACTGAATTCGGAGGGTAAACTTGCGGTGGTCGTCATAAATTTTGCCAACACGTGTGGCTTGGTTGAAGTCGATGGACAACACGTTTCTGTTGTGAGCCTGTTGTGGCCATAACAGATGGAAGGAAAGACACCAATGGTATTGACACATGCCGATATGCAACCATGACAGTAACATGATCACTACTAACTACTGGAGCAGCCATCTATTGCACATGACTTCACAACAGCTCTGACATGACTGTAGTTGTATTTCAGAGCACTAGGGGGCAGCAAAGACAATGGATGACAAGATGACACAGACATGCCTCAGAAATGAAAGAGGGAGAGCAAAAAACAGAAATAATAAATAACAACAATTCCACCAAATGCGGTGTTGTTGCCTGTTGAAACTTCAATCTTCCCAACAGAACATTATTCAGTGACAGGCTATATGAAATATAACTAAGTTTCCTCACAGGAGTGATAACAAAACAACTAGATCATACTCACAGGCTGAAAGAGACAGACTGAAAGGTTACTGTTACTGTCTGTGCTTCCTTAAGTGTCAAATCTGCTGGCAATATATTTTCACTGTGCGATGTTTCTGTTGGTTAGCTTGCTAACTTTAGGCTAAAACTCTTCAGAGCTTTTGATGGATGGACAGATATGGCACTGCCTCAGGACCCAACAGCAATTAATCTGTGTTGCCGTAGTTACCCGCAGGCGGCGTTCATAGGCTGTGTAGTTCCCCTTGGCCTGCTCCCGTCTCTGCCGCCACTCGATCAAACTGTGGCTGTGCTCCCCGGGCAGGGTGATGTTACAGCGGCCGACGGTAGGGTGCACAATGCCCGCCGATGCCCCCGAGGCCACGTCGGATGGAACGTGAGGTTCCGTGGTCAGAGTCACCTCCATCCCACTTGAGAACGTTGCCCAGAGCGAACCGTCGGAGCTGATACGGTAGACATTCTGAGCGTGAGCTGGAAAGTGCACATTCAGACTCGGTCAGAACGTATTTTAATGATCAAAAAAAGATCAGAATATGATTTATTTCCATATTAGGATGAATGCATCAGCCAATTTTCTCCCTTCTCCCAGCTGATGCAGATTAAAAGCTCCAGATGTTCTTTTTAGCCACACAAACACTTACCATGACTGCCTTTTACAAAGTAAATGAGACCACAGGACAAAGCGGGACTCCTATTTGCCCTAAGGACCAGGTGGTACTTCCTAACTTTATTATGCATCTCAGTAAATACAGATAAAAAGCTCCAGATTTTACATTTTTCATGGTGACATAAACATGACAGACATAAACCACTACGCAAACATAGTAAATGATTGTTCAGTTCTTTATATTGTGAGGCCACTGAGTAGCAAAGAGGGCTTTCAATCAAGAGGATTACTGTGTTCATTTCTAACCTTATACATACATCATATAGATTATATAGACACAAACCTTGACGAAGCATGTATATAGTATTAGCTGCAGAGTAGTTGGTTGCAGTTATGAAGTTTTCGCCACTTGATGTGTCAGCCTCCACCTTGACCGACTTCTCCATGTTACCATGGAAACTACTGACCTCACCCGTTGGCAAGGTGACATTGATGAGGTGGCCGTCAGTGTTATACCTACCCAAGGACATAGACTCAGTTAAGATAAACTCAGTGCAGAAATATCATACTTGATAAACAGGCCTTTCAGAAAAGAACCAGAGAGGCCCACTGAAATATACCTATAATATGTATATATTAAAAAACAAAAAAACAAAAATAGGACAAAACAACAACAAACATAAACAAAACAATGACATGTTACACATTCTTTAATACTCTAAGTATACTATACTACTCATGTTGATGCACCTGCTCTGCTTAATTTCAGTCAGTCATTAGGTAGAGAATTATGTAGTCTACATGTAGTCTAAATCAAAAGAGGTTGAGCATTAACAGTAGGTAGCTATGCTAACCAGTCTCTGGTGAGTTACAGAAGACCAATACTGGAACTATGACAGAGAATTTCCACCTCTCATCTTTTTTCATCCATCCAATAATGACCTTAGCAGCCTCACCAACAGGCTTTTTGGAAAACAGCTGCAGAACAGCACTCTAGATGCTGGAACAATAGATAGATGGGGCGAGTAGATTTAGACACAAGAATAGACTATTCATCACTCTGGGAGTCGCATTGTGTCTGAGCAATTTGAAATGTTTTCACTTAAGGAGACAAGCCACTAAACCAATCTCAGTGTGCATTAACAGAACCAGCTGCACTGCCTGCAGGGATTCATGCTCATTCATGCTTGTCTCTTTCTACCACCAGGGGGCAGTGGTGCTGCATTGAAAATGCCTGGGTCTCTTTCTAGAAAGAAAAAGGGAGTGGAGCTAGTCTTTGCTAATCCAGCTATGCCTGTGGTAAAGTTGGAGCTGCGGCGGGAGTGAAAGGTGCTGCTGAGAGCACCCAGCCATGCCCAAGGTTGAAGCACGGATCAAACCAAAGGCGGGCAGACGGCTGACATTTCAGGCCAGTTCAGGACCCCCGGCTCATGTCCACCACGATGGACAGCTTTCAAGCATCCAATCTTTGCCTACAGGCGTATGCACACATACACACACACATACACATATACACATGTGAACACACACACAGAGACACACACCAACAAACACACACCACACACACACACATAGCATGGAACACAGAGGCAATTGATCTATTGATGAACACCCACAGGACATTCAATACTGAGATATTTTTTCCATTTACCACAAATGTGAGTATATCAATAAGCCAATAAAAAAACATAATGGAAAATGAATGAATGAGTGACTGACGTGCTCACTCTCTCCCTTAATCAGACAATTTAATTCAGCCAGCAGACTTCATTCTCCAACACTGAGGACATTATGAAATCAAGAGTATTTCTCTTTCTTAACAATAAATACGAGTCACTACATGCAAGTGCTGAAATGTTTTTTTTCTCTTTAAAAAAGACTTGAAATGATCTGATTTGTGAGCTGAAGAGACCATGAATCATTTGTATCTGTAATTACATAAGGGCACGTTTAATGGCTTAAAGTACATCACTCAGCCAGAAACTCAAATAGCAGCCTCAGGTGATATGGATGAAGAAGAAAGCTTTAGAAAAAGGAAGGGAGAGAGAGAGAAAGAGAAAGAGAGAGAGGGAGAGGGAGAGAGAGAAAAAGAAAGAGGACAGACAATGGCGAGGGGAGAGAAACCAAGCTCACACACTCAAGAGGAGGCTCGGAGCAGACATGACAGAAACACACACACACACACAGCGGGGCAGATAACACACTCCACTCGAGCCTGTCACTCACACGGAGACACATGCTGACCCCTCGCCAAGACACTGACACTAACATGAATGGAGCGGAAGGCAACAAGGAAGAGAGAGAGAGAAAGAGGAATGAATGAATGGAGAGTTTAAGAGCGAGGCACAGAGGAGTGGAAGCAGCTGACCTGAGAGACAATAACAAAGAGCTGACAAAACAGAGATGCAATAAGCAGCAGAAAGAGAGTGACCGTCAAAGGATGAGAGATAGAAAGAGAGAGAAAGAGAGAGGAATGGGCTCTGGTGAAGATGAGAAGACATTCCTCTCTAAACAAGCAGAAAGAGGGAAGAAAGAAAAGAAAAATAAAGAAAGAGAGAAAGATAGAGGGAAAGAGTGGGAGTGGGAGAGAAATACAGAGAAAGAGAACGAGAAAGAGAGAGAGCGAGAAAGAAAGAGAAAGTGAAGTGGGCTCAGGTGAAGAAAAGAAAAGGACCTAGCCAATCACTTACTCGTACACAGTCGTCCAGGCATTCTCATTGCTCACGGTGGCAAGGAGACCTGTGTTGCCGTAGTAACTGATCTGGGCCAGGTCGTGGGCCAGCGCCGAGACGCGTTTGAGCATGGAGCCCGTGCCGCTGAGCGTCAGCCAGTACACCTGTCCGCCGGGCACCAGCAGCCAGAGGGGCACGCCGTTGGCGTCGCGCCGCACGTGCACTGTGCCACCGTCACTAGCCGCCACCGCAGACAGGTGGCCTTCGGCCGTGTAGGTGAAGTTGTACAGGTAGTCACCGGTGACAAGGCTGCGCGTGTGCAGGTGCGTGCCGTTGGCGCTGAACAGGTAGAGCTCCTGGTCCACCACCGAGCTGATTTCATACTGGTGGTGGCGGTTGAGGCGTGGGCGGTTGCTGGAGATGGCGCGGATGCGCACGTTGCCCAGGTCGGCGACGTAGAGGGTGCCGTTGGGGGAGACGGCCAGAGAGGAGGGCGCCTTCAGCTTGGCATCACGGGCGTAACCGCCATCACCTAGAGATGTCACAGAAGAGATCAGACCACAACACAGCCAGCCATGGCCTACTGGTTAGGGCTTTGGGCTTGTTATCAAAGGGTTGCCGGTTCAATTCTCAACCAGTGGGGCATGGCTGAAGTGCCCTTGAGCAAGGCACCTAACCTCCCACTGCTCCCTGGGTGCCACTATAGCAGGCAGCCAACTGCTTAGTTAGTGTGTAATTCACAATTGGGTGAAATGCAGAGGCAGCTTTTCCTCACAGGATCAAAAAGACTACTTCACTTTGGCCAATCTAGGAGTAAAATGGGGTTTGGGAAAGGCCATGTTACATCTGACAACGTCAGACCTGATTCCAGGAAATAGCTTATGCCTAATCTAAAGTGTAGCTACAATAAGATCTACAATGAAGATAAAACAAATCTAAAACTTCCAGTCCAAGAGTAGCTAACTCTAATCCATGTTCATGTCTGGGAAATGGGCTCCTAGTCCTTACTGCTCCCCTGGATCTTATCTGTTGAAGAGGTGACCTGAGTATTTAAATAGCTCAAGATTGATTATTTTGGGACACTGGCACGCTGGCAGATGCACAACATCTCATATTTAGCACAAACAATGACAAAAGAGAATGCTAAGATACATCAATGCAGGTTATCACTGAGGACCTTAGGGCATGTGTATTAAGTCATTGTCCATAAAGTGCTGACAGATTCCATGCCTGGGCTTAGCCTAATGTTGAAAACAATGTGGGCTTCACTTTAAATATACTGCATGTATTATATGTGTGCATCCCAGAGAAAAAAACCTATTATGGGTGTTATTGAATAACCGGGGTTTGTGTGCGCACACACACACAGCAGGGCTCACCAGAGAAACAATCACAGCTGGGGTCAATCTTGCAGTCGCACTCGCTGGGTGCACCGGCGATGATGGAAATCTCGCCGTTTGTGGTGACCTGCTGCACGCGGCTGGTCTTGCGTTCGTCTGTCTCGGCGATGAATAGGGTCCCCTGGTGCGACACGGCGATTGCCTTGGCCCCCTCCAGGGTTGAGTGGATGGCCGACCTGCTCACCGGCAGGTGGTCGATGCCGGGGACCTGGCAGTGGATGGGTCGCCCAGCAACCACCCTCACCTGGTTGGACTCGGTCACCTGCAGGACGATATTGTTGTCCAGAATGTAGAGGGAGTTGTCCAGCGGGCTGACAGACAGGTCTGTGGGCCACTCCAGTCGCACCTGATGAGCCAATGAGAGATGCCATTCATACAAGTTGCATTATATTAGATACTGTACATAACAGATGTGTTCTGTCAGAGCCTCAACAGCCCATAATATATCAGCACACAATGAAAGAATGTTCCATGTTAGCAATAATAGCACAAGCACTGGATGGCCTTTAATAGTCTGTTATTTATAGGGCTCTGTTTAAAAAATTGATATAGAGGCACATTGTAATGAGCTCCTTTATTGCTATGTATCGACACAGATGCTGCCGTATTGTGATGAGACATCAGAAAACCAAAAGCACAAGAGACAACATAGTTAACAGTTTTACAGTTAATGACTTTAAGTGTTAATAAGTTTTATTCTTGACTCTGCCTGCACACCTACTGAAGTAAACTGTTTTTAGACTTGATGATTGTTCAAATTCAGTCTATTGTGATATGTATTTTATGAGGTCCTCTGTGTCGTGATATACCACCATATTGTGAGCAAGCACGTCACACCTTAGCCATACTGGTTTGACTGCATGAAGACTAGACTGTTTGCGTTCCTGCATTTAAATCTTTCAACTCCTTCTAGTATCTTCTAGCAGAGATACAGCCCGTGTTGATTGCGCCTTCAGAAAAATCAATTTGCTTTTTCAATTTGGTGAGTGCTCTTGTGTGTACTTAAGTTCTATCCCTTTGAAGTGGTCCAGGCATCCTCCTCTCCTCAACCTAGTATTAGCTAGCTGCCTCCCTTTAGGCCAGGCAATACCAAAACAGTCTGCGGTAACAGGCAGTGAACTCCGGTTTCCAGTCTGGCCGGAAACAGCCTCTGCTCTGGCTTCTTCCAGGTTAAGCTTGGCAGGTTTGCCTCTAAACGGAGCTTGGCTTAATTTGGCCGTGGTTTGGCTGTAGCATTGAGCTGGCGGTGGCCAGTAATGGGCTGGGTAGGAGGATGAGCACTGGCTGGGACAGGTTTTTGGCTGTCTTAGTGTGAGAGTGTCTCATTATGGGGGTCTGGCATGGAGCCCAGCTCTGTAATCACCCTGGTCTTTAACTAGATCTGTGAAATTCACTTGTCCACATCTTTTTTCGCGGCCGTGGCTGCTACCGGGACCGGTGCTGGCGCCAGTGCCAGCGTTGTAGCCGAATGCGGCAGCGAATGATTCAAACTGCTGGAGGAGAAAACAAGATTGCATCTTCCTAAGCTGCTAGCTGATGGATAAACAGCTCTTATTGTCGTCTCTCAGTGTGTGAAAGAGAGAGATGCCATCAGAAAAACGACACCTCTGATGGCAAAGCCTTCTTAGCCCTCAATACCAAACAGCCCGGTTCTATTATACAGGCAAGGGAGAATGCAAAGCTATGAAAGAAAGGTGCAAAATAGTGAACAAAAAATGCTTGTTGTTGAGTCTGAGCTAAAAAGGAATGATGGGTAGATAGGGGAGTGATCAAAAGAGAGGTGGAGAGAGTGAGAGAGAGGAGAGAGATTCAAATCGATTTGTCAAAAGAATGACAAAGCAGTCTAGCCTATGACTTATCTTTGCACAGCATCACTTATCTCTTCACCTCCTCAAAACAAAAGCATCTCTCTCAAACACAAGCACACACACACACACACACACACACACACACACATCTTGCATTGCCAAACCAGTGAGTGCTATAACTATCTCAGACAGTGTTGAGACTCCACACCACACCTAAAGAGCCTTGTGTATTTTTTTCACCTTGCTGTCTTGAATTTAGTCCCAGTCAGATGCCAAATAAAAAAACAAATAAATAGGAAACCCCAGCCAAACGAATAAATGCCCTGCTAGGCCCCTTAGAGTCCATGTGCAAGATTGATCACGGCTTCATCCTCTCGTCTAAGCCGTGGGTGGAGGCGGCCTCCTGTTGTGCTTTGAATGACTTCTGGGAGAGGAAATCGCCTCCGAGGTATAAGGAGAGCTGGTTGGGCTTGGGCTAAATAGTTCTTGCCCTTTCTCTCTCTCTCTCTTTCTCCCACTCTCTCGCTCTCTCTCTCTTCCTGTCTCTAACAGTGGAATTCCCAGCGCACGCCACAGCCTTTAGATGGAAGAGACTGGTGCAGCTGGTGGAGAACACCTCTCTGTGACATCTGTGTGTGTGTGTGCAAGAACGGGGCAATTTATCTGTCAATCTGTGTGCATGTGTGTTTGTGTGTGTGTGTGTGTGTGTGTGTGTGTGTGTGTGTGCGTGTCTGCGCAATCACCTCTTTTCATTCGATTCGGTTTTTCACTCTTTCCTAACTGTGATGGAGTTGAGGTAGTGGAAAATCTCTACAGGTGATTTTTGTCTTTTATTCAAGAGGAATTTTGAGCAAGGCAAAAGAAAAAAAATGATGCAGTTTTCAGTGAAACTGGTAGTTTAGCAGTTGGATTGGCACCTGCAAAATGTGAGGAAAAGAAGAGGTCCTTTTAAAAAGAGAAAACAGCGAGTGGGTCTGAGAGAGAGAGAGAGAGAGAGAAAAGTACACAGAAAACAAGACAAAAAAGAGGAGAGGAAACGAAAAAGGCCAATATGTACATAATCAGCCTGAGAGGGTGCGGCAGCAGCTGTCGGTTATGGCCAAGTGGATGAAAATGAATCAATTCCAAGGTAATTTTCCAAAAAGGCAAAGTGGCGCGGGGAAAAGACCTCCTTCCTGGCCCTCCTCACTCCTGGAGACGGCTGACGGAGAGGCCAGCAAATGAGAGCGTGCTCCCCAAGAACACAAGCCCCAGCGCTGTGGGGGAAATGCATGATAGCAGGCACTAGACGAGCGGTCAGAGGGTATTAAGTATGAAGAGTGTCAGAGCCACTGGATGATGGGGGATTATTCAAATTTCCTCCGTTTTTAGCGTAAGGCCCTGTGGCGCTGCTGTCTCCCACACTCTCATATATGCTCTCTCTCTCGCATATGCTCTCTTTCTCTCTCTGGCACTGTCTCTCTCTCCGACTGTGTGCATCACAATCGGAATTTTATTTAAGCTGCTCGCTTGTTGAGAGGGTCTGCCGAGCAAATCGGCGCATGTCAAAAAGGGAAGCGGCCCCGATGCTCCTGAAGGCACGCTCTAAAAAATGAATTCCTAAGGAAAATGGATTTTTGGATGGGTGTCCTCTTTAGACCCATGTGTGTGTGTGTGTGTGTGTATGCATGTATGTGTGTATACATGTGTGTGTGTGTGCGTATGCTGTTTAGAGACACCATGGGACACGTGTCTGGCGAACGGCCTGGACAAGTAAACAGCCAGGCTATTGTGTATGAGTGTTGTATGTGTATGTGTGTGTGTGTGTCAGCACGTGCATGTGTGTTATATGTGCATGTGTGTGTGTGTGTGTGTGTGTGTGTGCATGTGTGTGCATGCACATACAATATGTGTGTGTTTTTATGTGTGTGTGTGTGTGTGTGAGAGAGAGAAAGAGCACATGCACACATGTCCACGGCTTTATGTGTGTGAGTGCATTTGTGGGTGTGTGTGTGCATGCACATACAATATGTGAGTGTTTTTATGTCTGTGTGTGTGTGTGTGTGTGAGAGAGAGAGAGAGAGAGAGAGAGCACATGCACACGTTTCCATGGCTTTATGTGTGTAAGTGCATTTGTGGGTGTGTGTGTGCATGCACTGTAATCTGGTGGTTGATCACATGCTACATGGATGGTGAGGAGTTGGTGAGCATGAGGACTAATGACATGAGGAGCGGAGCCAAGTGGAGTGTAATCCCAGCGCTATTGTGGCATATAACCCCACAATGAACAGCAGCTCATTAAAACACTCAGTCAGTCGCTGCCAGTGTGGTGTGGGAGAAGATAGACAGAGAGAGAGAGAAAAGAGAGAAGAGAGAGGAGAGAAGCAAGAGAGAGAGTGAGAGAAAGAAAAGAAGGGAAATACGGGGAGGAAACTGTGAGTCAGAGGGTCAGATAAAGAGAGAGGAGAGACAAAAAATGAGTGAAAGGAGTTTTCTAAATACACTCATACTTTCAGTGGACAGTACATAGTTTCTCTCTTTCCCTATCTCTCCCTCGCTCTCTCTCGCTCAGCGGGTATGTTGTAGCAGGTCTTTGGACTGGCAGCTCGTGAGGGAGTGGTTTGTGTGAAGCAGGTATGCGTGCACATCTGCCTACCTGACTGATGTCCATGTGTGAGTCACAGCTGAGGGGCTGAGTTGACGTCAGGCCATTGGAGCCGATCACCGTCGTGATCACGCCTTTCTCGTTGATCTTTCGAACTGTCGTGCCATCCACAAAGTAAACAAGGCCGTGCTTGTCCACCGTAATGCCTGTGGAGAGAAGTGGTAAGAAACGCAATCGTAAGGACACGTTTGATTTATAGATTAATTTGCAACCAATTACAGATTCATTTGCAACTACGTGGAAAGAAAACCATGGGGTGTTGACACAACAGAGGGAAAACATGGGCTCTTTTGGAGACCGAGTTACATTTACTGCCATGCTCCGGTCGCTCTGCTTTATCAAGATGCCATATAGAGTTTCAGTGAGCAAGGCTGCCATCTGTGTTTGTGAGTCATGCTCAACACAAAACGCTCTGCTCTCTCCCTCTTGAGAGCTACTGCTGGTCTTACCCACTGTACGGAATGCAAAGAGGGCTGGTATCTGATACACGGCTTACTACACCAAATGAAAACAATAAGTCCACCAATAGGAGCGATTAAAAAAAAAAAGAAAGAAGAAAGATGTTCCTGAAAACCCACAAATAATACTATTCCATTCTCAGGCTAACACGACTTGAAATGTTTTACTAGCGATGGCGAGTTAGAATATATTTTGTTTTCTGTGAAGCCCTTAATATTCTGCAAGCTATTACCCAAGTCCATTGACACACACTCTGTGTGTGGGATGTAAGCGAGACAAATGAATGGAAAATAAGAAAAGGATGCTGCCTCTCTACTTTTAACCTATTGGAAAAGTGAGGCACCCAGCCGATTGGGATAATAACTCGGCTGTCAATCAAGTGTTCTTGTGAAGGCGGTTTGCTTGCAGGAGGTGAGCTGCCCTACTTTAGCCGATGAAGTGTGTGTGTGTGGGGGGTGGTTGTATTTGTGAGGCTATCAAGTTTCATGACATGTAACAACACTAATTACATTGTTAACTGAACCTATTTGTCCATAACTATTTGCCTTAAAACCTCAAACTCTCACCCATAGTACTTCAATGCATACATTAAGTAACTGTTGTTTAACCATGTATTTTAGCCCTGCATTTGTCCAAACTAAACCTGCAGCATCACGGCTTATTGAAATCACTAGTTCACTACTAGTTTCACTTTTGCATTCAAGAAGCTGTCCAGACAGTACCACAATGACTACAACCAAGGGCAAACTAAAAATGATCTGAGATGATCCCAGTGATCCCAGATTTCAGATTTTTAGGCATGAAGTGCAGAGACAGCTATGGTGCCGCAATTGCAGCTCTCCGGGCCGTGTGAGCAATTTTTCCAAACAGCAGTAGGCGTCACAGTTCTGAGCTGAGGTGACAAGGTCTCCTGCTAGAACTGTTGCAGTTGACTCTGCACTCCAAAATAGTCCTGGGGTCTCGGTGCTGATCTCTGCAAGTCATTAAGGCCTGTAGATTTCCAGTTGGACTGGAGAACTTGGTAGGGCTTGGTTGGGAGAGAAGAGTCAGAATGCAGTGTATTGGATCAACTCCACAGCACTTGAAGAGGCATCCGTGCGAGTGTCTGACTGAGCTGAGGAGTAAACATTAATGTTTTATCAGATGAACCTGCCAAAGCCTATTTATGAAAAAAAAAAAAACACACGAGTGGATATTTCGGACTTTTAGCAAAATGAATAAGTGGCACATTATGTTCATCTCCAAGTAATATTCTTTTCCATTTTCCCCTGTATTTTGCTCTCTGTGTTTTTGGTTGTTACCATCCAGGATGAATCACAAAATTGGCAGGAAAGAACAAGATGAGCACCTAAATAAGATGTGTACTCATGAGGACCTACAAACAGACAGACACACACACACACACACACACACACACAGAGGGGATCTGATATGAGTTGTGCCTTGCGCCTTGCAAGCCTCATTAATCGTGTGTGTGTAATTAACCCAGACAACTAATTGCCGGCGTGTTTTCATTGGCTGAGTGATCCTTTATAAACTGTGGAGGGGGGGGGGCTAATAAGTTTTGAGGTGATCTATCAGTGGATCAGTGGTACCAAGGCTGCAAATCTGCAGAAGGGTTTTTTTGTCTTGAGCGTGAGCAATGCTATCGGATTAATGAGAATCCATGCATGTCTTTGGATTAATGAGAATCCATGCATGTCTTTGGATTAATGAGAATCCATGCATGTCTTTGGTTCCCATGGCCCAAGTTTTTTTTTCTGTTTTCACAACTCCGCTATGATATGTGAGCATCCACGAGGATGACTCGGCAAAGTCAAAAGGACATGCGCGCACAGGCACACCCGTCTGCCTTCATCCTGCCATACCACTATTCCTTATTAGCTGATGTTTCCACAGAAACATGCTTGATGTGATAACAAACCCAATTAGTTTAATAACGTGGGAGAGTTTTATCTGATGAAATTAGCACTATGACTTCAGGTCTCCAGAGAATTCACACACAGCACTCATACACAAATGAACTCACACACTCACATGGAAATAACACACACACGTGCACTTTCTCTACACTGTCATAAACACACATACACACACACACACACACATTCTGTTGATTTTACTTTCCCCCTCAGGCTTTACTGTAATGCGATGTCATCATCTCTTTCTGCCTCTCTGACAGCCTCTCTCTTGCTCTTTCTTTCTTTCTTTCTCACACACATGCTTTCTCTCCCTCACCCCCTTACTAATCCACGTTCATGAATACAGTTCTAAATGAACAGAATTACTAGCTCCCTTGCGATGAACCACACCCCAGAGTACGGAAGAACAAACTACACAAGAAACAATTTCAAAATCATAACTGTTACACTATTTCAAATAAACATACAACACGTGCAGTGTGTGCTGAATGGAGAGAACATAGCAGATAGCTAGCCTGATGAAAAGACCCATTTGGAGGGATTTTGGAGAGTAGTGGAGCTCTGTGAGCTTGTGAGGGATCTGGAGACATTGAGATGTGTGTCTATCTCAGGGACACGATGAACAGGTGTGACAGCATCCATCTCTCCCTGCTGTCGGAGGAGCCAAAGTCAGGACATCCTCACACTGTCAGAGCCATCAGAAGAGCTGAGTGAACAAAATGTCTTTTTGTTTTTTTATGGACACACACACACACACACATTCACTCTCTCTTCTACACACACACACACACAAAGAAAAAGGCGCACACTCAACTGTGTATGGGGAAAACGTTCTTTTCTCAGTGAGTTCACTGGGATATTGACGTGATTTTTTTGGCAGGTCTGAGTCATTTGGGGCTTTTTGGCCTGATCCCAGCAACTTAAACCCAAATCAGGGCAAATGAAGACACAGTCCAGATCTCTGAGGGGTTTCCCCAAGGCTCTGAAGGTTAACCCTCTAACCTTTTACTCCCATCTCCATCCAAACAAACAAGCTAAGCAGAAATACAATCCTCAAGGGCGGGCCTGTTAACTGGTTTTCATCAGGACCTGTCTGGCTGTGAGGGCCCCAGAGCCTGGGAAAGACTCCAACGGAGGCGATCCATAAATTTGATTAATTAGGTGCGGGCCACACACAGTAAGTCTCCTGGACTTCATCTAACGCCATCAAGTCCAATACATATTGGACCGGAAAACTCTAGAATACGAGACAAAGAAGTGGATCGACTTTGAAGGGAGGTCAAAAACAGAGAGAAACTGGAAACTGAAAGAATCTTCAAACCAAAGTTCTTGTGCAACCAACAAAAAAAGTACTCTGAAGCGTTCTGAAACCTTGATTTTCAGTACATAATTAAACTAAATATTACCATTATGACAGGCTTTGTTCTGCTTAGTAGTTGCCCTAGAAATCCTGTGTGACCTTCAGCGGGGCTTAGAGAAGTGGGTGCAGAGATGAATGAGACACAATGCCAATTTCTCTAATCCTTTGGCACAGTCAGTGCCATACAGACATGCATTTACCAAATCAAGCCCGTCTACCCTATGGAGAAATCAATACCAGGAGGCCTTTCTGTCTGATTGGAGTCGCTTGGAGTGTCATGTTTAAAGTCGTTTCGCATCTATCTCCATGACCCCCGTGACCTCAGCAATCTTAAATGTAATTACTAAACAGCACAAACCTCCATTTGACAATGTTTTGACAATGACAAAAAAGCCTCATGAAGACCTTACAGGTCAAGTGGTGCCCTATTGAACGAGTGCATAGATAGTCCTCCGACGTCTTTTTTTAATTTCTTTTGCTTTTTTTCTCATCTTTTTCTCATCTTTCCATCAGGTGCCCGCAGGGGAGTGGACAGGGCTGCGCCACACTGCTTTAGGGGCACGGGCGAGACGAGAGATAGAGAGGGAGAGAAAAAGAGAGAGAGAGGGAGAGAGCAGAGTGGCTTGTGCCGCCGGGGGGAAGGTAGCGTCTGCAGAAGGATGATAAATGGACCGGTCCCAGTGACTGACCCGCCGTTAATCCCCTTGCGCTGCCCCGATTTAAAGGGAAAAAGACAAAATGCTGTCGTTCCGCTGACCCCCCCCCCCACCCCCACCCCACTCCGGTGAGGCTCTCCGTCTTGCTTGCCCCTTTTATTCTTCGGTCTCATCTCTCTCTATCCATTGCCACAAGGTTGACACACCTCCCCCTTCTCTCTTTTTTTCTTTCTGACACATCTCCCTTTCTTTCTCTGTCTGTCTCTCTCTTGCCCTCTTTTTAACTTCTTCATGTTCCTTTCATTTAGTGGAGTTGCTGTCTTATCATCCTTTTACCTCCTTTTACCTCTCATGCAGCTTTTCTTTTTAATCCACATTCTTTTTTGTCCATTTTTTCCTGGCTACCAGCTTGTCTCCTCTCCTCCATCTCGCCTCTCTCTATCCTCCCTTCCATTCTCTCCTCCATCAGCCCGGCTGATCTCTCTGTTCTGGGTGAGCGGCTGCAGTCTCACGCATGGCTGTGCTTGCCACTCAAAGCGGGCGCTGCCTGCCGTCGCCCGGCGCTAAAGTGGACTTGGCAGCCCTTCGCTGCTCACACACGCCGAGACCACGGGGCGGGAGCTGACACACAGGGGCCACGTCAAAGCAGCTGCCAGCACTGTACACTATGTGGGCTCCCTCTCTCTCTCATTTCTCTCTCTCATCCCTCTCTCTATCTTTCTCTCTGTCTCACTCTATATGTCTTTCCAGGGAGAGAGAGAGAGCTCAGTCGTTTGCTTTGCTTGCTTGTTGTATGTGTGTGTGTGTGTGAGCCAGCTGCTCTCACTCCAAGTCATGGGAGGAGGATAATTGGCTGCGCGAGCGGGATCGGAGCTGTCACTTCAGCTGAGCGCGACGGCACGCTGACTGGCTCTGAGTCGCAGCCACAGCCCAAGCCTTTCGCTGCACACACCACACTCCGGCGCTCTGGAGCACACGCCCCAAAACACTTATCAAAACCACTCTAACGGTCATGTCATTTTCATCATTAAGTCCCATGAATGGAACCTCTGGAACTGCCAGTGGTGATTGAGCTGTTTACCATGAGAAGGGACTGCATTGATAATGTGCTTCATTTACATTTAAAAGCAAAAAAGCAGACAACCAAGATGGAATGGGTCACATTTATGCATATTTAGAATTTACAAAAAAAGGACACAAAATAGAACAGGATACTGACAGTGTTTTAAAAGCAGGTATAAAAATAAAATCAGAGGCAGGCATATGCCAGTCAAGTCCTATGAGATATATGCAGAAGTTTAAGATTGTGTTGAAAGAGCGGGCAGGCAGTCAGACAGCTTTTATGTAAAATACTCCTGGGTCTTGACTGACTGGCATCTGCCTGAGGACATCCTAGTTTCTTGAGGCCAAAATCTGTTCTCAAAAACACGTATAGCATACCACATCAACGTCTTAGACTTTTCCGCCCTGACAGTACCTGTAACAGTATGTTAAAAAATAACTGATATTGTGGTGGACATGGAATGTGATTAGAGTTGTTATTTTATCCTCTGACACACTGCTTCTGGTCTGAAAATGATAGCTTCTGGTGCTTTTCTGAGGGAGTTTCCTGGCATAAGACTTCTACAGAACACAGCAAATGCTTGCCCAGTCAGAATCTCCAGACCAGACAGCCTGAGACGTATGGATCGATCCAAGCAAACGCGCAAAGATGGAACAAAAAAGCAATTTTCAGATGGATTTCCACATGTTTCATAGGGAATATGTGTCTTAAAAGCCCTCTCGCTCTCTCTCACACACTCACGCACACATTGATCATGCTGTTAAACAGATGGTATCAGGTTGTTAAAAAGATGGTATCGGGTTTTAAAACCAATCTGCACTCACTGCAGACATATCCAAGTGTGAAAAACCTTGATTGGTGTTCTCTTTCTGAAGGCACTCAGAGGAGCGAGGTTCAGGTGTGGGACTGTGGGTTTTGGTACCGTGGTTCGGAGGCAGTGAGCCGGGTCGTCTAACGCTACTGCTTTTTGGGCCAGAGGAGTGGGTGCGATGACAGCAGTAGCGCAGGCAAGCACTCAGTCGGTTCATTAGTGTGCCATCAATCACACAGACTGACTCCAGCTCTATTATACCCATGATCAATCAGCTAATACCTCTAATTCATCACCTGTAATTACCCTCTGTCATAAAGAACAAGCCCTCAGTCACACACACACACACCAACACCTACATCCTCCACCTGATATGAATAATATATATACTTTAACATTATTGTTGTAGCTCTTTCAACCACTGAAACGCTTTGATGCTTGACTTCCTATAGCTGTAACTGGGGTCAACTGGGGGATTTTCTACTGGTGACATTATGATGACATAACAGGTGAGTATATGAGTCGCTGATCTTATCAGGATTTAAAACAAACATGATCCCTGCAGAATCAACAGATGTCAGAGCAGTCTTTGTTCTTTCTCTCTCTCTCTCTTTCTCTCTCTCTCTCTCGATTATATGTTCGCCATCCATGGCCTGTGCACTGCGTTCCCTGCCCCATCATCACAGAGAGGGAAAGTGCAAAGGCCACGGTGGCGCGATCGTGTTACTCCCACTAATGCACTGTGTGACCAGGAAGTCATCTGTCACGGTGTCATGGCTTACCTTAGAGAAATGATTTAATAACATGTTCCCGTAATGAGCCCCGACCTGTGCAGGAACCAATCCGTTTCCCCTGGCAACAGTACGGGACCTGACAAACCCTGAAATAAGGCTGCCAGTGTGCTGAGAGATGGAAGGATCAACATTGCTAATCAAATG